>CM060115.1:17752854-17760354 GCA_030522415.1 Channallabes apus | reverse complement strand
CTTTGTCATTAAAAACTCAACATTTTCGTTCTTGATCTAATTTGCCGCCACTGCTGGGTGTTTAACTCGCTGCAGAATCACAGCCAAAGCATCTGTTTATTAAACTCAACCAACATGTTATTAATGCTAGATTGTGTACTTAAATAACTACAAACACAACTGATTGATCCATTGGTACGAAACTGTGTAAGCTAAAGGTGGAGTTAAAAAAGCAAAAGTCATACTGATACTGTATAACCCACCCACTACTGGAGATGTTTAACACCCTGTGACTCAACACACAATATATTCTCACTTCATTTGAAAAAAATGCAAAACTGGAGTTATCTCATTCTGCAGTAAAACCAGTTGAGATTTGTGCTGAGCCGGCAGCTCGCTTCTGTTTTACCCAGAAAACACTGGAACTGAGGTGTTTCCACGCAGCGCTGACCGAGAATCAGAAATGAAGCAGAAATGTTGCTGAACGAGCGCTTAGACGTTTCCCACAGTGCGTCTCCATGTTTATGGTGAAGTTTTACATTCGCCTTTTCATACATTTGATGTTTTTAAGGAAGAGAAATATTTTTAACATCTTGTTTGAATTAATAAATGAATCAATTAATTAACTAACACAAAACATCCCATTTTAGTGAATTAATTAAAACTGACTGTTTTTATAAAAATGAGACTTTACGGGATATTTATTTGAATAAAAGTGTTTAAATGTTAAATACAGGGAAAAGTTATCATGGTAAACAGTGTGTGTGTGTGTGTGTGTGTGTGTGTGTTTGTTTTTCCAGTGAGTTCATCATTTGGGAAGTTGGATCTATCAGGGCCTCAGCCACTGCAGCACAGACACAAAACACAGCCTGAGGTACACAACACTGTGTGTGTGTGTGTGTGTGTGTGTGTACGGGTGTGTGTGTGTGTGTGAGTGTAGGGGTGTGTGAGTGTAGGGGTGTGTGTGTAGGGGTGTGTGTGTGTGTATGTGTGTAGGGGTGTGTGTGTGTGTGTAGGGGTGTGTGTGTGTGTGTGTGTGTGTGTAGGGGTGTGTGTGTGTGTGTGTGTGTAGGGGTGTGTGTGTGTGTGTGTGTGTGTGTGTAGGGGTGTGTGTGTGTGTGTGTGTGTGTGTAGGGGTGTGTGTGTGTGTGTGTGTGTGTGTGTGTGTGTGTGTAGGGGTGTGTGTGTGTGTGTGTGTGTAGGGGTGTGTGTGTGTGTGTGTGTGTGTGTGTAGGGGTGTGTGTGTGTGTGTGTGTACGGGTGTGTGTGTGTAGGGGTGTGTGTGTGTGTAGGGGTGTGTGTGTGTGTGTAGGGGTGTGTGTGTGTGTGTGTAGGGGTGTGTGTGTGTGTGTGTGTGTGTGTGTGTGTAGGGGTGTGTGTGTGTGTGTGTGTGTGTGTAGGGGTGTGTGTGTGTGTGTGTGTGTGTGTGTGTGTAGGGGTGTGTGTGTGTGTGTGTGTGTAGGGGTGTGTGTGTGTGTGTGTGTACGGGTGTGTGTGTGTGTGTGTGTAGGGGTGTGTGTGTGTGTGTGTGTGTGTGTTACAATCAGAGAGCAGGATTTAAACATTTGCACTGAAAAAAATTACTTTTAATCTAATAGAAATCTAACAAACACAAACTCTGGTCTTATAAAATTAAATAAGTGAAGAAACGAAACTAACGAGACACACAGAATCGGTTAACCAGTTAGTATATAAACTGTCTCCGACAGCCACACACACACACACACACACACACTGAGGCTTGGGGCGAGTGTGTGTGTAAGTGTTCGTCATGACTGTTTTATTCCTCACAGGTGAAGGAGCAGAAACAGACGCTCCTGTTAGTGCAGCGCTGGGAGACGGGTCTGATCAACACACACAGCGACAACCATCACACCTGACCACACACACACACACACGCATACAAACACACTCACTCACTCATATACACACACACTCATACACACACACATACACACACACTCACTCACACTCACTCACTCATATACACACACACACACACACACACTCACTCACTCATATACACACACACTCCCCCCCCCTCCCCCCCACACACACTCACTCACACACAAACGCACAATGAACAAAAACAGTCTGTACTTCATTACTTACTTGACTGGCTAACATTATAAGCTAACCAGTTAGCCACTAGCAAGTTCTCTTTAGTGAGTTAGCGGACCTATGCTAACTGGCTAACGGGTTCATTACTGAATCTTTAAGATGTGTTTATTAATATTTTTCTGCTTCCAGTGTTGATCCGTTCTGGTCTCCGGTTTAGCTGGTTGTATTTAGTGAACAATAATATAATTATTCCGATATTTTAATTCAGCCACATTTATTTAACAATAACACCATTAGCTAGATATTTAGCTTAATCCAGAGAGAGCGAGCGAGAGAGGTGTGTTATTTATCATCAGCAAGCTAATGCAAGCTAGCTGGGTTTAGCCAACATTGTCTTATATTTTAAATGATTAAAAAGATTTTTAAACTCATTTCACTGTGTTCGCCGCGTGTGATTGTGACGGAGTGTGAATATGAGTGTGTGTGCACCACAGTGACTTTGTTCCGTCATGCAAAGTCTGAGAGAAAGAAGTGTCTCTTGCTCACAGCACTAAACGTCCGGGTCAGTGTGTGTTCTGAGACAGAGCTGATCGTCTAAAACCTGGTGAATGTCGCGAGTCTGGAACACAGTCAGGTGTGAACCTGCTCAGACGAGCTGTGGGACGTTAGCATGTAGCCGTCAGAGCCGCTACACTTCACTGAGTACAAGTCATTACCCATGTCGTCCTGCTCTGTCAGTGTGTCACAGGGGCGTGGCCTCTGGGCCTGTAATGTCCTAAACATCACATACACACACACATGGAAACAACCTGAACGCCACATGTGTGTGCTCAGGGTGTAAGACAGGCTTTTTACCTCTCAGGACACGCCCACTCAGCAGTCAGTTTCATCCTTACCTCTCAGGACACGCCCACTCAGCAGTCAGTTTCATCCTTACCTCTCAGGACACGCCCACTTAGCGCTTAGTTTCACCCTCAGAGCTTTGAAGTTAAATCAGAGACACTGAGTGCATCCTGCCCCACCCTAACCTTCACATTCAGCCCTTTATTTAAATACAAAGGAGAAAAAAACCTTTGAAGTTGTTACATGACTGAACGATGACTGTATATATATATATACACACACACACACACACACACACACACACAGGCTGACATCTTTCACTTTTAATCCATTTAGTATTAAAGCCAGTTTTCACCCCAGCTCGGTGATGTTCCTGTGTTTACCTGCAGCCTGATGAACTAAACTGGATCATCTAAAGCTGATGAGAACTGGATCAGATTGCGTAATGAGGATCTTTTAAACCAGATTACAAAAACTGCCCTTTTTATATACAGGTGACTAACGAAGGCTGACCGGGTGTGTTCTAACCTCACTTTTCAGGACACTTTGTTAAAATGTTACGGCTCATTAATGAGATTAAAATCAGCCTCAGCAGCGCCTCCACTCCTTCACTCTGATAATGTAGCTCACAGGAGTTGACCTGGAGATGGAACAGAACATGAGGACTTTACATTTACATTCATGATTTGGAAGATGCTTTTATCCAGACTGATAAAATGAGATACATTTTATCTCATATACAGTGGTGTGAAAAACTATTTGCCCCCCTCCTGATTTCTTATTCTTTTGCATGTTTGTCACACAAAATGTTTCTGATCATCAAACACATTTAACTATTAGTCAAAGATAACACAAGTAAACACAAAATGCAGTTTTTAAATGAGGGGTTTTATTATTTAGGGAGAAAAAAAATCCAAACCTACATGGCCCTGTGTGAAAAAGTAATTGCCCCCTGAACCTAATAACTGGTTGGGCCGCCCTTAGCAGCAATAACTGCAATCAAGCGTTTGCGATAACTTGCAACGAGTCTTTTACAGCGCTCTGGAGGAATTTTGGCCCACTCATCTTTGCAGAATTGGTGTAATTCAGCTTTATTTGAGGGTTTTCTAGCATGAACCGCCTTTTTAAGGTCATGCCACAACATCTCAATAGGATTCAGGTCAGGACTTTGACTAGGCCACTCCAAAGTCTTCATTTTGTTTTTCTTCAGCCATTCACCCTCGACGTCGCCGTCACCCTTGGCTTGCTCATCAGAGAAATTTAATTCATTCGTCTCATTATTATCTGCACATTTTTCTCACACATCCACACTTCCAATAATTTTCTTTTCTATAATTATTATTATTATTTGTTTTTATTTATTTATTTTCTATTATAATTTTATTTATTTATTTATTATTTTATATATAATTATTCTATATATATCATTTTATTTTATTTTTTTTGTTAAATTTCTTAAATTTTTGTGAAGCTGCTTTGAGACAATGACCATTGTTAAAAGCGCTATATAAATAAAATTGAATTGAATTGAATTGAATTCAGAGGTGGATTTGCTGGTGTGTTTTGGGTCATTGTCCTGCTGCAGCACCCAAGATCGCTTCAGCTTGAGTTGACGAACAGATGGCCGGACATTCTCCTTCAGGATTGTTTGGTAGACAGTAGAATTCATGGTTCCATCTATCACAGCAAGCCTTCCAGGTCCTGAAGCAGCAAAACAACCCCAGACCATCACACTACCACCACCATATTTTACTGTTGGTATGATGTTCTTTTTCTGAAATGCTGTGTTACTTTTACGCCAGATGTAACGGGACACGCACCTTCCAAAAAGTTCAACTTTTGTCTCGTTGGTCCACAAGGTATTTTCCCAAAAGTCTTGGCAATCATTGAGATGTTTTTTAGCAAAATAAAGACGAGCCTTAATGTTCTTTTTGCTTAAAAGTGGTTTGCACCTTGGAAATCTGCCATGCAGGCCGTTTTTGCCCAGTCTCTTTCTTATGGTGGAGTCGTGAACACTGACCTTAATTGAGGCAAGTGAGGCCTGCAGTTCTTTAGATGTTGTCCTGGGGTCTTTTGTGGCCTCTCGGATGAGTCGTCTCTGCGCACTTGGGGTAATTTTGGTCGGCCGGCCACTCCTGGGAAGGTTCACCACTGTTCCATGTTTTTGCCATTTGTGGATAATGGCTCTCACTGTGGTTCGCTGGAGTCCCAAAGCTTTAGAAATGGCTTTATAACCTTTACCAGACTGATAGATCTCAATTACTTTTGTTCTCATTTGTTCCTGAATTTCTTTGGATCTTGGCATGATGTCTAGCTTTTGAGGTGCTTTTGGTCTACTTCTCTGTGTCAGGTAGCTCCTATTTAAGTGATTTCTTGATTGAAACAGGTGTGGCAGTAATCAGGCCTGGGGGTGACTACAGAAATTGAACTCAGGTGTGATAAACCACAGTTAAGTTATTTTTTAACAAGGGGGGCAATCACTTTTTCACACAGGGCCATGTAGATTTGGAGTTTTTTTTTCTCCCTTAATAACGTAAACCTTCATTTAAAAACTGCATTTTGTGTTCAATTATGTTATCTTTGACTAATAGTTAACGGTTTTTGATGAGCAGAAACATTTAAGTGTGACAAACATGCAAAAGAATAAGAAATCAGGAAGGAGGCAAATAGTTTTTCACACCACTGTACATCTGAGCAGTTGAGGGTTAAGGGTCTCGCTCAAGGGCCTGACCGTGGTAGAGCTTGATGGTTGTGGGGTTTGAACCTATGACCTTCTGCTCAGCAGTCCAATGTCCATGAAGACTGGAAGAGTGGGGTTGAATGGGGTGTGACTTACTAAGTACTAACAGGAATTAAAGACAAAGTTTGGACACTTGTAATGTACCTGACCATATAACCTCATAAACATCCATAACACCTCATAAAGATTTAACAATCTATAAAACTTTATAAAGTTACGCACTCGTGTCACGAGGATGATGTAATTATGATGTAGTTAACAGGATGTAATCTACTTTTATTGCTCTTATCTCATATAGCAGTGTGTCTATACTTCCTGTTGTGGATGTATGTGTGTGTTTAAAATCAACTATAAATTATTAACTAATTATTAACAAAGCATTAATATTATTTATTTCATTCTTATACAAAATAAGCACCTTAAATAAAAACAAAATACAAATTGTGCAAATGCTACAGAGAGAGAGAGAGCGCGCGAATGAGATGAATGTTTAGAAAGAAAAAGAGAAAGTCTGTGCTGTGTGTGTGTGTGTGTGTGTGTGTGTGTGTGTGTCTGCTCGCCTGTTTTGCCAGAAAGACACAAAAGTGTAAATCTACATGCAAACCAAAGCTCAGTCACTATATCTGCAAGCTCCTCCCACTCAGGTGTGCTGTACCTGTCTGTGTGTGTGTGGAGCTCTCACACCACACTGTGGCCAAAAGACAGACAGAGGGACAGAGGGTGAGACAGAGGGACAGAGGGTGAGACAGTCAGTATCCAGGCGGGCGGGTGAAGGTGCTGAGGGGAGAGTCGTAGATGGGCTCAGACGCCGACCCTCCTCCTTCATCCTGCAAATCGGGAAGTTAACAAACACTTGTTATCCATCACAATGTTTATGCATCAGTAACAGACCAAAATCAAAAGGTGAGAAATGATTTATGGAGATGTGGGTGAGAATATTAGTACAGAAGGATGTGTTTCAGTGTAATAGGACGAGAGCTGAAGGGTGTAGGGAGTAGAGGGTAAGAAATAGTGTGTAGGGTATAAAGAAAAAGGATGGTATAGACAGTAGGAGGTGCTGTGAGTGCGGTATAGTAACCAGTGTGCAGGAAGTAGAGAGTCTCATGAAGGGAATAGGGTGGAGGAGGGAGGGAAGAACGGAGTAGGGCACAGGGTGTAGAGATTGGGATGTAGTCTAAAGGGTGTACAGAGTGCGATAAAGGGTGCAGGGTGTATGGAGTAGGGTGCAGGTGCAGGGAGGTTATCAGAGTTATGGTTGATGTAAGTCTGTGTATAGCTACAGTACAGGGCTGTGTTCTAACAGATTCAGGGCAGACTGAAGGCGGGACCCTTATAAGGGCAGTACTGAAGGCTAGATGTTTGGATTGGGACGCTGCTGACGGTTACCTTGGAGCCAGTGCTGATTCTCTGTAGTGTGAGATCTGAGAAACAACAAAAAGAAACACACAAAAATTACACAATATCAACAAAATGTGGACAAACACCTGCACAGACACTGTGCTCCACTCGGGAGGGACGGAGGGACGGAGGGGTGGAGGGACGGAGCACCGTGTGAATTCGGGTGGAGTTTCATTTTCACTGCAGTATAACTTGAAATAAAGGTCAAATAGAAGTACAGGCGTCTCTCACCGATCACGTGGTCCCTGCGGTGGACCTGCTGCCAGAACCGCTCCTGTTCCCTGTGGAGACACAAAAACACACAGGGTCCAAATGTCTGTTCAGTCGACTCTCTACACTCTGATCACTAGTGACTCAAACTCTCTACAGAATTCTGTGTCTTATGCCTACTGCAGTGCATTATGGGATGTCTTACCTTTGCCTCCTTTTATTGGCTGCTATCTTAGCTGGGAGGAAAAAAAAGAAGGTAAATTCGAGTT
>CM060115.1:17707854-17747854 GCA_030522415.1 Channallabes apus | reverse complement strand
AACAAAATCTGTCTAAAATATGATGCTCGTGATTAATAGTTTAATTTAACCAACATACAAATAATACAAGCTGAATTATAACTAAAAAATTACAGAATTATCAAATATATATAATAATACTTTAACACAGAGGCTTTGTTCAGATGCAGCTCCATCACGTGTGTGTGTGTGTGTGTGTGTGTGTGTGTGTGTGTGTTGGGTTTCATTTAACAAAGGCATTTTAATGTTCAGTGCCATCATGTGGAAATAAAACATAAATTAAAGCTGGAGAAAATCTGAGGTGATCTCTCTCCTCTCTCTCACACACACACACACACACACACACACACACACAGAGACACACACCACTCTTAAATTAAACTGAACAATGAGAGGAAATGAGAAATGTGTTCTCTAGAAATAAAACTCTCTCTCTCACACACACACACACACACACACACACAGACACACACACACACACACAGACACACACACACACACACACACACACACACACACACACACACACACAGACACACACACACACACAGACACACACACACACACACACACACACTCACCGCAGGTTTGGAGAAACAGAGCAGAAAAGATACGGAGCCACGTTAAGAAAACTCCACACAGTGACATCCTTAAAGTCTGAACAAGTGACACTGTGATTGTTATGCAAAAGGTGTGTGTAAGGAGATGACAGACACACACACACACACACACACACACACACACACGATGCTAAGACCTCCTTCAGTACAGCAAACTTCCTGTGGTGAAGAAACTCAACAATTTCATCAGTGCTTCCGCTCAGTGTATTGTTCATGTGAACGTCCAGCTGATGAAGTTCCTCAGTGAGGAAGAAGTTTATCTTAAAAACACATCTGTTATTCTCACTGTTCTCTCTCTCTCACACACACACACACACTAAAACACAGATTTATTCTCTAATCCCATTCTGCCCCCCCTCTCAGTGATATACTGACACATGGGGATGGATGGGTGCCAATACTTTAACACACTGACCACAGATTGAAATTAAACTGTGGTATAAACACAATTATGAGTTTATACATTATTACAACACATTGCTGTTTTTTTTTTTGCAGCTTCCTGTTTTATCTTTTTTCACATTCATTATAGATCATCTACATATGCAAAACCACGCCCACTTTATGAATCCAGTTTTAATCAATGCTGGTTAAATTAACTGAATTAAGTGTTTAAGATTAATTCAATAATATCTATAATATGTTAAAAAAACATAAAAAAGAGGAAGAGAAAAGAAGGTAAATAAATAAATAAAAACCCTGGGGGACTGAAACCGAGATCACATGACCTCCGACAAACTGGACAGGAAGTTACCGACTGAGAGAGAAAGGAAATGACATCACATCTCTCTTTAACCATGTTATCCCTCACCATCACAAGGTGGGAGTTATTGTTTATTAGTATGGTGTATCTCACAGCTGGAGGTTACAGAACCACGTTACAGAAATACTCTTTAATTCACTGTGTGATTAGCCTGTGGGATTGTGGGAGCGCACACACATGCAGGAAGTAAAGATAGTGGGTCCTGTAGATATAAAAGTTTACACACCCCTGTTAAAATAGCAGGCTTTTGTACTGTAATTAAATAAAAGCAAGAAAATCATATCAGATCTTTTTTCATCTTTAATGTGAAACAGCACAGAATAATAAACCAAAAAAAAGCATCTAACCAATCACAGATGAGACTGAATTCTTGTAACCAATCATAACTCAGCAGTCGGGATTGATCAGACAAGGTGAGAAACCGATCCTAATCCTGTCCGTGTGGTTCTGATAACCATCGGTTTTGACTATTTAACAGTTCTGAGCGCGTGCAGAGCGACCAGCTGGAGACGCCCACATTCAGGTTATTGATTATATAACGGGAGCATCGTTGGATGTTGATCTATCAGAATGTGCTACCCCTTATTTCTGCAATAAATATGTTTTAATAAAGCATTAAACTAAGTGTGTGTGAGCCGTGAAGGACTGGTAGAGTGAGAATGTAAGTGGGTGAACGAGGCAGGAAGGAGATGTAGGTAACTGAGTCAAAACGATAAATCAAAACACAGGAAATGAACAAATCAATCAGATTCAAGACTGACATTAACACGGAGACAGTCCTGTGTGGGACGTCTGATATGAAACACTTTTACACAAATTATCCTGGTAGCTGTCTGCGCTGTGAACACAAGCTATAGAGAACATGAAGGTCATTACGCAGTGTGTATTTTCTGCTGATGTCGTCTCAGATGTGTTTGTTTTCTTTTTCAGTTATTAATATTCATAAGATTCCTCATTAATTATTCAGATATCTAAAACAATCACCTGGTGTTAAAAAGGACAAATAAAAAAAAAACATTACATCAAGTCTGCGTGGGTTCTATCAGGGTGAGTTTGTACACAGCATACACAGTTAAACTCAGCCTGCATCTGTGTTTCTGGTTATTTAAATAAGATTCATTATTTAATAATATTTTGTACCAATTTATATTTTGTAGAATTAAATCCTCTCTAATGGGTCCTCATATAAGAAGTGCCCCTCCCCCAGCTTGTTGCTCAGATCTGCTGTTCCCAGGGGTGTGGCTCAGCACGATCTCATTTACATAGTCCATGTGGTAGATCCTCCACCTAGACCACACACACACACACACACACACACACACACACAGCAGGTGTCACTAAATTGGAAAATATGGATGATGATGTGGGCACTATTCTTGTGCCTCTTCTCCTAGTGTGTGTGTGTGTGTGTGTGTGTGTGTATATATATATATATATGTGTGTGTGTGTGTGTGTGTGTGTGTGTGTGTGTTGAATCTTGAATCTGTGAGGGTTGAACTTGACCTCCCCCCGTTTTACTTCATGTGTGTCATATGGTTTCCTAGGAAACAGTTGTCTGCCTAGCAACCCCGCCACCCCCTTACTTACACATGCGTGCACACACACACACACACACACACGCACACACAGGGCAGAAAAATTTTCCTCTCAGAAAAGAAGCCCTGTGTGTGTGTGTGTATATATATGTAAATGAGTGGATCATGTTACTATGATGTCATATCCTGTCCTGAGAATCTGATCCAAACAGCTCCACTGTTTATTTCCGAACATCTTTATGTTTACTTTACACACACACACACACACACACACAAAGAGCTGAACACCTGTGCATATTTATATTTACTAACAGCACCAGGGGCTCTGCATATGTACGGTTATGCTAATTCGGACTCTTCTACCTCCCTGCACATCATCATTAACATCAGTTATCCAGCGAGTCACAGGCGGAGTCTCAGACTCACATCCTGCTCCAATCACTCACTGACTGAACAGCCAATAACGTTAAAGATGAGCCACAGCACGCCACGGCCAGTTTAAACACATCCTGGCAGTAGCTTAGCGAGAGCGATCTGAATCCTGTCTAGAATCCTGATAGACATGGCACGGGGAGAGACAGGGCGCAGGGAGAGACAGGGCGCAGGGAGAGACAGGGCACGGGGAGAGACAGGGCGCGGGGAGAGACAGGGCGCAGGGAGAGACAGGGCGCGGGGAGAGACAGGGCGCAGGGAGAGACAGGGCGCGGGTTGAGACAGGGCGCGGGTTGAGACAGGGCGCGGGTTGAGACTAGGGTTGTTCCGATTCCGATACTGGTACCGGAAATGCTGCCGATACCACAAAAAAAGCTGGCATCGGAATCGGCGAGTATTTGAGTCCATGTACCGATCCGATACCATTTTCCTAAACATAACCTATTTATGCCCGCTAGCTTAGCTTACTTACAGAGTGTCACGGTGTGCGCCTGTGATGGGCGTGCGCCCAAATTGATATCGCTCCTCGCTCACTAGTTAGGCGGCCTCCCCCCCTTAGGTATGTGAAGGAGCAGGGCCACAGAATCAGGCAACGGCCCATGAGCTATCGCCGCTAATGATCCCGGCGCTATAAAACACAGCGGGGAGTGTAGCTCGGGGTCTGACTGTTGGGAAGCTGGACTTTGTGAAGCGGTGGATTTTATGAGAGACAGTGGCACAAGAGCGGGGCGATGTGATGCGCCCCAGAGACTTTAAAAAGGGGGGCGCCTTTGATCTCCGCGAGAGGAGCGCGTGAACGAGCTGCGCGAGCTCCCGCGGCACCTTCACTTCCGCGTAGAGCCCGCCTTCGCATCCCTGCCGCCGAAGTGGAAAAGACCGCATAGAGCCTTTAACCCTTTCCTTACCCATTTTTCTAAATAAATTACCCTTTTCCCTGTAAGACCTCGCCTCGTGTCCGTGTTTCATGGTGTCGCCCGTTACACAGGGCTAGTAGTATTTTACTTAAAGAAATGCTATATATATATATATATATATATATATATATATACACACTGTACAGATACACACCCAGGTATCGGATCGGTGCTCGGTATCGGCCGATACTCTGAGCCCAAGTATCGGAATCGGTATCGGGAGGGGAAAAATGGTATCGGAACATCTGTAGTTGAGACAGGGCGTGGGGAGAGACAAGGCGCGGGGAGAGACAGGGCGCGGGTTGAGACAGGGCGTGGGGAGAGACAGGGCGCGGGGAGAGACAGGGCGCGGGGAGAGACAGGGCGCGGGTTGAGACAGGGCGCGGGGAGAGACAGGGCGCGGGTTGAAACAGGGCGCGGGGAGAGACAGGGCGCGGGGAGAGACAGGGCGCGGGGAGAGACAGGGCGTGGGTTGAGACAGGGCGTGGGTTGAAACAGGGCGCGGGGAGAGACAGGGCGCGGGGAGAGACAGGGCGCGGGGAGAGACAGGGCGTGGGTTGAGACAGGGCGCGGGGAGAGACAGGGCGCGGGGAGAGACAGGGCGTGGGTTGAAACAGGGCGCGGGGAGAGACAGGGCGCGGGTTGAGACAGGGCGAGGGGAGAGACAGGGCGCGGGTTGAAACAGGGCGCGGGGAGAGACAGGGCGCGGGTTGAAACAGGGCGCGGGGAGAGACAGGGCGCGGGTTGAGACAGGGCGCGGGGAGAGACAGGGCGCGGGGAGAGACAGGGCGCGGGGAGAGACAGGGCGTGGGTTGAGACAGGGCGTGGGTTGAGACAGGGCGCGGGGAGAGACAGGGCGCGGGGAGAGACAGGGCGCGGGGAGAGACAGGGCGCGGGGAGAGACAGGGCGTGGGTTGAGACAGGGCGCGGGGAGAGACAGGGCGTGGGTTGAAACAGGGCGCGGGGAGAGACAGGGCGTGGGGAGAGACAGGGCGTGGGTTGAGACAGGGCGCGGGGAGAGACAGGGCGCGGGGAGAGACAGGGCGTGGGTTGAAACAGGGCGCGGGGAGAGACAGGGCGTGGGGAGAGACAGGGCGCGGGGAGAGACAGGGCGTGGGTTGAAACAGGGCGCGGGGAGAGACAGGGCGTGGGTTGAGACAGGGCGAGGGGAGAGACAGGGCGTGGGTTGAGACAGGGCGTGGGGAGAGACAGGGCTGCAGTTTGAGTCCAACTCTGTTCAATATTTTCATCAGTGAGTTATCGGTGCTGCTGGATCGCTCTGCTGCTGTCTCCTACTGAACACGGCTTACAGCAGCACCTGGACCTGCTGGAGCGGTACCGTCAGAACTGGGCCCTGACACGCAATCTGGCAAAAGGCCAGATCTCAGGAAAACAGACACGTGTTCACTCTGGGAAACTTCGCCCTAGAACATGTGTTACACTAAAGCCCTATTTGGACAGGACTAGTTTTGAGTTAGAATTTTTTTCCAGACGACGTCTGTGACTTCATGTCTGCATTCGGACGGGACGAACATCTCCGTGTTTATTACAGAGGTAGGCGTGTCTGTGTTTTACATGTGGGCGTTGCACAAGACCACGTGTCCACATCTACATCCATTATTGGGCGCAAACTTGAATACCGGCGCGCTAGTGATAGTACGGTAGCTCACGTTGACCAAAACACAAAAGAAAACGCGTTTTGGGAAAAAAAATTGACGTCAATCACAGACATCCGTATTGGGACCGGATTAGATGTAGCGGAACATCACACTGAACACAGGAGCTCGGAGTCTGTGTGTGTGTGTGTGTCGGGGGGGGGGGACGGCGCGCGCAGCTTCTCCTGGCTGTGTGTAACTACCGCGTGACCTACTAACACACATCTGTGTCTCTGTGTGTGTGTGTGTGTGTGTGTGTGCGCGCGCCAGGGGGCAGAGAAAGGAACCGGAGAGACACGAGCACGCGGGACTCGGACACACACACACACACACACACACACACCTAACGGGGAAGAACAGAGAGAGAGAGAGACACTGGGACACACACACACACACGTCACTGAACAACCGGCGCGCGAGACCGCTTCACTCCGGTAAGAGCACGTGCTGCCCGTCTTTGTGTGTGTGTGTGAGACTGTACGCATGTGTACTCATTAAACGTCATCAGTGTCGGCGCGGGAATCGAACATCACACACACACGCGCGCGCACCTCAGCGCTTTGATGTTTCCTGGGTGTCGGTGTTTCAGTGTGTGTGTGTGTGAGATCAGGAGCACGTGACGGGTTGTTGCTGCACTTCCGGTTGTGTTTTGTTTTACTGCTGTGTAGATTCACGTATGTGTGTGTGTGTGTGTGTATAGAGTCTGTAAGAATTTACTTTAAATCCACGATGTGGCTCGTGTGTGTGTGTGTGTGTGTGTGTGAGGCTGCACTTCCTGTCCTACTGACCTATTTGTGTGTGTTTCCGGTGCTTACGGTTCGGGCCAGTGAAACACACACACACACACACACACCATGTCTCACACTGCAGAGCATGACTCATATTTGGAACTGGCTGTGTGTGTGTGTGTGTGTGTGTGTGTGTGTGTGAGAGACATAAACATCAGCTGGAGTGATTTCTTCTACTCGGTTCATAGAAGACACACACACACGCACACACACACCTCTGTAGTGAGCACTAATCCTGTCTGAGTAAGACTTCACACACACTTGCACTGCAAGACCTGTGTATTTCTCAATGCATGGTTTATTGTGTGTGTGTGTGTGTGTTTCTCATCACACACCACAGTCCCTCCCCATGTAGCCACTAGTGATGCGCGGGTCGGGTATTTTTCCCGCTTCTTTTATGAAATAATTTGCCCCAGCCCGCCCTGCACCACTGTATCTAGTTCTACAACCTGCACCTTTCGCACCTGCGACCATTAAACACACACACTTAATGATGTAAATTCCTGCCCTCAATTTCTCCCGCACCTCGTCTTCCATCTTCACTTTTATTTCTTTGTTTTTGTTGTGACTGACAGCGGGAGCTGCTTGGCGTTTTCGGGACTTGTCACGTGACGTAAACTTATCAAAGAACTTAATAAAATATGAAAATGGATATTCCCAAATATTTAATATAGGCTATAGGGAATTGCACACAACATACATGCATTTTTTTATTTAATTTAGTTTTTAATGACCCGCCCCAACCCGACCCGCAAATAAAGTGACAATTTCTTTACCCGCCCCAACCCGACCCGCGGGTTACCAGACGACTTGCGCATCACTAGTAGCTACATATTGTTCACTAGCTGTACAGCGAGATGCTAACACATAGCCAAGGTGTGAGGTACGCTAGCTAACTGCACATCTATGGCTACGTTTACACTGCAGGTCTCGATGCTCAATTCCGATTTGTTGCCTATATCTGATTTTTTTGACCGTCTGGTTACACGTTCTTTTAACTCTGACTCATATCCGATTCACGGAAGGGAGGGAGGTTCTTGCGCTACACACTAGCCAAGAAAGATGAAGGTGAAATATGCTTAACGCTAGCTCTGCTATATATGCAAAGTTCGCACACCATGGTTTTAAAACGGCATAATTGCAGCCTGCACATATGCTTTATTCATCAAATACTGATGTAATGTTTTTTAGCCCAAATAAGCATTAACACACGGTGTGTGTGTGTGTTGGGGGGGTTGTTCTTTTCCTTTTCCATGTCACGTACGATGTTGTAATTCAACATGCGCTTCCACCGGAGAATAACATTACGTCATTAATCCTCGAAGAAGTCACAACGCCTCAGGAAATCCGATCTGTCTGTTTACACGACAATCACATCAGCAAATATCTGATTTATATCGGATTTATTTCCACATATGAAGGAGGCCTGAAACCGATCTCGAAATATCGGGAATGCATGCGTTTTTTCCCCCTGTTTACACGGACACAGAACAGATCTGATATGTGTCACATGTCAGCAAAAAATCGGAATTGGGTCACATTTACCTGGCAGTGTAAACGTAGCCAATGACACAGTGATGATGATGATGATGATGATGAAGCTCATACAGTGTGTCGAAGTCTAAGTGATTAACACCTGCTATTTTGTCTGATCCGTAGAACGTCGGACCCGGTCCTCGATGTCACACACGCCGCCGCTCCTGTTACAGCACCATGGAAACTCCGCTCCGCCCCGGCCCCTCCCCCTCCCCCCACGTCGACTCGGACACCCTGGACGACATCCCGGATGCAGGAAGCGGCAGGGCTCGTCAGGGCCGGGTCACCAAACCCAAACACGGCGTGAGCTGCAGACGCAAGCGCGAGTTCATCTCTGACGATCACAAAGACGCGTCGTACTGGGAAAAACGCCGCAAGAACAACGAAGCCGCCAAGCGCTCGCGGGAGAAACGCAGGGCCAACGACATGGTCCTGGAGAACCGGGTGATGTCGCTCAACGAGGAGAACCTTCGCTTGAAGACGGAGATTCTGCAGCTGAAGCTCAGATTCGGACTCATCAGCGCCGCGTCCCACACGGAGAAATCGCCACGCGTCAGCAGCACCACTTCAGAACATCAAGTTTTCCTGAGCACTCACACACTGATGAACTCGGACTCGTCAGAGGCGGAGAAATTTACTCAGAGTGAAGGTCAGGTGTTGTTATCCAACTGTTCCTCTCAAGATTCTATGTCCGATTTCTCAGACGGATCGTCTCCGGACTGTCCCGAGCCTCCGAATTACCTGCTGAAGCCAGAAAGCGGCGACATTCACGAGCAAACACATCAAAGCAACGTGCAAGAACAGCAACCTGCTTCTAACCAGCGGAGTGTGATTCTGTACAGCAGCAGCTCGAAGTTCTCTCAGAACCAAGCAGATCCAAAGCAAACAGGACGTGGTGTTCCACTGCGACCTTACGCTTTAGAGACGCTCTCAGAAGTGGCTCAGCAGCTTGCGAGCAGATCACTGGACACAGATGTTCACCACAACATCTCAGACCATCGTCTCCCGGATGAAGCTGATCCCCAGAACGTCTGCCTGACTGATCCACCGGCGCTCACACACGAGGACCACCTGAGACATGACAGCTTCTCCTGTAAGGACACGTCCTCAAGTGATGGAGATCCTCACAGCTCAGACAAGGAAGCGTCCACCGATGACGAGTCTCCGTCGTCTTCGTCCTCAGAAACCGGTCACAGCTTGCACTCTGATCAGAACGGAGGAGACGTTAAAGCGGCAGCGTTACCGCACAAGCTGAGGCTCAAACACCGAGCCGTGTGTAAGGAGGAGACGAGTCACGACGCTTCAGTCTCTTCAGGACGTCTGCAGTCAGGAGACAACATCCCTCTGTGCGCAGCCGTTCCTCCTGAACCTTCTCCATGCAGGAGACTGGAGTCACGAGGAGACGGGAACAAGAACCCTGACTGAGATGGCTCCTCTGGTTCCACAGAGTCTACGATCATCTCTGCAGCTCTTTGTGCTTTTTAATATTTTAACATTTTTTAGACGATGCTGAGTTACAGCTCCACCTACTGGAGGAGGTTCCTCCGGTTCCTCACGCTGTAGCTCAGACTCCATGTGCTGTGATGATCTCAGATGAAAAGCTTAAGTGCACTACAGTCCTTGTAACCTTCCAGCACTTCGTCTACTTCAGCACTTGCTCACCTTCGCCACGTAACCCAGGAGCATCATGGGGGGGAACGTCGAGGGCGCCAATCAAAATTTCTGCGTCCGGGAAAAAAGGATTCACGTCTAGATAAAGAAGTGAGGAGTTACGTAGCGCGGATCCTGCTGTCCCTCTGTTAACACTAATGCAATGTCTCACTCTCTCTCACACACACACACACACACACACACACACACACACCAGGATGAGGAGTTGCACTTACTCGCACTATTTTTTATTATTTTATAACGTTAAGTGTAAACACTTCTTCATATTCACACGTCATCTCCATCTGAATGTACAGAAATAATCAGACGTGACTTTAGCACAATCTTTCAGGTCCTCGTGGTGAGGAGCGTCTTGTGGGTGAGATGTAGATCATCTCCACATCGCTTCTGAAACTAGCGTCTGAAAGCGAGATTAAATAGCACTAGTCATGGTGTGTGTGTGTGTGTGTGTAAGAGATTGACATGCCACACTTCTTGTTCTCAGACTAAATTAGCAAAAGGAGCTAACTCTACTAGCTGTGTACACTCAGAATGCGCGCACACACACACACACACCAGCGCCCCCTGCTGCTTCCTCCTGAGCGCTGCGTTTCCTCCTGACGTCTCTGTACAGCTTTACTGAGACACAAGGAGACGAGTCCAGCGGTTATGCGAACCGGAGACCCGCTGCACGTCACGCTCCGTCCCCTCGGACTGAGGAAGCGCCCGAGTCCAGCGTGTGGATTTATTCACTGAATCAGATCTAATTAGTGTGGGATTGAAACTACAGCTGCGCGCTTCTGATATTTTTGGGGGAATTTAATCGATCTCTTGTGCGCGGAGTCAGAACTAACGGGGGGAAAAGACTGAACGTACCATGTGACCCAGCACCAGGGGGCAGTGTCGCGCTGTCACAGAGTGACCGCCAGAACATCAACACAAAGTCCTAAAGCTACGGTTTGGACATTAATGTACGATGGCGTATCGGCGTCAATATGGGTTTAATAAAATAATAATAAAGAGAGAAGGGGCGGGGCAGGGAATTTCCAAACTCAGAAGTTATGAGAAAAAAAAATCGTAAATTTCCGAGAATAAATAAGAAGTATTTCATTGTTCCTAATTCCAAGGAATAAGTCGAGTTTAATCAGATCTTCCACTAAAACAAGTGACGTCGGCTTTGTAAAGTGTTTCCTCCCTTCATTGTGGAAAAACTGATTTTTTTTAACACAAAAATAAAAAATTCATCTTGTAAATTTGCAGGTTTTTTGTCAGTTTGTTTTTTGTTAGTTTTAAACTTGAATATTTTGAGATTTTATTAAAAAAAAATTTTAACTTTCAACATGAAAATGTTGTTTTATACTCTGAAATCCCCCGCCGTGCCCCTCCCCACCCTGCCCCGCCCTGCCCCTCCCCGCCTCACCCTGCCCCGCCCCTTTCAGCTCATTTTTAACCCCATATCGACCCCAATACCAACACCAGTCACATGATGCATTTTTAAAAAACACAATAAATTATTTAATTCTAACACTAATAAATATTCAAAAGCACTTAAACATGTAAATAAACACAAACAGTTTTAAAGACATTTCACACAATTTCACTTTTAAAACGTTGAAGAATCTTGAAAGAAATGAAAACCTTTAGCTCGACTTCCTGTTAAACCTCGAGGCACAAAAACATTCCAAAACATGCAGTTTAATGAGAAATGACTGTGTGTGTGTGTGTGTGTGTGTGTGTGTGAGCTACAACTAGACAGTTAATTATTCTGAAATTCTTGTTCTTCTTCTCTCTCACTTTATCATGTTTAATTCAGATCCAAAGGTACCAAACCCGGGGTTCACTTCCTGTTCTGGGGTCACGTGACACTTTTAACACACACAGACATCATGACCTGTAAAATATTCCTTCATCATCATCATCATCATCATGTTACAGAGTAAAACACTAAACTCTTCTTTACACTTTGTCTAAATGCTGGAGTTAAATCGGTTTCCTTTATTTTACTTTTGCTCTTGTCTGATTATAAATAGTGTGTGTGTGTGTGTGTGTCTTCAGATTGATTATCAAAGTCACATGTTCACAAACCTAAATCCAAGTAAAGTCATCCTCCTGTTTAGTTCAGATCAGTGACGTCACTTCGCATTAGACTCTAAACTAAACCCTGGTCTCAGACTCGCTTCTGTCTCTAAACGTTTTTATAAACAGAGACGAGTCCTTAAAACACAGACTAATACAAATGGAATTAAAAGGTCATCTTACCTGCATACAAGAATATCAGAGGGGTGGCACACACACACACACAGGACACAACCATTAGAGAGACTGAGTGACCCCACAGTGAGCCACACTGGTGCCCTCTTGTGGCCAGAAGGGAGAAGTGCTGCTAATCCTGGCCTCTGGCCTCTTTGTTTCCATTCGGACGTTGTGTACAGCGCACGCACCACTGATCATAAACAGATTAATCAGTGTGTTATTGTTGACTGTTTTAGATGAGTGTAAGGAGTCTCCAGTGCGAGCGCTGTGTATGTGATGTCATGTGATGATTTGAACGACATCACATGACATTTAACATAAGTATAAAGAGATAGAGTTGAGGATGTGAAGGGAAATAATCCACTTCATTCTGCTGGGATTAGTTTCTCACACGTGTGTGTGTGTGTGTGTAACTGTTCCAGTGAGTGATGTTTATGTAAAGTTTAGTGACTGAAGTGAATCGAGGACTTTAACACACACTTAACACGTCCAGCGCGTCTTCTATTCCTCATGAAGTTACACGTGTTTAACGTGTGTTGTGTCCACTACATGTGCAGCTTTGAGCTTAATGACATCAGTGACGTAAAGTTACGCCTCAGAGCGACACCAGCATGCATCACCAGTGTGTCTGGGACACACACACACACACACACACACACACACACACACACTCCTCACTGATGCAGAGTTTCTAATCTGATTTATTTGGATGATTTTTTAATTTTTATATTTAAATTGTTCTATATTTCTCACATATGCTGCAGTCTCGTGTTTCACTGCTGTGTTAAAAAGAACAATAAAACATGGGTTTAACTGTGTCTTGTGTAGTTACACACACACACACACACAGCCAAGTTTGTGGGCCTGCAAAATCCTGAGCCATGAGCCCCCCCCCCCGCCGCCCCCCCCCCCGCCCGCCCGCCCGCCCTAAACGGTACATCTGTACGTTAAAATATTCCTGCTGTCTTAAAGCGCCCTCTGGTGGCTACATACAAAAAATAAAATGATAATTTCTTTGTCCTTATTCTGGGCCCAGTGACATTTTTGTATGAAATCTCTCTTATAAGATCAGAGGAAGAAATTCGGCTTTGGACTATTTACATTTACATTTAGGCATTTGGCAGATGCTCTTATCCAGAGCGACTTACATTTTTATCTCATTACACATCTGAGCAGTTGAGGGTTAAGGGCTTTTTGCTCAGGGGCCCAACAGTGGCAACTTGGTGGTTGTGGGGTCTGAACCTGGGATCTTCCGAACCGTAGTCCAATGCCTTAACCACTGAGCTACACCTGGCCCAGGGGTATTTAACTTGTACGGTTCACTCACTCACTCACCTTCTACACCGCTTTATTCAATTAAATTTAATTTATATAGCGCTTTTAACAATGGTCATTGTCTCAAAGCAGCTTCACAAAAATTAAAGAAATTTAACAAAAATAAATAAATAAAAATAATTAAATAAATAAATAAATTAAATTAAAAAAAAAAGTATAGAAAAGAAAATAATGGAAGTGTGTATGTGTGAGAAAAATGTGCAGATAATAATAATGAGACGAATGAATGAAATTTCTCTGATGAGCAGCCAAGGGTGACGGCGACGGTGGCAAGGAAAAACTCCCTGAGATGGCATTAGGAAGAAACCTTGAGAGGAACCAGACTCAACAGGGAACCCATCCTCATCTGGGCGATAACAGATAGAAATGATATAACATCTTGTGTGTTGTGCAGGTGAAAATTCAATATGACAGAAATTATTTAAATTGACATGAAGACCAGTTCAGCATAGGGACGAGTCAGTAGGTGCAGAGGGCAGATGAGGTCTGGATCACTGGAAGCACAGGAGCAGCATGTGTAGCTCCAACCATCATAAAGCTGAATCCAGCTGGAGCTGGTCCTTCTCTGGATGCCTCAGGAACCTCGCAGGGTCGGCCTTTGTCTACTGAAGCTGGCAAAATCTCCCGATGCCTCGGGATGGGTAGAGAAATACGGAACAGATGGGGAGAATTAGCGTAGTTGCCATTCGGTATAGGTGTACTGGAGTATGAGTACTGGGATGAGTTATGTGTATGCCAGATTAAAAAGATGCGTCTTGAGTCTACCTTTGAACTGAGAAACCATGTCTGCTCCCCGAACACTGTCTGGAAGGCTATTCCAAAGCTTTGGAGCTAAATATGAAAAAGCCCCGCCCCCTTTTGTAGATTTTGAAATTCTGGGAACTACCAGAAGTCCGGAGCTTTGTGATCTTAAGGCGCGTGGTGGATTGTAGCGTATCAGAAGACTGGTTAGGTATGTGGGAGCTAAACCATTTAAGGCCTTGTATGTAAGTAATACTATTTTGTAATTTATTCTAAACTGAACAGGTAGCCAGTGCAGGGATGATAATATTGGGGTTATATGATCATATTTTCTGGATCTAGTGAGAACCCTGGCAGCTGCATTTTGGATTAACTGAAGCTTGTTTATTGAGGATGCAGGACAACCACCTAGTAATGCATTACAATAGTCCAGTCTGGAGGTCATGAATGCATGAACTAGTTTTTCTGCATCAGATACGGATAAGATGTTCCTAAGTTTAGCAATATTTCGAAGATGGAAAAAGGCTGTTTTTGTGATATTTGAAATGTGATTTTCAAAAGACAAGTTACTGTCTAATATTACGCCCAGGTCTTTTACTGCTGAGCTGGTAGTAACAGTACATCCTTCTAAGCGCAGGCTGAATTGTGAAAGCTGTTGTGTGCTGGTTTTTGGGCCAATAAGTAATATCTCTGTCTTATCTGAATTTAATAAAAGAAAGTTATTGGTCATCCAATCTTTTATGTCCTGGACACACTCAGTTAATCTAGACAACTTAGGTATTTCGTCTGGTTTAGTTGAGATGTATAATTGGGTATCATCAGCATATCACCCCTATCCTATCTTCACTGCATTGGCTCCCTGTGAAATTTCGCATTGATTTTAAAATACTACTCTTGACATATAAGGCATTAAATGGTCTCGCGCCGCAGTATCTGAGCGAACTGCTAGTGTCTTACGATCCGCCACGCCTACTTCGGTCAAAGGATGCAGGCTGCTTATCAGTACCGCGTATTATGAAAACTACAGCTGGGGGCAGAGCTTTTTCTTACAAAGCCCCAAAATTATGGAATAGTCTTCCAAATAGTGTTCGGGACTCAGACACAGTCTCAGTGTTTAAGTCTAGGCTAAAAACCTATTTATTTAACCAAGCATTTTATAAATAGATTTGCCATAAGGTAAAGGAGCAGATCTGGGGGACTCATGGACGTAGAGTATTATGGTGAACTGGTATGTTTAGATGCTGTCTTCCTCAGTCTCATTTGATCACTCAGGTTTGTTGACGGTGAGGTGATTGTTTGCTTTACATCTCAGTTCCCCCTCATGTTAGTGTTTCCTTCTGGCTCTCCCTTTTAGTTATGCTGTCATAGTTAGTCCTGCCGGAGTCCCTGCTTGCACTCTACAGTAAATATACATTCACATTAGACATTGTGACTGTGACCATACCTAACTGCAATCTCTCCTCCTCTTCTCTTCCTCCCCCTCTTTCTCTTTCCTCTCTCCCCCTGTCTCCCCCTTTCACTCTTTCTCTCTCTGTCGAGCTACACATGTGGTTCCTGAGCTGCCAGTGATCCAGACTCCCTCTGCCCTCCGGACCTGTCTGATCCATCCTGGTGCCCGGTTTCTGGTTGGAGGTCTCATCGCATGGATGCCCCGTGTGTCTCTTTAGGATGCGTCTGGTGTCTGGGGATGATTCTCTATACTTAGAAGATGGTTCTGGCCTCGACTGGTGTGGTCAGCTGTTTCTCTGAGGACTTGCCAATTCGATAGTTCAGGACTGGAACTTTCTACAAGTCTATCTGAGTCTCGAATAACTACTGGACTCCATTTTAACATCAAGTATTATAACATCAATTAACATCAAATATTATAGCTGAACCTAACACTTAACACTGTATAAATGCAGATCATTTCCTACTATCTGTTTCACCCAGATGAGGATGGGTTCCCTGTCGAGTCTGGTTCCTCTCAAGGTTTCTTCCTATTACCGTCTCAGGGAGTTTTTCCTTGCCACTGTCGCCCTCGGGCTTGCTCGCCAGGGAATATCTGAACATTTTGATTCATACACATTCACATTCCATACAAACTTAAATAATTCTTTTGATTGTGTAAAGCTGTTTTGAGACAATGTCAATTGTTAAAAGCGCTATACAAATAAAACTGAATTGAATTGAATTGAATAACAATGGAAACTAATCCCATGTCTTCTAATGATGTTACCCAAGGGAAGCATGTATATTGAGAACAACAGAGGTCCTAAAACTGACTCTTGTGGGACCCCATATTTCACTGGCATTACACCAGACGGTTCTCCATTTAGATCTACAAAATGGTAGCGATCAGACAGGTAAGATCTAAACCATTTTAATGCCTGTCCCTGAATACCTATATAATTTTGTAAGCGATCTATGAGAATATTATGATCTATAGTGTCGAATGCAGCACTAAGATCAAGCAGGACTAGCAATGAGATGCAGCCTTGGTCTGAAGCTAAAAACAAGTCGTTTGTAATCTTAACTAGTGCAGTTTCTGTGCTATGATGGGGCCTGAAACCTGACTGAAATTCTTCAAGGATGTTGTTATCCTGCAAGAATGTGCAAATTTGAGCTGATACTACTTTTTCTAGTATTTTTTATATGAACGGGAGGTTTGAAATCGGTCTGTAATTTTTTATTTCATTCGCGTCTAAATTAGATTTTTTAAGAAGCGGCTTAATAACTGCTAACTTGAAAGGTTTAGGGACGTGACCTAGATGTAATGAAGAATTAATAATGTTTAGAAGTGGCTCTCCAACCGTAAGCATCACTTCTTTTAAAAATCTGGTTGGGATTGGGTCTAACAGGCACGTTGTTGATTTAGCCGAGGTGATGAGTTTATACAGCTCTTCCTGTCCTATACCTGTAAAGCAGTGAAAATCTAAATGTGAAGCTATAGGCTGAACTGGATCGTGAGATACTATTAGAGGTTGAACCTCCATTATTTTCTTCCTGATATTATTGATTTTTTCATTAAAGAAGTCCATAAAGTCTTCACTTCTAAACTGTGATGGGATACTCTCTGCGGGCATCTTAGGTTTTGTTAGGCGAGCCACTGTACTAAATAAGAACCTGGGATTGTTTTGGTTTCTTGCTATCAGTTGGCTAAGATGCTCGGTCCTAGCAGTTTTTAGAGCCTGTCTATAGCTGCACATACTGTCTTTATATGCAATTCGAAAAACTTCTAATTTAGTTTTCCTCCATTTTCGCTCGAGGTTACGGGTTGCTCTCTTTAGGGCGCGAGTATGACTGTTGTACCACGGTGCAAATGTTTTATCTCTGACTTTTTTTAATCTGATGGGAGCAACAGTGTCTAATGTACTGGTAAAAATAGTGCCCATGCTGCTAGTCACTTCATCTAGATCATCTGCATTTAGGGGTCTAATAAGAAATTGGGACAGATCCGTGCTTTATCCTGTATTGAGGGTCGCAGGGGGCGGAGCCTATCACAGGAGACTTAGGGCACGAGGCAGGGTACACCCCGGACAGGGTGCCAATCCACACACACACATACTCACTACGGGTAATTTGGGAACACTAGTCCATTAGCCTAACCTACATATCGTTGGACTGTGGGAGGAAACATGCAAACTTCATGCACACAGTTTTCTTCAGCCATTCAGAGGTGGATTTGCTGGTGTGTTTTGGGTCATTGTCCTGCTGCAGCACCCAAGATCGCTTCAGCTTGAGTTGACGAACAGATGGCCGGACATTCTCCTTCAGGATTTTTTGGTAGACAGTAGAATTCATGGTTCCATCTATCACAGCAAGCCTTCCAGGTCCTGAAGCAGCAAAACAACCCCAGACCATCACACTACCACCACCATATTTTACTGTTGGTATGATGTTCTTTTTCTGAAATGCTGTGTTACTTTTACGCCAGATGTAACGGGACACGCACCTTCCAAAAAGTTCAACCTTTGTCTCGTCGGTCCACAAGGTATTTTCCCAAAAGTCTTGGCAATCATTGAGATGTTTTTTAGCAAAATTGAGACGAGCCTTAATGTTCTTTTTGCTTAAAAGTGGTTTGCGCCTTGGAAATCTGCCATGCAGGCCGTTTTTGCCCCCAGTCTCTTTCTTATGGTGGAGTCGTGAACACTGACCTTAATTGAGGCAAGTGAGGCCTGCAGTTCTTTAGATGTTGTCCTGGGGTCTTTTGTGGCCTCTCGGATGAGTTGTCTCTGCGCTCTTGGGGTAATTTTGGTCGGCCGGCCACTCCTGGGAAGGTTCACCACTGTTCCATGTTTTTGCCATTTGTGGATAATGGCTCTCACTGTGGTTCGCTGGAGTCCCAAAGCTTTAGAAATGGCTTTATAACCTTTACCAGACTGATAGATCTCAATTACTTTTGTTCTCATTTGTTCCTGAATTTCTTTGGATCTTGGCATGATGTCTAGCTTTTGAGGTGCTTTTGGTCTACTTCTCTGTGTCAGGTAGCTCCTATTTAAGTGATTTCTTGATTGAAACAGGTGTGGCAGTAATCAGGCCTGGGGGTGACTACAGAAATTGAACTCAGGTGTGATAAACCACAGTTAAGTTATTTTTTAACAAGGGGGGCAATCACTTTTTCACACAGGGCCATGTAGATTAGGAGTTTTTTTTCTCCCTTAATAACGTAAACCTTCATTTAAAAACTGCATTTTGTGTTCAATTATGTTATCTTTGACTAATAGTTAACGGTTTTTGATGAGCAGAAACATTTAAGTGTGACAAACATGCAAAAGAATAAGAAATCAGGAAGGGGGCAAATAGTTTTTCACACCACTGTACATGCAGGGACGGATATCAGCCAGCAGGTGGCACCAGGTGATCACTAATCTGGAAATCCTCATTAGTGACGTGTTTACCAATTACATTCTCTCTCTCACACACACACACACACACACACACACACACACACACACGCTTGTGTTTAACTAAAAAGCATTTATTGGTTAGAATTATTTTAATAATTAAACGGTTTAAAAACAGACTGAGAACAGCTCCATCTACAGGACCAGACACACACACACACACACCTAAATGATCAGCTGTACAGGAGATCTGGACCATAATTATTACTGTACATTATAAATTATCTGTACTTTATACTCGGATATTTAGACATGTACTCAGTCACAGCTTCACACACACACACACACGGCAGAATCTTCATTAAAATCAGTTTAATGAGATCTGGTGTCTGATTTGTAATGAACATTACAGTGTGTTAAATAAAGTGTGTTTACAGTAGACAGGCTGTGTTGTGTCTAACAGTCTACAGAACACTCCTGCCTGCTCCACCAGAGGGAGCTCTCCACTCACAGAGCAGAGCAGTCTGAATCAGTCTGAATGCCCTCAACGAATAAATAAAACTATTAAAATCAACACACTGCATCACTCGCCACAAAATTATTTAAATAAATATTTACACTGTACACATTAATATGCGACACACGAGCTGCTGATAAACATAGAGAAAACATTTAAATATAAACATATTACAAAACAAGAGGTTTATCTGATTGTTGTGATTATTATTGTGCGCGTCGATCACTCAACACACACACACACACACACACACACACACACACACACAGAGAGAGAGTCCTCCAGGTCACATGGTTACTTGGGGGCGCTGCGCAGGGTGCGAGTCCTCCAGCGCTCACGCAGGACAAAGTCGTAACTGTCTGAGGGACACATCGCGTAGAAGACATTCGCTTTATCAGGAACCAGCAGCTCTGAGTGAGAGACAGATCCAAGTTGTGGTCAAACAGTCACTTTTACACTAAAACACACTGAAGCTAAAGAAATTGTAATAAAAAAAAACAAATTTTCACTAGAAATTCAGTTTACAACATAAATAGAAATCATGTGGGTTACTTTCACTTCCTTAATCTTAAAATATCTGTAAGACGTAACCTCATGATGCTGGCATACAACGTGTGTGTGTGTGTGTGTGTGTGTGTGCACGCATACCTTTATCACAGTTTAGGATCTGTGTGAGTGTGAAGTCGTTACAGCTCAAATTCTCCATGTTGTGTTTTTCCAGAGCTCTCTGTATCACCTGACTCGTCTTATCCTGACTGTTTACCTAAAAACACACACACACACACACACACACACACCTCATTACACCACTGTCCCCCTGGAGTGGACAGTATGCCGCTTTTCCACTGCATAGTCCGGCACGACACGGTTCAGTTCAGCTCACTTTTGGGGGGTTTTCCACTGGGAACAGTACCTGGTACCTGGTCCTTTTTTTAGTACCACCTCAGCCGAGGTTCCGAGCGCGCCGAACCGTTACCAAAACGTGACATGTAAACTCTGCTGGTCACCGATTGGCCGGAGAAAATCGTCATTACTGCGTCACTGAACTTGCGACACGAGACACAACAGAACCGCTATATTTAGAAACAGCCAGAGAAGGATCGGACGCACCTTTTTGTATTAACCAAAAATTTTCTTTGGCTGCCATCAGCCTCTTTTGAAACAAACTCCTTCGTCTCGCTGTTAAAAACATCCACATGCCGAGAATGAAGAACACCATGCCGTCGATATGCTCCATTGTTGTGTGTTTGTTTGTGGCGCGTTTACGATGATGTCACGGCAGTAGAGGCGCCGCGACTAAAACAACACGTGAATAATCCCGCCCACTCTAAAGCGTTATTACACTGCAGTGGAAGCGCAAACCGAGCAGAACCGAGCCGAACTGAAGTGAGCTGTACTGAACCGTGTCCTGCTGTACTATGCAGTGGAAAAGAGGCATAAGTGTATTAGTGTAGAGTATTGCGTGCTGCAGGAGTACCAGGATGCTCTTGTAGACGACGGAGCCGCTGTGGAGCGCCATGCTCACTCTGATGATGCAGCCGTCACTCAGGTTACTGTACACCGCCCGGGAGGGGGAGGGGGAGGGGGGTGAGGATGGGGACACACCCTCGGTGCTGAGACCGGAGAGATCAGACTGAGATGAGGAGAGAGCAGGAGAGGAGCATCCTGGTGGATCAGGACACGACCCGGACGAGTCTGCTGAGATGTTCAGGCACAAACCAGACTGCAACACACACACACACACACACACACAATTAAAACATTGCGTTTGTGTCACAGGTCAAGGTTTCAGTGTTTCAGGTTGTTGTGTTTTTTGGGGGGATTTTCCCCAATTTTCTCCATAATTCAGTCGTGTCAATTCCTCCCCCCGTCACTAGGGGGCTCCCACATTAAGCTACTTCTACCACTCAGTAGGTGCATGCGCGTGCCTTCGCGTGCGCGAGCTCACAGACGCCCCTGATTGGCTGTAGAGCCGTGATTAATGTGAGAGCACCGAGTACCTCTCGTCCCTCCCCTGTGAGAGAACTCGGCCAATCAGCTCTCTCTAGACCTCCGGCTGCGAGAGGTTACAGCATCACCCGGGAACCGAACCTGCGATCTCCGGATGATAGGGCGAGAACTTTACCACTGCGCCACTCGGAGGCATGTTTGTTATTTTTAGAAACAGAAATAAAAGAAAATATTCCACAGAACTGATTTCAGAAATTAAACTACACTCGCGTATTTTACGGGACACGTTAAACTTCATACATCCCATAATGAGCCTGTGCCAGCTGGAGACGTGTGTAAGACAGGTGTCCGTCTGACCAATGAGAGATGAGAATCTGATCATGTGATCAGCGTTACCCGAGATTTGGGGCGGAGCGTGAAGGAGAAGTCGTCCGTCTCAGAGCCGCTGGAGCCGGACGAGGAAACGCTCATCTGATCCGAGTGTGTTTTCTTCCTGGAGCCGTCACCGCTGTTCAGCAACCTGTACACACACACACACACACACACACACACACACACACACACACACACACACACACACACACAGTGTGTCAGGACCATCATCACTGCGCATGCCGAGTGTGTGAATAAATAGACAAGCATACATACAAGGGATTTAAGAAAGTGTGTGTGTGTGTGTGTGTGAGAGAGACGTACAAGCCGAGTTTCTTGCTGATGAGCCGATGGCTCCAGCTCGGTGACCCAGGACACGAATCCACCGGGGGCTCCAACTGTCTGGACAAGTCATAACTACACACACACACACACACACACACACACTAGATTTAAAGACTTTATTTCTAACCCAGTGTGATTTAAGGCTTATTAGGTTCATGATACACACTGACCTCTGCTGGTCAGACAGGGGTGAGCAGCTGTTGAGCCAGGAGGAGACGTGCGGGTGAGACGGGAGACAATAGAGGGAGCAGGACACCTGCAGCTGACGGATCTGAGACAGAACCTCAAACTCCTGATTGGGGGGAGGAGAGGGGGGGGGCAACTGTTAGCGGAATATCCTGGTCAGGCTGTGTGTGTGTGTGTGTGTGTGTGTGTGATTATACATACTCTTCTTCGTTTCTCAAAGTTGATTAGTCTGCCCTGAAAATACAGACATTATTATTATTACTACTACAACAAGTAAATCTTGTGTGTGTGTGTGTGTGTGTGTGTGTGTGTGTGTGTGTGTGTGTGTGTGTGTGTGTGAGTGAGAGAGAGAGAGAGAGAGACCGTACCTCCAGTGTGTCAGGTAGAGCTGTGTCCAACATGGTCAAGACGGTCAAGTACGTCCCCAAGTACGGCACCTCCCCTCCAGTGTAACTCTGTGCACACACACACACACACACACACACACACACACACACACACACACACACACACACACACACTTTACTTCTTGTTTGAGAGTGGTACTTTCCCAGCAGTTCAGATGGAAATTTAAAAAGCCATAAAAAATTCCTTAACACACACACACACACACACTTCCTCTTCAGATCTCCCTGACCCCACAGAGACACAGCTCACACTCAGAGTGCACTTCATTAGAAACTCATCAGCTCTCACACTAATAAACACAATGAACCAATTGTACAGGCAGACGGACACCAGACGAGACGCCAGTCTGGGACACCAGACGAGACGGGTCCGCTTTCAGATCAGTGGCTCTTTTAATACAAAATTTAATACAAAAAATATGAAACTCTCATATTGTAGATTCACAACATATGAAGTGAAACTTCAGGATCCAGTATCGCACAATACTAGAAAACCAAAAATACTAGAGTAACCAGGCCTCAGACGGAGCGCCTCCATGAGGCAGTAAATCAAAAAGTACTGAGTGCATTAACGAGCAGAATTCATTAGAAGTTGGAGTGTTTTTATTTCCTGTGTTTTTGATTTTTATTTTTTTTATCCTTTTTGTTGGAAATCCTTAATGATTTTAGGAAATGTTCTAATATTGTGAGATAATGGATTTTTGATTTTCTTGAGCTGTAAGACATAATAGAAATCAAAACTGATTTTCAAGTGTACTGAGATGCACAAAACCCAGTCACTGGATGCAGGACATCATTAGCACCGGTCCAAGGTTCGAGTCAGGAAGGGGATCTGGTGTAAAACCTGTGTCAGTTTTAATGTGGATCTTGACTTCAACTGGTTTGTTTAATCAGCAAAAAGTAAAACAAATATTTAATTTTACCTGTAATAACTTAAAACTTAGAACCATTCAATTGTTAAATAAAAATATAATCTGAGAAATAATGTTTTTCATAATGTAATGATGGACACAGGCTATTAGTTATTGTAAAGTGGAAAAAGGAAGAATTATTTTATATATATACACTAAAATAATGTGCTTAACTGTGGTTCTGATTGGATCAGCATGCGGAGGCGGGTTAAACCTGACCGGCTGTTTCAGGCTGAAAGGGGTACGACTATAGCGCCACACACTGGTAGTAAAGTGTGTATTTCACACAGCGGTCCACAGTTCTCGTGTGTGTAGGACTGTTGGTAGAGATCCATACTGATCACGGATCTGCTCTGACCCAGTACGTCAGAGAACAAGAACTCTCAGTGTCTGAATATTTAAGGACCCGACTGTATATAAAACTTTACACCGGTGTGTTTAGAGCATCAGCGTGTCAGGTGAAGTGTACCTGTAACCGTAAACTGTGTGAATCAGACACCCTGTGTGTGTAACCGGATCCGCTGTGTAATTAGAGCGTAAGGGTTCTGTTCACCGACCCGACCCGACCGACCCTCACACCCCGACCGAGCTCCTCCAAACCACTCAGACGTTTAAACTGTTAGTGACACGTCTTTCACACTGCTTTCTGAGGTGCTGTTTCCTGAGCCACATAGCTCCGCCCACTCACACTCGATTAATAACGCCGCGGTGATTATAAACATGTAACGGATCAGTGTTCACGCTAACGGCTAATCTCACCGCGTGTCTGGAGGAGGGGCTGAGTTTAGGGGACCTTGGTGCTGCACAGGATGTCTCCTCACCGTGCTCATTACTGTCCTGAAACACACACACACACACACAGTCAGCGGCAGGGACGACGCATCACACGTGTCAGACACACACATCTCTCTGTTCCAGTATGAAGCTGAAACACACCTGTTCTATACACTACACCTGATACAGCACTTAAATACAGATGATAGACATAAGTGTGTGTGTGTGTGTAAGCTATCTGGTGTTTGTCCTTAGGCACACACTGATAAAGAGCAAATGGAGAACTTCATGTTCATAATCACAGGTTTGTACGTCACACACACTGAGAATATGACCTGCACTAAACACACACACACACACCTGTTTGTCTGTCCATCATATTTCATTTCCTGTCTGTCTCTATCCATATTCTCATCCCTTCCTGGCCATCTGTATTTATTGAGACTTTTCTGTATAAACTTTTGTAAAAGTCATAATTACAGCAACTTGTTTCACTCTCTCTCACACACACACACACACACACACACACACACACACACACACACACACACACACACACACACACACAGAGATACACTGAGGTGTGTACAGTCTGAATGCACCTCTCAATGTTTATTCAGTCAGATCTCCATCACTGTACACTTATATAACTGAACATTGTGTGTACTGATTAGCTGACACGCACACACACACACTCGCGCGTGCGCGCTCACACACACACACAAACGCACCTCCAAGATCCGTCTGTTCGACAGAACGCAGTTTTCATCAGGGAAGCTCTCACACAGGTGGTCAAAGGTGGACAGACTCTCTCTGAAATCACACACACACACACACACACTTAATACACAACAGAATTTTCATGATGTAGTTACAAAGTGTGTGTTTAAGAGACAGAGAATGTGTGTGTGTGTATGAATGTGTGTGTGTGTGTGTGTATGTATGAATGTGTGTGTATGAATGTGTGTGTGTGTGTGTGTGTGTGTGTGTGTGTGTGTGTGTGTATGAATGTGTGTGTGTGTATGAATGTGTGTGTGTGTATGAATGTGTGTGTGTGTATGAATGTGTGTGTGTGTGTGTGTATGAATGTGTGTGTGTGTATGAATGTGTGTGTGTGTATGAATGTGTGTGTGTGTGTGTGTGTGTGTGAATGAATGTGTGTGTGTGTGAATGAATGTGTGTGTGTGTGTGTGTGTGTGTGTGAATGAATGTGTGTGTGTGTGTGTGTGTGTGTGTGTGTGTGTGTGTGAGTGTGTGTGTATGAATGAATGTGTGTGTGTGTGTGTGTGTGTGTGTGAGTGTGTGTGTATGAATGAATGTGTGTGTGTGTGTGTGTGTGTGTGTGAGTGTGTGTGTATGAGTGTGTGTGTGTGTATGAATGCGTGTGTGTATGAATGCGTGTGTATGAGTGCGCGTGTGTGAGGACTGACTTGCTGACTGTAGTCCAGGTCTTTTTCAGGCGATACACAGCGTTAGACTGAAGAGCCGACAGGATCGCACGCAGAGACGAGAAGTTCCTCAGCTGATAGCACTCCTACACACACACACACACGCAATCAAATCACATATACCGTCATGTTTAGCATATCTCTCTCTCTGTCTCACACACACACACACACCTGAGCCACAGAGATCCACTTCTCGATGATGCGGCCGCGGTGGGCGGGGCTTGTGTGCTGGCCGCGGGGGTGGAGTCTGGGTGATATGGATGAGGGTGGAGTGTGTGAGTCGGCGTGTGTGTCGGTGTGTGATGTCGTCGGGCAGAGCAGCGAGGTGATGACCCGGTTAGTGACGGAGTTGAACTGGGCGATGGTGGCCCTCACGCTGGGTGATAAACTCCGGTTCTCCTTCTTATCCCTCTGAGACCAAATGCAGCCGAGACAGTGGAACGGAACCACGCGCACAAACAGCGCCTGCGGAGAACACGCGGGTCAGAACCATACCGAGGGCACCATCATCTGCTTGATGTACGGTGACCGACACTTACAGCGTCCAATCGGGTGAGCTCCTGTGCCAGGTCCTGGGCGGAGCAGGTTAGGACACTTCCTGTTTCATCGCCAGGAACCTGTGTGACCTCTGACCTGTTCTCAGCACACCTGTCTGGATTTAGAAAAAAGACGTGTATGTCCGTGTGTGTGCGTGTGTGTGTGCGTGCGTGTGTGTGTGTGCGTGCGTATACCTTCCTCCTGAAACGTGTGTATGAGAGCGTCAGCCTGCTGAGCGAGTCGTCTGAAACACAGGCGATGCCGCAGGTGGAGGGAGAGGAAACGGAGAGAGGAGCAGAGAGGAGAGTCTCTCAGGTCCTCAGAGAACTCCTCCAACCACAACCGCACCAGCGCCGGGAGAGAACTGCAGACACACAGAGACAAGGAGTGTGTGTGTGTGTGTGTGTGTGTGTGTGTGTGTGTGTGAGATCAGATTATGTGCACATTTACACAAGAGTGGGCGAAGATCAGACCAGCAGCGTGTTGCTGTGTGATAACGCACACTGAAGTCCTCTAACACTTGGAGACACACACACACACACACACACACACACACACACTGCTGCTCTCACAACAAGGCCGAGTGAACAGAATCTCGTCTGTCCGAGACACACACACACACACACACACACACACCTGTGGTCGAATATTGTCTCCTCAAACAGAACATGTCTGCCTTCAACTAGTCGTGTGAAAGAGAATATCGTGTGCGAGTGTGTGTGTGTGTGTGTGTGTGTGTGTGTGTGTGTCCCCATCACTTACCTCCTCACACATACACTGTTGTCCAAGTTGATGATTTTGTCTTCCCTAGAAAGAGAGAGAGACACACACACACACACACAGGAATGTGAGATGACCTACACAGTGACGTACAGAACAGATGCTTTATTTTCTCTCTGCTTGTTGTTTTTGACGGTCATGGCATCATGTTCATCCACATTCTCACACATTTAACTCTAATTATAGTGCTCTCTCTCTCTCTCACACACACACACACACACACACACACACACACACACAGAATCATACTTTTTCACTTACTCACCATAAAATGTAAACTCATTAAATCAATTAACCATTTTAAATTTACATTTGTGCATAATTACAGCAAAGACAATTATTGTGTTTACTGTTTTCGTTGCCATGGTGAGAGCAAAACAAAGGCACATGCTGACAGCACTTTATTACCGTGGAAAGTGTGTGTGTGTGTGTGAGTGTGTGTGTGAGGGAGAGACCTCTGAAACAGCATGTCGATGAGTGTGCTGGTGCAGGTGAAGGCTCTGTAGGTGGAGAGGAAGATTCGGGCGTAGTCGTGTTCATTACACGCGGGGTTCAGCAGCTCGGTGATCAGGTGCTCCAGCGTGGCCGCCTTCACCCTGCGCACCTTCAGCGTGCGGTACTGCACACAGGCCACGCCCACCAGGTCAGACGGGGAGGGGCCTGCAGGCTCCCTGTGGAGGGTCACACCATACACCACGCCATCCTCAACCTCCTCTCCCCATTCCTGTACTGGGTCCTGCTCGTACACACACACACACACACACACACACACACATTACGGAACTCTAATCTGTTTTCTTAACATTTCCATGGTAACAACATCGTTATAAACCGTTCTGATCCACATCTCTGTGCTCACGTTTCAGCAACACGAGAAGCGTCTCAGGTCAGGAACGAGCCGAGACACACACCGAGACCCTGCAGCGCGCTTAATGAACACACACACACACACACACACACACACACACACACACACACACACACACACACACACTCCTTTTACACCTGACACTGTAATCATTTCATTATAAGGAAGATAGAAGAAGGAAAAAGATGGAGGACGAAGGAAAGAAAAAAATATATATAAAGGATAATGAAAAATTATTTAAAAACAAGTGTGTGTATTATTTGGGACAAGTTCAAAGAGTCACACAGGGAGAAGGTATTAGTGTGATGTTACTAACAAGTGCATCGCCACCATACATCTGTGGTGTTTAATCTGTGGCCGAGTGTTGAAGCTGTGTGTTCAACTTCCTCTTATAACTAACTGTGGGTTAATGGCGGCGTTAATCAGAGACGAAAACAAACCTCAACCCTGACCAAGAACACTGTGTGTGTGTGTGTGTGTGTGTGTGTGTGTGTGTGTGTGTGTGTGTGTGTGTGTGTATGTATGTGTATTTAATAAGTGAAAGTTCAGTGTTGTTTCAGTCAGACTGCTGGCGGTCTCACTCGCTTTCTCTCTCTCACACACACACACACACACACACACACACACTAAGACAAACAAGATACACTGCGATAAGGACACCTGAGAAATATCAGAAGGTGAGAGGAGAAACACACTGCACTGTACAGGTGAGGAAAAGCAGTGTGTGTGTGTGTGTGTGTGTGTGTGTGTACAGGTGAGGAACGGGAGATCTGGGTCCGAGCCATGAATCACAACTCATCAGATCATTTTAGCTGCAGTACCAAAGTGGGCGTGTCCCAATCTTGTGGGTCTTTTCTCAAACAGAGACACACCAATGTTTGGTTTTAATGCCAGCGCAGAACCACGGTTCTACTGAAGCTATGAGCTCTACAGTCACACCAACGAGCATTGAAGCAGCAGTTGAGAAATCTCACTTCCTGTGTGAGCATGCACACTGCGGAAACAGCGATTTATAAAGAAACACAAAGATTAATACACACGCACACAGAGGAGAGTATGGTGTGTTAATGACACTGTCGTGACGTATCGAGGTGTATCATACAATCGAACATCAGCACAAACCTGTCCCTGTAACTGAGCCGTTGCCATGGAAACAATGATGTCCAAAACATGGGAATCTGTGGGACGGCGGGGCAAAGGTTTGCTTCCTATCTAGAAGATCCTCAGTACTGGGTCCTCTTCTGTTCTCCCTCTATACCCGCTCTCTTGTTAAGGTCATGTCATTTTATGGCTTTTCATGCCATTGTTATGGAGATGATGCACAACTTATTCTCTCCTTTTCTCCTTCAGACACTCAGGTTTCCACCCGGATCTCAGCGTGTCTGGGAAACATCTCATCCTGGATGGCAGCTCATCAGCTGAAGCTCAATCGGAGCAAAACCGAACTGCAATTCATGTCCCGGTCAGGACCTCGTGATCTCCCTGGACAACAACCAGATCACTCCTTCAGCCACTGCACGCGATCTTGGAGTAACTCTGGACGATCATCTGTCATTTTCCCCACAGATCGCTAACAGGCCACTCAGGCGCTCATTCAGTCCTTTGTTATTTCATGGTTATTTCGTCCTCTGCAGTTGATCCTGAATGCAGCGGCACATTTTCACGTTTTCAACCTTCCCAAGTTCTCCCACATCACCCCACTCCTCCGCTCCCTCCACTGGCTTCCTGTAGCTTCCTGCATCAAATTCAAAACCCTGATGCTCGCCTACAAAGCTAAAACGTCCCAGCACCCACTTACTGTACCTCTCTGCTCTAATCACACCTCGCACCGCACCACGTTCCCTCCGAACCTCCAGCACCGCTCGTCTCGTCCCACCGTCTCTCGTGAATCGAGGAATGTGCGTGTCTAGACTCTTTTCTGTTCTGGCATCTAGGTGGTGAAATGACCTTCCTCTAGATGTCCGTACAGCTGAGTCTCTGACATTATGTATAAATTGTCTAAAGACGATTTGATAAAATAATAATCCCCTTCCCACGGGGTGTGTGACTGATGGCACTTAGTAACGCAGTAACCCAATGAGGGAAACTTCACAGGACTTTTTGTAAGTGGCTCTGGATAAGTGAGTCCGCCACATGCCTAAATGTAAGTGTGAGGTTTATACACCTGCACTGTTATAGAGAATTAATCACCACCTGAACAATCCACATCCATTACTGTGATTATACAGAGAACACACGAGGGTGAAACTGCCACAACCAGCCCAGCTCAGGCATTCAGGAAGAGAATGAGCTCACACACACACACACACACACACACACACTGAGGTGAGACTGAGGCGCTCGCACGCACACTCTCTCTCGCTCTCTCTCACCTTGCAGCGCACGAGCACGAAGAATAACGCACTGTTCAGTAGAGTCGACTCCCCGTTTGATTCAAATGACTCGGAGACTTCGGTATTTATGATTTGCAAAAAAGACTAAACCCCTGCAGATTAAAGGCGCTATAATACCAAACTAATCACACACATATATGTTGCAATATTATTCTAGTATGTTGATAAATCACACCGAATCTTGACCCACTTTTATACGAAGATCAGGAGTCGACTCACTTCACAATGCCTCAAAATCTGAGACTCGACTCTTTTAAGTGAATCGAATCCCTACAGAACTCGAGCATCTGAAGCAAAACAGAAATAAATAATGATTTCTGAATAAACACCAATAGTTTACCAGAGTCAGCTGCCATTTCCCCATAACGTTCCTGTCAGAAATGACTCGAGCGGTGATGTAGCAGGAGTTTATGAGGAGAGATCCATCCGCGCTTCAGGACACAAATCCAGTCAGAATCCCGCCGGATTACTTCAACATTCACCTCAGGAAACACTCTGGACCAGCGCCGGTGTGTTATACCTCATTTAATCTAAAGGTTAAATGTCGGATGTTGTGTTTCCGAGGAGAATAAACACGGAATGCGCGCGAAAACCAATAATAATAATAATAATAATAATAGGCTTCCACACAGACGTGAGCGCGCGCCTGTTCTGACTCGGAGCTGCCACAGCGCTCGGATTTCTCTGTGGGCGGGGCTTAGGAGAACGTGCGTGGGTATGTCACACTTGTCACCGCTTCGCTCTGTAACCATGGAAACAGTTCAAGATGTTACGTTTCAAAGCGCGGGAAACTTTCTCCTCTTATTGGTATTTTATTACATGTTTTAGTGAAGTGTGTGTGTGTGTGTCCAGCAGGGTGAAGTGTAAGTGTGTGTGTGTGTGTGTGTGTGTCCAGCAGGGTGAAGTGTAAGTGTGTGTGTGTGTGTGTGTGTCTCAGTCTCACCTCAGTGTGTGTGTCCAGCAGGGTGAAGTGTGTGAGCCAGACATCACGGTTACGCAGGAGTCTCTTCAGTCGAGCACGCTTTACACACACACTCCGCTCAGAGACACACAGCTGGAGAGATCCTCTCATCCTCTATAAACACACACACACACACCGTTTGTGTAGAATAACTATCAGCGTGAGGAGGCTGCACGTGTGATGTAACGTGCATGAGTTTACAGGTTAAAGTGTGTCATACTCACTGCACGTGCCGGACCCACTCACTGCGTGTTGTTGTTTTCCCACCCACACACATATTGCTCGAAGCGGTCACGTGATTAATCAGTGACGCACCTCACCAGTCCGGCTCCAGGTGCGACGTGCACGCGCTTTGCTAATGAACCCACTGCCCAGGGTGAATCCAAACCGCACGTGCACTACGTGCATACACACACACACACACACAGACTGATCAGGGTGTTTTTCCTGGGGGAGACTGTTTATAGCTGCTATAAAATGAGATCAGAAACTAATAACTATAAACAATATATATTATAAATATAATAAAATACAGTAACTATAAACATATTAATTCCTATTTGATTGACAGAGAGATTGACAGATTGACATAGAGAGGAACACTGTGCTGTTATTCGAGAGTAGTCAGCAATAATAAAAAAAATAACACACACACACACATTATATGTGTGTGACGTTTAGATCAAATTAAAAGTCAGCTGGACAGAGTTGTGCGTCTCTCTGAAGTGTGTGGCGTACTTGAAACATTCCTGTCACACTGCTTCTGGGTGTGCGTGTGTGTGTGTGTGTGTGTGTGTGTGTGCAGCCTGAGCTATATAGCTATATATATATAGCTTCATTCTATAAATGCTTTCCTTCAGTAATGTTCAGTAGAAACTCTTGGGTGAGGGCTTCATGCCATCAGATCTGATGTGTAGATCAGACACTCCGGCCCTGTTTGATGTTTATCTCACGTTGCTGAGTATCTCACCAGTGTTGTGTGTAAGGTGTTACAAAGTAATGCGTTAGAATACTTGGATTCCCTTTTTGATGTAATGAGTAATCTAGCGAGTCCGGTCCGCCATTTAAGTCCTCAGTTATTTAGTTACTTTTTAAAAAATGTAATCCGTTATTCAGACAATTTATGCAATCCGTGAGCCAGACAGCAGTCATTCCCAATCCATTAGTGTGTGTGTGTCTGTGTGTGAAATGTGTCCTAGAGCCCCGCCCCCGATTACCCACCCCCCTCTCTGTTATTCCTGCTGTTATAAACCTATCTCACCCATGTGGTTTAACTGCCGGTGAGCCACCGCGAATGACCGCCCGAAGTTCCGCAAAGTTCTGCAAGGCCCGCGAGCTTTGCGAGGACCGATGTGCAGAAAGATGGAAACCTACTCACAAAACTCGCGGTAAAGCATGATGAACCGTACTTACGGCCACCGTGCGACACCGCGTAGGTGAGATAGGGGTATTAGTAGGTGAGATAGGGGTAACAGATTATGGGCCAAACTTGTCTGAGTGGGTCTTGACTAAAACAACATACATGAGGAATCACAAAGGAGTTTTCATTTTCTGCAACGGAAAAGTACTCGAACTAGTTACTTTTATCAGAAAGTTACGCTGTAATTTAACTGATTACTTTATAAAGACAGTAATTTTGTAATGTAATTAGTTAATTTAAAAAGTAACGTTCCCCAGCCTCCGAGTGGCGCAGTTGTAAAGTGCTCGCGATATCATCCGGAGATCGCTGGTTTGGTTCCTGGGTGATGCTGTAACCTCTCGCAGCCGGAGGTCTTGAGAGAGCTAAATTTGCTGAACTCTCTCACAGGGGAGGGACGAGAGGTACTTAGGGCGTCTGTGAGCTCGTGCACGCGGAGGGAGCGGATAGCGCTGACGAGTGTTAGCTGGCCAGTCTATGGAAAACTGACTTATATTAAACTGGTCTGTGGTACAAAAAAGGCTGGAGACACACACTGGTCTATAGCACTTCAGTGTGTGTGCAGTGTGTGTCTCATACACACTCTGCTTCCGGCCCTTCAGTCAGCATTTTGTGTTTTGTGGGCATCACCAAATGTAAATCAGCTGCAGCAGTAATTTACCGACCATCTCTGATTATCAACACACACACACACACACACACACACACACACACACACACACACACAATTTTCACAGTTTGTGTTCATAAAATTTTTATTATTCTCATGTAAATATTCATTTAGTTTAAGCTTCACAAATTCTCTCTCTGTCTCTTGTCGAGTCTGGAGAATCCTGAGCCCCTGATCCACACTCGTCATTATTTATTCTCTTCTTGTGTGTGTGTGTGTGTGTGTGTGTGTGTTCTATAATTTATGTGCATTAGATGCGTCTACCTGCTACATGATGCAAAGTGATAATTCATCACTGACATCCTCACTACAGGTGATTAATATGAAGTTAAACTCTCATTATCTAATAATCGAATAACTGTATGGTATGTTTCTGATTGTGCAGAATTAAAAAGTAAATGAGGTTAAACAGGGTGAAAGGTCACAGTTTGCTCTTCCTCTTCCTCAGTCGAGTCTTCCTTTTTGTCCTCGAGTCGATGAGGAACTGTGACTGGCGTTTCAGGGATGTCCGAGTGATGACATCACCATCATCATCGCTGCTGTCGTCCTCTTCTACTGAGACACAGAAACTCATCACCTTACTCTGTGTGTGTGTGTGTGCATGTGCGTGTGTGTGTGTGTGTGTGTGTGTGTGTGTCTCACCTTCGTACAGATCAGCTCTCTGATTATCCGGCAGTGTGATGCGGGTGTTGGACTCAGGAAGTTTCCCTTCAAGGCTAGAATGAAACTGCACACACACACACGCACACACGCGCACACACACACAAAATGTTTATAAACGTATAAAGGCGTCCTGCCTTTGATTTTTAAACACACACTCACACACACACACCTCCTGCTCCTCCATCTCCTTCATGAGTGTGTGTAGATCTTGACCCTTTAGTTGATCCTGCAGCTCTATCAGTTTTAGCTCCGCCTCCTGCACCAGATCCAACACAGGCAGAGGAGACACACACTCTCGCTGCTCAGGGGGATCCTACACACACACACACACACACACACACACACACACACACTTCTACTTTATGTAACTACATCAACCAATCAGATTCTTTACTTGTGTGTGTGTGTGTGTGTGTGTGTGTGTGTGTGTGTGTGTGTGTGTGTGTGTGTGTGTGCGTGCGCGAGTGTGTACCTGCAGTGTGATGTGCTTGAGTTTGTCACACAGATGCTCCACAGCGTTGCTCACAGTGTTCAGTGTGTGTGTGATTCTGTCCAGAGTCTCTTTAGCTGTGTCTCGTCTCTGCTGTTCCCTCTGTATTTGAGACACACACTCTTCCAACAGCCTCCTTCCACTGACACACACACACACACACACACACACACACACACACACACACACACACACACACACACACACACACTCGGCTGTATGCTCAGTTTGCAAACCTAAAACACTGCAAAACACTAAACACAGTTCTGGACATTAGACACATTATTTAAAACTTTATTGCCCGTTTCTTTTGGACGACATAACCCATTTAAAGACCACACCCATTTAAAGACCACGCCCATTTAAAGACCACACCCATTTAAAGACCACGCCCACTTAAAAGACCACGCCCATTTAAACACCACACCCATTTGAAGACCACACCCATTTAAAGGCCACTTCTATTTAAAAAACACCACACCCATTTAAAGACCACACCTAGTTAAACACCACACCCATTTAAAGGCCACGCCCATTTAAACGCCACACCCATTTAAAGGCCACGCCCAGTTAAACACCACACCCGTTTAAACGCCACGTCCACTTAAAAATCACATGTCCATTTAAACTCCACGCCCACACATCTAAGTCTGAGAACTGATGTGTTTAATTTCATTTAAACTCCTGAGTGTGTGTGTGTGTGTGTGTGTGTGTGGTTCTCTCACTGGCTCAGTTTGGTCTCTCCTGAGTACTTCATGTCCTGGTACTGAGTTTGCACTTCGTTTCTCTTCTCCTTCAGCTGCTGAAGCTCTTGCTCCTTCTGCACCTTCATCTGCTCCAGGTGTGTGTGAGTATCACGCTGAGATATGAACCTGGCCACCACATCCTACACACACACACACACACACACACACGCACACACACACACAAGGCATTAAAACACATTCTCTACTTTATATCTGTGTGTGTGTGTGTGTGTGTGTGTGTGTGTGTGTGTGTGTGTGTGTGTGCATGTGTATGTGAGTGTGTGTGAGTGACCTGGGCGTCAGTGACTCCTGTAGCCTCTGTGATGCGTGTGAAGGCCTCCTCGAAGCTGGAGATTATTTTGTCATTCTCTCCCTCTGCTGTTCCACTTCGCTGGGCTTCACTGCTCAACTCATCTGTGTGAAGCATCACCCTCTGGGCCTGGCACACACACACACACACACACACACACACACACACACACACACACACACATACATATATATATATATATATATATATATATACACAGTGGTGTGAAAAACTATTTGCCCCCTTCCTGATTTCTTATTCTTTTGCATGTTTGTCACACTTAAATGTTTCTGCTCATCAAAAACCGTTAACTATTAGTCAAAGATAACATAATTGAACACAAAATGCAGTTTTTAAATGAAGGTTTACGTTATTAAGGGAGAAAAAAACCTCCAAATCTACATGGCCCTGTGTGAAAAAGTGATTGCCCCCCTTGTTAAAAAATAACTTAACTGTGGTTTATCACACCTGAGTTCAATTTCTGTAGTCACCCCCAGGCCTGATTACTGCCACACCTGTTTCAATCAAGAAATCACTTAAATAGGAGCTACCTGACACAGAGAAGTAGACCAAAAGCACCTCAAAAGCTAGACATCATGCCAAGATCCAAAGAAATTCAGGAACAAATGAGAACAAAAGTAATTGAGATCTATCAGTCTGGTAAAGGTTATAAAGCCATTTCTAAAGCTTTGGGACTCCAGCGAACCACAGTGAGAGCCATTATCCACAAATGGCAAAAACATGGAACAGTGGTGAACCTTCCCAGGAGTGGCCGGGCGACCAAAATTACCCCAAGAGCGCAGAGACAACTCATCCGAGAGGCCACAAAAGACCCCAGGACAACATCTAAAGAACTGCAGGCCTCACTTGCCTCAATTAAGGTCAGTGTTCACGACTCCACCATAAGAAAGAGACTGGGCAAAAACGGCCTGCATGGCAGATTTCCAAGGCGCAAACCACTTTTAAGCAAAAAGAACATTAAGGCTCGTCTCAATTTTGCTAAAAAACATCTCAATGATTGCCAAGACTTTTGGGAAAATACCTTGTGGACCGACGAGACAAAAGTTTAACTTTTTGGAAGGTTCAAAGAACCTCATACCAACAGTAAAAAAAAGAACATCATACCAACAGTAAAATATGGTGGTGGTAGTGTGATGGTCTGGGGTTGTTTTGCTGCTTCAGGACCTGGAAGGCTTGCTGTGATAGATGGAACCATGAATTCTACTGTCTACCAAAAAATCCTGAAGGAGAATGTCCGGCCATCTGTTCGTCAACTCAAGCTGAAGCGATCTTGGGTGCTGCAGCAGGACAATGACCCAAAACACACCAGCAAATCCACCTCTGAATGGCTGAAGAAAAACAAAATGAAGACTTTGGAGTGGCCTAGTCAAAGTCCTGACCTGAATCCTAGTGAGATGTTGTGGCATGACCTTAAAAAGGCGGTTCATGCTAGAAAACCCTCAAATAAAGCTGAATTACAACAATTCTGCAAAGATGAGTGGGCCAAAATTCCTCCAGAGCGCTGTAAAAGACTCGTTGCAAGTTATCGCAAACGCTTGATTGCAGTTATTGCTGCTAAGGGTGGCCCAACCAGTTATTAGGTTCAGGGGGCACTTACTTTTTCACACAGGGCCATGTAGGTTTGGATTTTTTTTCTCCCTAAATAATAAAACCCCTCATTTAAAAACTGCATTTTGTGTTTACTTGTGTTATCTTTGACTAATAGTTAAATGTGTTTGATGATCAGAAACATTTTGTGTGACAAACATACAAAAGAATAAGAAATCAGGAGGGGGGCAAATAGTTTTTCACACCACTGTATATAAACAGATACACTATGCAACAATATCTGACAGATATAAACCCACAATCTGTTCATTTGTTTATCTTTCAGCAAGTTGTTTAATGGTCTGGTATCAAACATGGGAACCAACGCTAATAGAAGCTCATTGGGGCAGGAGGCAGGCTGCCCCATGCTCAGGGGCGGAGCAAAGGACAGGACAGGAGATGTCAGGGTTCCACAACCGCAAAGATCTTATTTATAGCAAATAATCAGAATTAAGTCTAATAAACTTCCATTAATGCCGTCCTCAAAGACTGAAGTTAGTTATCACTAGTTGCTGGTAAAACAAACACACACACACCACACATAGTGTGTGCTTCTTGCTCTGCTCTGTTGTGTAGTTGTTACTGTTACTTTCCGTCAGGCACCTCATTTTGTTCCTCTGCGTGTGATTGTATATAGTTGTATGTAGTGTATAGTTGTTTATATATTATAATATATATATATATTTTAATATTTTTTGTATTTTAATTAAAAAAAAAAAATTTGTGGGTGTGTGTGTAGCTGTATATAGTTGTGTGCAGTTGTGTATGGTTGTGTATAGTGGTATATAGTTGTGTATATAATTGTGAATACTTTTTGTATAGTTGCATATTTCTGTATAGTAATGTACTATAGTTTTGTGTAGTTGTGTATAGTTATGTAAAGTTGTGTATAGTGGTATGTAGTTGTGAATGGTTGTGAATACCTTGTGCAGTTGCAAAGTTCTGTATATTAATGTTGTAGTGGTGTATAGTGGTGTATAGTGATGTATAGTGGTGTATAGTTGTGTATAGTGATGTATAGTGGTGTATAGTTGTGTATAGTGGTGTATAGTGGTGTATAGTGGTGTATAGTGATGTGTAGTGATGTGTAGTGATGTATAGTGGTGTATAGTTGTGTATAGTGATGTATAGTGGTGTATAGTTGTGTATAGTGATGTATAGTGGTGTATAGTGGTCTATAGTTGTGTAGAGTGGTGTAGAGTGGTGTATAGTGGTGTGTAGTGGTGTGTAGTGGTGTATAGTGATGTATAGTGATGTATAGTGGTGTATAGTGGTGTATAGTTGTGTATAGTGATGTATAGTGGTGTATAGTGATGTATAGTGGTGTAGTTGTGTATAGTGGTGTATAGTGATGTGTAGTGATGTATAGTGATGTAGTTGTGTATAGTGATGTATAGTGGTGTAGTTGTGTATAGTGGTGTATAGTGATGTGTAGTGATGTATAGTGATGTAGTTGTGTATAGTGATGTATAGTGGTGTAGTTGTGTATAGTGATGTATAGTGATGTATAGTGGTGTAGTTGTGTATAGTGATGTATAGTGGTGTAGTTGTGTATAGTGATGTATAGTGATGTATAGTGGTGTAGTTGTGTATAGTGATGTATAGTGGTGTAGTTGTGTATAGTGGTGTATAGTGATGTGTAGTGATGTATAGTGATGTAGTTGTGTATAGTGATGTATAGTGGTGTAGTTGTGTATAGTGATGTATAGTGATGTATAGTGATGTATAGTGGTGTAGTTGTGTATAGTGATGTATAGTGGTGTAGTTGTGTATAGTGATGTATAGTGGTGTATAGTGATGTATAGTGATGTAGTTGTGTATAGTGGTGTAGTTGTGTATAGTGGTGTAGTTGTGTATAGTGATGTAGTTGTGTATAGTGGTGTATAGTGATGTGTAGTGATGTATAGTGATGTAGTGGGTATAGTGATGTATAGTGGTGTAGTTGTGTATAGTGATGTATAGTGGTGTAGTTGTGTATAGTGGTGTATAGTGATGTGTAGTGATGTATAGTGATGTAGTTGTGTATAGTGATGTATAGTGGTGTAGTTGTGTATAGTGGTGTATAGTGATGTGTAGTGATGTATAGTGATGTAGTTGTGTATAGTGATGTATAGTGGTGTAGTTGTGTATAGTGATGTATAGTGATGTATAGTGGTGTAGTTGTGTATAGTGATGTATAGTGGTGTAGTTGTGTATAGTGATGTATAGTGGTGTATAGTGATGTATAGTGATGTATAGTGATGTAGTTGTGTATAGTGGTGTAGTTGTGTATAGTGATGTATAGTGGTGTAGTTGTGTATAGTGATGTGTAGTGATGTATAGTGATGTAGTGGGTATAGTGATGTATAGTGGTGTAGTTGTGTATAGTGATGTATAGTGATGTATAGTGGTGTAGTTGTGTATAGTGATGTATAGTGGTGTAGTTGTGTATAGTGATGTATAGTGATGTATAGTGGTGTAGTTGTGTATAGTGATGTATAGTGGTGTAGTTGTGTATAGTGATGTATAGTGGTGTAGTTGTGTATAGTGATGTATAGTGATGTATAGTGGTGTAGTTGTGTATAGTGATGTATAGTGGTGTAGTTGTGTATAGTGATGTATAGTGATGTAGTTGTGTATA
>CM060115.1:17685354-17702854 GCA_030522415.1 Channallabes apus | reverse complement strand
TATCATACCATAGTGCACCTCTGTGTGTGTGTGTGTGTGTGTGTGTGAGGTTGTTAACTCACCCAGCAGTTGGATTTTCCTCTGTAACTCTGAGATCTGCTCCTGTATCGGAGGTCTGATGCTCTTGGAGCTGAAAGTCTTCAGCATTTTCATCTGATTTAATCTGAACTCAGACTTTAACTCCCTCACTGTTTGCCTAACTCAGCGCGCGCGTTGCGTAGCAACACGGACACTTCCTGAACGGGCGTGGCCTGATGCTTTAAGCCCCGCCCACACACGGGAAAGGAGGAAATAAAGCAGCACGAGATGTTTTTATTTATTTATATTATTTAACGGTTAAATAGAGAAGATTAGAGAGTCAGAACTGAGGCAGAGTGTCTGCTGATGTTTATATTTAACAACAAACACCTTTTAACTCCTCAGGACTCAAACACACACACACACACACACACACTCAGGCTGGTGTTAAAAACAGTTATTTATTCGTCACACATTTTAAACATCAAACAGTTTTACAGTAGCAGGAGTAAATACTGAACTTCTCTCTCTCACACACACACACACACACACACACACACACACACACACACTTGGAGTGATATATACTCAGCCAAAACACAGTATTGGTGCTGATTTAATTCTTTTTTTTCTGATGTAATGTTGGCCTCCACCCACTAGAGGGAGCTAATAATGTGTTATTGTGTGATGGAGTCTTTCTCTAGATTGTGGAGCCACAATTTTTTATGAGAATGTAAGATGGGAGTTTTTGTGGTTATGAGTCATCTGTATAATTATTCTATTCATGTTAACATCCACATTAATTGGGCTGCGAGCAGAACTTGTTCTGGAAGTGTGCTTGTATATCAAAACACTTGTGAATTTCCCCCCCATAAGAAATGATGAAAACTCAGACAATTCGTTCCACGACCCAGAAATATGAATATAAAAATAATTAATAAAGAAGTAAAAAATAATACAAATTAACATGCACTTTACCTTTAAAAAAAAGTAAAAATAAATCACAACAGATCAGTTTCAGAGTGTGTGAAGCTACCAGTTAGCCAAGAGGAGGAACGACTCCCTCCTCTCTTATTTGCCTACCGCGTGGGACGACTGTGTATGACTCCAAAAACTCACCCAAAAAATCTGTAGTGTCCGTAACCATGTCAAATTCATGTTGCAATACCTTAACAATTTTGCATTTTAAAATAATACACTTTTTCAAGTTTATATGTCTTTGCAGTTTGCATGTGAAATCTAAATTGTTTCATCTGAATCACAATTAAGATCATTTAAAGATTTGCATTAAAAAAAAGTTATGGACACTAAAACATGAAAAAGCAAATGTGTTTCTTTTTATCTGATGAGAATATAAATGTGAATAGTTACAAAAAACGAAGGATGGATCTGGAGAAAAATGAAAAATGGTGATATATGATCATATCTAAGAATTCACTTTTTCACCTGGTGAGACGCTTTTTAGCACCGACACCATGTTTTGGCCGAGTGTATTATTCATATTCACATAAAATAGGCTTTGTCTCAAATAATAGTGCACTTATTAGGGTGAAGAGCAGGGGTGTGGGGTGCAGGGGTGGCCAGTCTTATCCAGAAAGGGCCTGTGTGAGTGTGCGTGAGTGTGAGTGTGCGTGTGAGTGCAGGCTTTCATTCCGGCCGTGCAGATGTCACACCTGATAGTCTACTGAAAGACAAGAAGCCCTGAGTAAACAGGTGGAATAAGGTGTGGTTGGTTGTGTGTGTGTGTGTGTGTGCATGCAGATTTTCACTGCACACACACACACACACACACACAGGCCCCTGGTGTAGGGTGTTTCACTTCAGTACAGTTGTATCCCTGATTATATTATTATTTCTGTATTATACAGCCGTATGGTGTGTGTGAGATCAGAAGGAAACCGGTGAGCCTCAGCAGCTACACTGGGAGTAACGACCTCACACTCAAGTAGGGGAAGTGCATCGCATCACACAGAGTGACAGAGTAGGCGGGGCACAGGGGGCGGAGTCATTCTTCACTGCTCAGGCCAGGCCGGATTCTTCGCCGCGTTCTTCTTCTGCAGCATCTTCATCAGATCCTGATTCATGAAGTACGGCCTCTCAGGCGAGCCATCGTTACGCTCCAGATCCTCCACTGACCCCACACACACACACACACACACAGCACAAACATAATAATAATAATAATAATAATAATAATATAATGAAAATAATATAATAAAAAAAATTTTATAAAACACAAACTGCATCACTAAATATGAAATAAATAAAGAAAAGAAAAATAAAAAAAAACTCAAAGTACAAAATCATGACGTATAAAAATGTATAACTTAAATAATAAACAAAAACATAAAAATATTATGCACTGATACAGAAAATTGTGTGTGTGTGTTTCAGACACACCTACAGTAAACACTGTAAAGCACCCGGCTAGTGCGGAGGATGTTAGCATTAGCATTAGCACTCGGTGAGGAGTTAAAGCAGGTGAGAGTTTATTCACTGAGTCACAATAAACGACATACAAAGATAGAAAAATGGGAAAGAGGTAGAAAAAGAGCGAAGGCAAAACAATCACATTCACCTTAGTGGGCGTGGCCAAACTGGTGCTCGTGGCAGTGGGCGTAGCTGTGCCTCCTGACATCATGTCTATATTTTATAATGAGCCCGACAATAGACTGTTAGCTAGCAAGTTGTTGAACAGCATGCTAATTCAAATTAGCTAGCTTTAGCAAACCGTTTAGCGCGTAAACAATGAATAAGATATTCATATTTGTGTTTCAGACGTCAGGACGACGAGCTCGAGCTCCACCGACTACACACGTGCAGATCGGTACGTTATTTTCATTTCACAAGCTTTTGTTCTGAATCTTGTAAACATAGCAATGCTAAACCGCTAATGCATTCCTAAACAACACCACAACACACACTCACACACGCACTCACACACACACTTATCATGTCTACAACACACCACGATAGGTAACAGGAAATATTATCAACACATTTCATTCAGAGAGCCGAGAGCGTCTCCATGGAAACAGCGATCCCAGAACTCCATTCAGCCTGAAAAACATGGCGGCCCGAGCGGTGCTCACTGACTGACAGGTGGACAGCCGTTACCATGGTTACCATCCGTTCTCAACCCCTCTGACTCGAACAACGGTACATGTGACACCTGCCGCACGTCTCAGAGCTAACAGGAAGAAGAAATACACGGAACTGTGTCTAACCCCGCCCCTGCTTGTGATTGGTCAAAAGGTGACTTTATTTTTTTTTCGTATTTAATGCTGGTTTTTATGGATTAATTTACTTGTTTGTTTTACTTCTTTTTTCCAACTCCCTCACTAGTGCTCGTTAGCGTTAGTTAATTTAACTAGCTGGTTAGTTAGTGTGATGAAGCCGAATCCAGAACGAGACGATTTGAAGTTTATTTACAACCAGCTACACAGAAATATTCTAATTTACTGGGAATCTTTAACATCAGTGCACGTGGGCGGTTCTCTGTGTCACGTCACTCGTTCTGAGGCGTTAGCGGCGTCTCGCTCTCCTGAGGACCGTTCTCCTGAGGCTTCGGCTCTTCGGGTTCCTGATGCTCCTCTTCCTCTTGCGTTTTTTCTTCTTCTCGTGACTCCGCGGCCTCATGCACATCGTCCTCGTGTAGCCCGTTCATGCCGTTTTGAGGACTCGTCATCGCTAATGCTACTTCCTGTTCTTTTATTTCCTCCTTCACTCTCTCAGCATCATGTGATCGCGCCGCTTCCTCTTTCTGCGCCGTCTCCTGCCGCCCTGGTGATTCCTGTTTCAGTGGCACTTCCTGTGTTAGCGTTACTTCCTGTTTCAGTGGCACTTCCTGTATTAGCGTTACTTCCTGTTTCAGTGGCACTTCCTGTGTTAGCGTTACTTCCTGTTTCAGTGGCACTTCCTGTGTTAGCGTTACTTCCTGTTTCAGTGGCATTTCCTGTGTTAGCGTTACTTCCTGGTTTAGCACTGTCTCCTGCATTAGCGGTGTTTCTTCCTCGTGTTCCTGCTTGAGCCTCTCCTGCTGTTTGAGCTGCACTTCTCCGTTTTCCTGAAGAGCCACTTCTTCTTCTCCTCCGTCTCTCCTTTCTTCATCCTCGGTCACTTTACTAACAGATAAAATGTCATGCAGCTCGGGGGACATGAGGTACGGCCGCTCGGTGGAGCCGTCGTTCCTCTCCAGGTCCTCACCTTCAACGTTTCAGTAGGTTAGCAGGTTGTTAGGAGAGCAGAGAGACGGCAGCGGGGCGAAGAGGAAGAGGAGAGAGAAACGGAGAGAAACGTATTAGCTCTGAAGCTAAGCAAAAGTATCAGGGAAAAAGTGGAAGTGAATAAAAAAAGAAGAGAGAAACTTGCATGCACATGAACAACCAACTCACACACAAACAAACAAAAGCTTTCACATTCACACTTACAGAAGCAGAGAAACAGTGTGTCCACACACATCGCATACACGCTGAAGAAACCATGAGCAATCACGTACGTCCCGAACACCAGCGTCTGGAGAGAGAAGCAGACACACACACACACACACACACAAAAACAGACAGATTGGGTAAAACTCAAAAAATCATCGTCATCATCCTCACTGTTGTGATGTCATCTGTAATAACACACTCCAGTTCATGATCTTTGCAACCTAAAGAAAAACTAAGCCAAGAGGGTAAGGGGTTTGCTCAAGATCCCAACAGTGGCAGGGCTGGGACTCGAACCCCTAAACTGCTGATCAGTACTGGGGTCAAACCCGGGCCGGACTCTACCACTTGAGCCGTTTCAGCATATATAATGTTTTAACCTAACTGTGTACTCTGTAAAGTTATAAAGATATAAACTTGTAAGTTGCTTTAATGCAGTAAGTGTGAAGATGTACAGAATGTAACAGAATGAGGGTGTGGTGCTTCCCGAGCGGCTGTATGGGAACTGCACTGTGTCGGACCGGAAAGCGCCGCAGTGGGCCGTGAAAACTGTTCAAAACACTGTAGGAGCTTCACTACCAGAGATGGAGGACTTTTACAGGAAGCGGTGTCTCAGCAGAGCACACAGTATCACAAAGGACCCCCGTCACCCTCTCAGAGGCTCTTTACCCCCCTGCTGCTCTCACTACTGGACATAAACTGAACACTCAGGTCTGCACCATTCATAACTGTTGCACATAGTATATGACCTCCTCATTCCCCTCTACATAACAAGCTGCGCACACACACACACACACACACACACACACACACGTGTATATAACCTTCTCTACCGTAATATATACCCATTACACTCATTGTACATAACCCTTCTCTGTGTATATATTCATATGCATATCATTTTATCAGGCCATATACAGGCCCTTCTCAAAAAATGAGCATATTGTGATGAAGTTCATTATTTTCTGTAATGTACTGATAAACATTAGACTTTCATATATTTTAGATTCATTACACACAAACTGAAGTAGTTCAAGACTTTTATTGGTTTAATATTGATGATTGTGGCATACAGCTCATGAAAACCCAAAATCCCTATCTCAAAAAATTAGCATATTTCATCCGACCAATAAAAGAAAAGTGTTTTTAATACAAAAAAAGTCAACCTTCAAATAATTATGTTCAGTTCTGCACTCAATACTTGGTCGGGAATCCTTTTGCAGATTCTTGTGTCTTGTGTCTCTCAACTTTCTCTTCACAATATCCCACAGATTCTCTATGGGGTTCAGGTCAGGAGAGTTGGCAGGCCAATTGAGCACAGTAATACCATGGTCAGTAAACCATTTACCAGTGGTTTTGGCACTGTGAGCAGGTGCCAGGTCGTGCTGAAAAATGAAATCTTCATCTCCATAAAGCTTTTCAGCAGATGGAAGCATGAAGTGCTCCAAAATCTCCTGATAGCTAGCTGCATTGACCCTGCCCTTGATAAAACACAGTGGACCAACACCAGCAGCTGACATGGCACCCCAGACCATCACTGACTGTGGGTACTTGACACTGAACTTCAGGCATTTTGGCATTTCCCTCTCCCCAGTCTTCCTCCAGACTCTGGCACCTTGATTTCCCAATGACCTGCAAAATTTGCAACCTGTAGCCCATTTCCTGCACACGCCTGTACACGGTGGTGGCTCTGGATGTTTCTACTCCAGACTCAGTCCACTGCTTCCGCAGGTCCCCCAAGGTCTGGAATCGGTCCTTCTCCACAATCTTCCTCAGGGCCCGGTCACCTCTTCTCGTTGTGCAGCGTTTTCTGCCACACTTTTTCCTTCCCACAGACTTCCCACTGAGGTGCCTTGATACAGCACTCTGGGAACAGCCTATTCGTTCAGAAATGTCTTTCTGTGTCTTACCCTCTTGCTTGAGGGTGTCAATGATGGCCTTCTGGACAGCAGTCAGGTCGGCAGTCTTACCCATGATTGCGGTTTTGAGTAATGAACCAGGCTGGGAGTTTTTAAAAGCCTCAGGAATCTTTTGCAGGTGTTTAGAGTTAATTAGTTGATTCAGATGATTAGGTTAATAGCTCGTTTAGAGCTATTATATGCTCTAAACGATATCATATGCTCATTTTTTGAGATAGGGATTTTGGGTTTTCATGAGCTGTATGCCACAATCATCAATATTAAAACAATAAAAGGCTTGAACTACTTCAGTTTGTGTTAGGGTTGGGTACCGTTTGGGTTTTTTTCGATACCGGTGCCAAATCGATACTTTGAAAACGGTACCGGTGCCAAAACGGTGCCTGAACCGATACTTTTAAGCCACAAAATTATAGTGGATGACTCAAGAATTAATTTTTATTGAACAAAAAATTTTATGCTTAAAATTGAACAATATATTAAAAGTTTAAAGTATATATGAATATGTAAGCTTCAAATTTTAGCAATTCTTTTGGAGAAATTTCACCATATTTGCCTTTTCTGTCAAAATACGACTCCTTTCCTGACTTATTGCCCTGCACAGGATATGTATAGACATGGGATTAGTTTCCATTGTTATGCTGATGATACCCAATTATATATCTCAACTAAACCAGACGAAATACCTAAATTGTCTAGATTAACTGAGTGTGTCCAGGACATAAAAGATTGGATGACCAATAACTTTCTTTTATTAAATTCAGATAAGACAGAGATGTTACTTATTGGCCCAAAAACCAGCAGTAGCTCCCACATACCTAACCAGTCTTCTGATACGCTACAATCCACCACGCGCCTTAAGATCACAAAGCTCCGGACTTCTGGTAGTTCCCAGAATTTCAAAATCTACAAAAGGGGGCGGGGCTTTTTCATATTTAGCTCCAAAGCTTTGGAATAGCCTTCCAGACAGTGTTCGGGGAGCAGACACGGTTTCTCAGTTCAAAAGTAGACTCAAGACGCATCTTTTTAATCTGGCATACACATAACTCATCCCAGTACTCATACTCCAGTACACCTATACCGAATGGCAACTACGCTAATTCTCCCCATCTGTTCTGTATTTCTCTACCCATCCCGAGGCATCGGGAGATTTTGCCAGCTTCAGTAGACAAAGGCCGACCCTGCGAGGTTCCTGAGGCATCCAGAGAAGGACCAGCTCCAGCTGGATTCAGCTTTATGATGGTTGGAGCTACACATGCTGCTCCTGTGCTTCCAGTGATCCAGACCTCATCTGCCCTCTGCACCTACTGACTCGTCCCTATGCTGAACTGGTCTTCATGTCAATTTAAATAATTTCTGTCATATTGAATTTTCACCTGCACAACACACAAGATGTTATATCATTTCTATCTGTTATCACCCAAATGAGGATGGGTTCCCTGTTGAGTCTGGTTCCTCTCAAGGTTTCTTCCTAATGCCATCTCAGGGAGTTTTTCCTTGCCACCGTCGCCGTCACCCTTGGCTTGCTCATCAGAGACATTTCATTCATTCGTCTCATTATTATTATCTGCACATTTTTCTCACACATACACACTTCCAATTATTTTCTTTTCTATAATTATTATTATTATTATTATTTATTTTTATTTATTTTTGTTAAATTTCTTTAATTTTTGTGAAGCTGCTTTGAGACAATGACCATTGTTAAAAGCGCTATATAAATAAAATTGAATTGAACTGAATTGAATGTATAGCCTCTTTACAATGGTAAATGGGGTCACTGTTGTAGTGCTACTAGTACAGGCTGGAAAGCCATAATTATAAACAGAATCCATGTTACATTAGTTTTTTACAAATCGTTTGACTATTTGTTAGCATGAATGCAAGATTTGCATTTTGCTATTAACATTACATTATCCTACTACTAACCTGCGGAAAGTCTGCTGACGTCATCATAATCAGTGACTCCTTTTAGCTACAGTTGGTGTGACTGGGACTGAGGGTCGTCCACACTGATAGCGCCAGCTGTTGTCCACAAGCTGTTAAACACGGTGCCTCCGTCTGCTTTTAATTTTATTCCGTGTATTTATTCTGCTTTTAACTTTATTCCGTCTGCCCTCGAATGTTTCATTAGATTTGACGTGTTTCCGCCTTTACACGCAACTGCTGTGAAACACTCGCTGCACGTCGCGGTGTCAGAATCCTTTATTGTGAAATACAGCCACACTTTCGACTGTTTAGTTTTAGGCATTTTAACGAGAGTTGTTTACTTTAGCATGCTAAGCTATCGGTAGACCGCCTGCTGCCGTCAGAGCGAGTGTAACGTTAGTTACTGCATTCACGCGCATGTCGGATGGTCTCTCATTTCCGGATGATTTGTGCTTTTAATTTCTTTAATTTAATCTAATAAACGATTAATCTACAAAAATATATGAATCTAGAGAACAAATATTTCAATCGACAGTTCAGGCATTTAAGTGGCACCGAAATGAGGCACCGAAATTCGCGTTCTGTTTTGGTCCGGTACAAACCGGTTCTATAGGTACCGGTACACAACCCTAGTTTGTGTGTAATGAATCTAAAATATATGAAAGTCTAATGTTTATCAGTACAGTACAGTACAGAAAATAATGAACTTTATCACAATATGCTCATTTTTTGAGAAGGACCTGTATCTTTATTCATAGCTCTCTGTGTATATAACCCCTTCCGTATATACAGTAACCCCTCCTGTATATAACCCCTCCTGTATATAACCCCTCCTGTGTATAACCCCTTCTGTATATAACCCCTTCTGTATATAACCCCTCCTGTATATAACCCCTCCTGTATATAACCCCTCCTGTGTATAACCCCTCCTGTATATAACCCCTCCTGTGTATAACTTTCTGTGTACAGTTTACATATGCAAATTATTCATCATAATATCTCTCACTGCATACAGTACATGTAAATCATTGTCCTCATTGTACAGACTGTGACTCTTCCTCTGTTTACATGCCAAGTGTTTATCGCAGTATACAATACTTTCCTTATTGCACTAACAGTAATTGATCTACCTCACTGTATACAGTACTGCTTATATATCCTAATTATTCTACACTGTGAAAATGCACTTCTGCTTGGATGCTAACTGTATTTCGTTGCCGCGTAGCTACATGTGCAGTGACAAAGTTGAAATAATTGAATCTAAAGATGCAACACTGATTCCCAGATCCCCTGGACTAAACCCTCAGCGTCTCCGTCCCTGACTCTACCCCATGTCCATGTCTCATATTGCTGCTTTCTGTCTCAGTTATGTTTTTGTCTCCAGCCACTGATTGATGTTCGTGGTTCTCCTGATGCATTACCTGGTTCTCCTAACATCTCCTAAGATTTTTTATTTCTGCACTTTTAATACATTTTGCCTCAAATACATTTAGATCTGTTTCAGCTTTTCCTCCAGAACAGATTGTGGATGCAGCAGGAGACACAGACTGGAGTGTGTGTGTGTGTGTGTGTGCGCCTCACCAGTATAGGAACCCAGTAGTAGTTTAATGAAGGTGCTGCTTCTTCCACAGCCTTTATCTTCCCAGAGAAGAAGAAGAAGGAGCCAATACCTGATCATACACACACACACACACACAATGACAGAGTTTAACACACTGATTAACATCTCACACACACACACACACACACACACACACACGGTTTACTCACCTACAATCCCTACAATCAGCAGTTTCCCCAGAAACAACAGGAAGTCGGTCACTTTGTCCAAAACAGCCACCCTGAGAAGCACACACACACACACACACACGCACACACGCACGCACACACGCACGCACACACGCACGCACGCACGCACACACACGCAGTTAATATGCACATACAGACACAGAACAGAGATGATGACATCATGTGAAGGCGCCTCGTGTTCCTACCTGATGATGTTCCTCATGAGGAGGAAGAAGGCGTCTTTGGCAGAAGCGCAGAAGTTTCGTCCGTACATCGCCACCTGGTTAAAGACACACGGTTAGCACCACGCTAATGTGTGTGTGTGTGTGTGTGTGTGTGTTTATGCACGTGTGTGTCTGTCTGTACCATGATGTAAGCGTTTCTGTTGATGAACTTGATACACTTCTCCAGACACCAGAAGCAGCACTTCAGGCAGCTGAGCAGAAACTTGGCACATTTATTCTCAGCTCCTGCAGGAACGACAGGACGTGAACTCAGGACATAATAATCACCTGCAATCCACTGAGACGTCCTCCATAACCAGTGTTGTGTGGAACGCGTTACAAAGTAACGTTAGCGTTAAAGTACTCGGATTACTTCTTTGAAGTAACGAGTAATCTAACGTGTTAGCTCAGTTATTTAGTTACTTTTTACAAGCCCCGCCCCCGATACCCCTCCCCCCTCTGTTATTCCTGCTGTTATCTCACCTGTGTGGTTTGACTACGCGAGGACCGACGCGCGGAAAAATGGAAACCTAAACACAGCTCCAAAACTGGCGGTGAATCATGATGAACCGTACTTACGGCCACCGCGCGACACCGCGTAGGTGAGATAGGGGTATTAGTGGGTGAGATAGGGGTATTAGTGGGTGAGATAGGGGTATTAGTGAGTGAGATAGGGGTATTAGTAGGAGAGATAGGGGTATTAGTAGGTGAGATAGGGGTATTAGTGGGTGTGATAGGGGTATTAGTAGGTGAGATAGGGGTATTAGTGGGTGAGATGGGGGTATTAGTGGGTGAGATGGGGGTATTAGTGGGTGAGATGGGGGTATTAGTGGGTGAGATGGGGGTATTAGTGGGTGAGATGGGGGTATTAGTGGGTGAGATGGGGGTATTAGTGGGTGTGATAGGGGTATCAGTGGGTGTGATAGGGGTATCAGTAGGTGAGATGGGGGTATCAGTGGGTGAGATGGGGGTATCAGTGGGTGAGATGGGGGTATCAGTGGGTGAGATGGGGGTATCAGTGGGTGAGATGGGGGTATCAGTGGGTGAGATGGGGGTATCAGTGGGTGTGATGGGGGTATCAGTGGGTGAGATGGGGGTATCAGTGGGTGAGATGGGGGTATCAGTGGGTGAGATAGGGGTATCAGTGGGTGAGATAGGGGTATCAGTGGGTGAGAGAGGGGTATCAGTGGGTGAGAGAGGGGTATCAGTGGGTGAGAGAGGGGTATCAGTGGGTGAGAGAGGGGTATCAGTAGGTGAGATAGGGGTATCAGTAGGTGAGAGAGGGGTATCAGTAGGTGAGAGAGGGGTATCAGTAGGTGAGAGAGGGGTATCAGTAGGTGTGATGGGGGTATCAGTGGGTGTGATGGGGGTATCAGTGGGTGTGATGGGGGTATCAGTGGGTGTGATGGGGGTATCAGTGGGTGTGATGGGGGTATTAGTGGGTGAGATGGGGGTATTAGTGGGTGAGATGGGGGTATTAGTGGGTGAGATGGGGGTATTAGTGGGTGAGATGGGGGTATTAGTGGGTGAGATGGGGGTATTAGTGGGTGAGATGGGGGTATTAGTGGGTGTGATGGGGGTATTAGTGGGTGAGATGGGGGTATTAGTGGGTGAGATGGGGGTATTAGTGGGTGAGAGAGGGGTATTAGTGGGTGAGAGAGGGGTATTAGTGGGTGAGATGGGGGTATTAGTGGGTGAGATGGGGGTATTAGTGGGTGAGATGGGGGTATCAGTGGGTGAGATGGGGGTATCAGTGGGTGAGATAGGGGTATCAGTGGGTGAGATAGGGGTATCAGTGGGTGAGATAGGGGTATCAGTGGGTGAGATAGGGGTATCAGTGGGTGTGATAGGGGTATCAGTAGGTGTGATAGGGGTATCAGTGGGTGAGATAGGGGTATCAGTGGGTGAGATAGGGGTATCAGTGGGTGAGATAGGGGTATCAGTGGGTGAGATAGGGGTATCAGTGGGTGAGATGGGGGTATCAGTGGGTGAGATGGGGGTATCAGTGGGTGAGATGGGGGTATCAGTGGGTGAGATGGGGGTATCAGTGGGTGAGATGGGGGTATCAGTGGGTGAGATAGGGGTATCAGTGGGTGTGATAGGGGTATCAGTGGGTGTGATAGAGGTATCAGTGGGTGAGATAGGGGTATCAGTGGGTGAGATAGGGGTATCAGTGGGTGAGATAGGGGTATCAGTGGGTGAGATAGGGGTATCAGTGGGTGTGATAGGGGTATCAGTGGGTGTGATAGGGGTATCAGTAGGTGAGATAGGGGTATCAGTGGGTGAGATAGGGGTATCAGTGGGTGTGATAGGGGTATTAGTGGGTGTGATAGGGGTATTAGTGGGTGTGATAGGGGTATTAGTGGGTGTGATGGGGGTATTAGTGGGTGAGATGGGGGTATTAGTAGGTGAGATGGGGGTATTAGTAGGTGAGATAGGGGTATTAGTAGGTGAGATAGGGGTATTAGTGGGTGAGATGGGGGTATTAGTGGGTGAGATGGGGGTATTAGTAGGTGTGATAGGGGTATTAGTGGGTGTGATAGGGGTATTAGTAGTTAACAGATTATGGGTCATTACTTGTCTGAGTGATGATGGTAGAATAATTATAAACGTCTTGACTTAAACAACATACATGAGGAATCACAAAGGAGTTTTAATGATCTGCAGTGGAAATGTTCTCGAACTAGTTACTTTAATCAGACAGTAACGCTGTAATGTAACTGATTACTTTATAATGATGTAATTTTGTAATGTAATTAGTTACTTTAAACAGTAAAATCCCCCAACACTGGTCACAACATCTCTAGCCAATCACACACCAGCACCATGCACTGAGGGACAGACAGACACACAGACAAAAGGACAGACAGAGAGACAGATGGGAAAAAGAGAGACAGGCGGACACCTTTGAGTTTGTGGTCAAGGTACTCCAGCGTGACTCTGATCACCTGAACGATCGCCAGAATGAGAGAACCGAACGCCAGAGAACCCGTGTGGTACCTGACACACACAGACACACACACACACACAGATTGTTCAATATTACACAATTAATTACAGCGCAGTTTGATTTCTGAGGAAAAAAGTAGTCTCACACACACACACACACACACACACACACACACACACCTGAGTGCGCGGCCGAGTGAGCTGAAGATGGGGTACGCTGGGATATCGTCGGGTTTCTTGAAGGCCCAGTAGTAGGAGGCGAACGCGCCTGCCAGGGTCACATGACCCAACGCCACCACAAAGTTCACGCACCAGAAGAACAGGAAGAGGTTGTAGAACTGGAACAGAACCAGGTACCTGTGATAGAACGTCTCACCGCCGTAAAACGCAAACATACACTCAGCGTCCGGACACGCCGCGGAAATGTTCGAGGTGTTAAACGTCTGGAACACACACACACACACACACAGATTAAACATTCAATGAGTCATTATTATTATTATTATGATTATGATAATGACAACTGGTCATGTGACTGACCTCGGGGTCACAGGTCATCCTGCTGAACTCACACTCGCTGTTGTTAAACACTTTATACACGGCGGTGCTGGACGTCGACAGAAACCTGCAGGAGGCGATTAAGGAGCATCAACTGCGTCTGACACCCTGCCTTACTGCACCACCCCCACCCCGCGCGCGCGTGTGTGTGTGTGTGTGTGTGTGTGTTACCCAGGATGCACTGGGAGAGCTTGATAATCTCATACACTGATAAGCTGACTAGCTAGCAGGCTACAGTTTGGTGTGAGATCGACTCTTTGTGTGTGTGTGTGTGTGTGTGTATATGTGTGTGTGTGTGTGTGTGTGTGTGTAGGATACACAGCAGTGATGGCCCAGTACGCGATCACAAGAGCCAAAAGGGCAAAGGTCAGCAGGGGATAAAACAGTGATGACATCACATGACCCACCGCCCTGAAACACACAGAGGCGGAGTTAGAGTTAGAGATAGAGTGTGTATGCGTGTGTGTGTGTGTGTGTGTGTGTGTGTGTGTGTGTGTTACCTGCTGGCCTCTTTAATCAGAGCGATGGCGATCAGGAGACGCTTCCTGAGGAAGATGAGCAGGAGGATGATGATGACCTCCACGATACACAGAATGATCACTGACACACACACACACACACACACACACACACACACACACAATCATTAACAGAGTCTGGGCCACACACACCTGTTCACTATAAACAGTACACTTAACCTTCACAAGACAAAGTACATTATGGGTAGACTGTCAGCAGTGCATTGTGGGATGTGTGTGTGTGTGTGTGTGTGTGTGTGTGTGTGTGTGTGTGTGTGTGTGAGTCTCACTGAAGGCGAGCCATGTCTGCTGCAGCTGCAGATACACAGAGAAGTCCGTCTGCAGTCCCAGGTCTGTGATGGACACGTCCGCCCCGGGCTGTCCTCGGAACTCCATGTACTGCATCAAGCAGTGAAATATACCTACACACACACACAAACACAGACACACACACACACACACCAGACAGAGATGTATGTAAGTGTGACAGCATGTGTTTAATGTGTAATTAGCGGTGTATGTAGGTTCCTCACCGTACGCAATAACGAGCAGCACCATGCCGATCATCACCCACACCATCACCCCCGCCAGGAACCGCAGGAGCATGATGAACACCAGGCTGAGCACCATCGCCACCACCAGGCCACTGGGAGAGGGGGAGAGGGGGCGGGTCAGTAAAGGTTCTCTGGTCTGAGGAGACTTGATCTCCACCTTCTGGTCTCAGATCAAAGGTCAGATCTCATCCTGCAGAACCTCAGCCTGAGGCTCAGAACAACAGGCCTGAATGTTTGTTCCACCAGTTCATGTCTGCTTTTATAAACTCACAGTAAACTAACACTGGGCACTAATACTGTGTGTGTGTGTGTGTGTGTGTGTGTGTGTGTGTGTGTGTGTGTGTGTGTGTGTGTGTGAGAGAGACTCACATTAAGATCCAGTACCAGGACTGTGTGTAATCCTCAAAGATCCTCATGAACACCTGCCGCGCCTCCATCACGACGTTCGACTTCCTGTCAAATCACACAACAATAAAGTACACAAAGGGGGCGGAGTCAGAGTCAGTACCTGTGGCTGTGCCCTGAAACAAGCACCTGATTTGGGACACAGCACCACGCTAAAGCTAGTCAGCTGCGTCTCAAACCGCCGTACTGGACCTACAGCGACCCGCAGAGGTGTAGCGTCTGTAATCTCTGAAAATTATTTAGGACGTAGCCCATAATCAATCATTCACTCTGTCTTCATTATACATACAGTGGATCCTTGGAGTACCAGCATAATTCATTCAATTTCAAAACACTCATAAAGCAAAGTGAATTTACCCATAAAAAATTATGAAAACTCAAATTATTTGTTCTACAACCAAAAAAATAAATACATAAAAATAATTAACACAAAATATAAAATGAAAATGAACAAATTAACCTGCACTTTACCTTTAAAAAAAGTACAAATAAATCCCGACAAAGTGTGTGTGTGTGTGTGTGTGTGTGTGTGTGTGTAAATCTAAAATACGCTCCCCTCTCCCCCTTCTAGTCTTACTGTACACAGTTATCCTTCCTCCACTCTTTTCGCACACACACGCACACAACGGAAACACTTTTATCAGAAAAATAAACAAAAAATCTCTCCAATGACACTCGACTGAGCGACACACTAACGGTAAAGTAAAAATAAAACTAATTAACCTGAACTTTACCTTTGAAAAGAATCACGACAGAGCAGTGTTTCTGTGTAGAAAGAGAGAAAGAGTGTGTGTGTGTGTGTGTTTGCAATGGTGAAAGTAGGAGGGGTCTGTGTGTGTGTGTGTGTGGCACATGCATGCACACTGAGCATTGAGCAGAGAGAGAAAATGGATCTTTAACCTCTCTAATGAGACTTGCTTTTGCTTTACACGCACGCTGTACACACACGCATACAGACACAAAATAAAATGTGTTTTACACACACACACGTGGTCAGTGTTATAGTAAACAGTACACGCGTGCACGGATGTTGATTATACGTGTGAACACGTGACACTCGACGTCGAAACAAGACGCGCATGCGTGATATATGATGCTCAGTACTTGTAAACAAAGACTTGTTCGTTTTCCAAATCAAAATTTATTCAAAATCTTTGCTCGTCTTGCAGAACACAGCTTTACTCGCAAACCGAGGTCTCACTGTATATATATATATATATATATATATATATATATATATATATATATGGCATTACCCACCAACAACACACACAATAACACACACTCACTTTGAAGCCTCTAGCAGGTCGGTGGTGTTTACATTTGTGCTATTCCCATCAGTGAAAGACGTCTCGTTGCCAATAACAACGACTCCACCCTTTTTCGTCTCCAAGGCCGGGAGGCATCGGCGTGTAACTATGGAAAAACACACGCACAAACACAACTCTTATAAAATAACTCCAGTTTTCTGTCCTTACAGTACAGAATAACCAAACTGTATCTCACACCATCGTATAGCTACGTCTAGCGTTTCCATGGAAACAGTGTTAGTAAAACTGCCATAAAAACACACCCTATGAACATGTGAGTTTGAAGCATGGTGATGGGAGGTTGTATGGTGATCAGGTTGTGGGGATGCTCTTTAGAGCCAGCAGACTTCATGCTAACAGCATTAGCTAGCTGAGCACAGAGCTATAACTAGCTTAGGTTGCTAACAGACCATGATGAACTTACAAGGCTTGCTGGGGAAGATCATGGCTGGACACGCCCTGTCCCTCAGGAGCTCCGGAGCGGTCTGAAAACACAAACACACAATCAGGTACCTGTGGGCGGGGCCGTCCCGGTGTGATGTGATTAGTGCAGGTAAAGTTAGCAAGCTAGTCAGTAAATAATTAGAGTCATGGAAAGTGAAACGTTAGCTTGGTTGCTACACAGCCGCTAGTCTACCGACAGTTATTAGAAAGCTCCTGTACATATGGTTTTGCCTCTCAGCCAATCAGAGCACAGCGTTAAAGAGTGAAGACGTCTTATTGGAGAACGTGAGGAGGTTCAGGTGTGTTTCCTCACCTGTGTGAGGTCGACGCCCTCCTTACAGAACTGTGAGTAATACTGCCGGTCATCTGTACTCAGCTTCGCCTTCACCAGGGTCAGGAAACGATCCGGACACTTCTCTACACAGATCTTAGACACACACACACACACACACACACA
>CM060115.1:17670354-17680354 GCA_030522415.1 Channallabes apus | reverse complement strand
TAAACCCTATAGCACCCACCCCGTCCCTCCCCGACTCCAAGCCAGTTTTACAAGGATATGAAAGGCTAAACGCCAGGCATTGAGAGAAACCAAAAAAGAAAAAAGAATATGGAGCTGGAAGTTTTTTGGTTCTCCGTGCAAAAAAAAATAAATAAAGAGGAATAAAAATGGGAAAGAAAGCAAACAAACAAGTAATTAAATAAGACAGGAATCAAACTATAAATGTATATGAAAAAAGTGAAGGAAGGGCCCCCACACCTGTTGAAATTTCAAGTCTGAATAATGAATTGTGTAGTGAATCTTCTCCAGGGACAGACAGGACATGATATCTCTGAGCCACTGGGCGTGGGTGGGTGATGTGGCATCCTTCCACTTGAATAAAAGAGAACGCCTGGCCAGGAGTGTCGCAAAAGATAACAATCGCTTTTTGGCTGGACTTAGACTCTTACCCTCTTCTCCAGTGACACCAAAAAGAGCAATCAGAGGGTCTGGTTCAAGATTGCAATTCAATATGAAGGACAGGGTCTTAAAAACATCCCTCCAGAATTTTTCCAAATTCGGGCATGTCCAGTACATATGAATAAGAGACGCCTCTCCGCTTTTACATTTATTACAGCAAGGATCAACATCTGGGTAGAAACGGGAGAGTTTAAGTTTGGAGAAATGAGCCCTGTGTACAACCTTAAACTGTAATAAAGAGTGGCGGGCACATAAGGAGGTTGAGTTGATAAGTTTAAGAATTGAATTCCAAGTATCATCTGATAGTGACAGATTTAAATCGTTCTCCCAAGCAGTTTTAATTTTACACAGAGGGGTGTGACTCGAAGCCATCAATCCACCATAAATAGTGGATATTAGGCCTTTACGCAGCGGAGACAAACAGAGGAGATTATCTAGAATGTTTGCAGCAGGAGCCTCAGGGAAATTTGGTATTAAAGAGCGAATGAAGTGTCTTACTTGCAGATATCTGAAAAAATGAGAATTGGGTAAGTTAAACCTTTCGGAAAGCTGTTCAAATGATGCAAACTTATGGTCAACGAACAGGTCTTTGCAAAGCTTGATGCCCTTATTGTACCATTCCTGAAACACTGGATCATGTAAAGAAGGTTGGAAGAGATGGTTAGAGACGATAGGACTGGACAGAGAAAAGCCCAGAAGACCGCTGTGCTTTCTGAACTGAGCCCATACTCTCAAGGTATGCACCACTACTGAGTTATTGATTAATTTAATTGAGGGGATGGGGAGAGCAGATCCAAGGAGTGCAGAGACAGAGAGATTTTTAATAGACTTTATCTCCATTTCCACCCAGGCAGGACGATTAGGTTGGTTATGAAAATATGACCAAAAAATGACAGATCGAATGTTTGCTGCCCAGTAGTAGAAACGAAAATTAGGTAGAGCCATGCCACCGTCTCTTTTAGATCTTTGAAGTAGGGACTTATTCAATCGTGGATGTTTACCTTTCCAAAGGTAAGAAGATATAATTGAGTCTAAAGCACCAAAGTAAGATTTGGGAATAAAAACAGGTACAGACTGAAAGAGATATAAAAATTTAGGGAGAATACTCATTTTAATGGCATTAATGCGGCCCACCAGGGACATGGACAGTGGTGACCATCGTCCCAAGTCCTTTCTTGTTTGGTTCAACAACCTAATAAAATTTTCTTTAAAGAGGTGTTTATGTTTCCTTGTGATTGTAATACCAAGATAGGTAAACTGATTTTTCACTATGTTGAATGGAAAATTGTGCATACCAGTTGTTACTGCTGTATTATCTAGCAGAAAAAGTTCACTTTTGTGCAAATTTAATTTATATCCTGAAAAGTAGCTAAATTCCCTGAGCAATGACAGCACAGGTGGCAGAGAGGAGACTGGATTCGATAAAAAAAGTAGAAGATCATCTGCATAAAGGGAAACTTTATGTTCTTCTCCCTGCCTCCAAATCCCAGATATATCTCTACAGCTTCGGAATGCAATTGCTAGTGGCTCAATGGCGAGGTTAAAGAGCAATGGGCTAAGGGGACACCCCTGACGAGTTCCCCGCTGAAGACTGAATGGTTGAGACTGTTGAGCATTTGTCAGAACTGAGGCAGTAGGGCTTGAATATAATAATTTAACCCAAGTGATAAAACTTGGACCAAAATTGAATTTTTCTAAAGCCCTGAATAAATACTCCCATTCCACACGATCAAAAGCCTTTTCAGCATCCAAAGAAAGGACACACTCAGGGGTCTCCTCTGATGGTGTGTACAAGATATCCATAAGGCGTCGAATGTTAAAGTAAGAATAACGATTTTTAACAAAACCGGTCTGGTCCTCAGATATAATTGAGGGTAGAACATTCTCTAATCTACGAGCCAAGACTTTAGCAAGGATTTTAACATCCACATTAAGAAGAGAGATTGGTCTATATGAGGAGCACTCTGTTGGGTCCTTATCCTTCTTTGCTATGAGGGTGATGCGAGCCTCATTAAATGACGCAGGCATCTTACCTTGCTTGAAAGATTCAGATAGAACCAAAGCTAGTTGTGGTGCAAGGTATAAGGAGAATGATTTAAAAAACTCTGCAGGGAACCCGTCAGGACCCGGAGACTTACCAGACTGCAATGAGGAGATAGCTGAACTGATTTCCTCTTGTGATATGGGCTCTTCTAATCTTAATCTAGAATCAGGGGACAGTGTTGGGATATTTAGTTGAGTCAAGAAATTCTCAACTGCACTATGGTCCTTTGGGAACTCAGAAGTATATAATCGAGAATAAAAATTCCTGAATGCATCATTAATTTTAGATTGGTCCGTAGTGATGGTACCATCCTCCATCCGAATTTTCGTAATTTGTTGCTGTGCTCTCAATCCTTTTAACTGATTAGCTAAAAGTTTCCCAGATTTGTCACCATGAATGTAAAATTGGCTCCTACTCTTTAATAATTGACGTTCAATTACATGCGTTGAAATAAGTTCAAACTTAGTTTGCACTTCTACGCGTTTTTTATAGAGATCGGGGTTTTTAAATAGAGCATACTGCTGGTCAATTTCTTTAATTTGGTTGGTCAAATCTTTTCGTTCTTTATATGCCTTCCTTTTCATATTTGCAGTGTATGAAATTATCTGTCCCCTGAGGTAGGCTTTCAGAGCATCCCAAACAACCAAACGTGACACTTCAGGTGTTTCATTTGTGGTGAAGAAAAAAACTATCTGGTCTTCCATAAATTTTTCAAAATCGTCCTCCATCAGTAACGATGAATTAAAGCGCCAATGTTTAGTAACTTGAGGGAGATCGGGGAGTTTTATAGACATAACAACTGGAGCATGATCTGATATCACAATGCTCTGATAAGCACAAGAAGTAACCATTGGGATCAGTTGATTATCTATAAAGAAATAATCAATTCTGGAGAAAGTATGATGAACATGTGAGGAAAAGGAGTATTCTCTCTTTTTTGGATTAAGGAAGCGCCATATGTCAGAGATACCAAAGCTGCAGAGATAGGACTGAAGTAGCGTAGCGGATTTACTCAGAGGAATAGGATTGGGAGATGACCTGTCAAGTGATGGATCTAAACAGCAGTTAAAGTCTCCCCCTAATATAAGAGAGTATGAGCTCAGATCAGGTAGAAGAGAGAAAAAATGTTCAAAGAAGGAGACATCGTCATAATTAGGGGCATATAAATTAGCCAACACTACATTAGTATTAAATAACTTCCCTGAAACAATGATATAACGACCTTGTATATCCGTAATAACATTATGATGCTCAAAAGAGATGTTTGGGTTAATGAGAATCGAGACACCCCTAGCTTTGGCCTGAAAGGTTGAGTGGTAGTGCTGCCCCCCCCCCCCAACGTGACATAAGGCGAGAATTATCAGAACTGCGAATGTGAGTTTCTTGTAAAAATGCGATTGCAGTGTTAAGTTGTTTAAGGTGTGAGAGCACCTTCCTTCTCTTCACCGGATGGTTTAAACCCTTAACATTCCAGCTCACGAAGTTTAAAGAACTATTCATTCTCCCTGAGAGAAAATGCAGGTAGATAAACATGAATAACACTGAGATGCCTAACGTCAGCCTTAAAGTGTAAAACACAGAACAACGTGTTAAAAATACACAGTATACAAAGAACTAACACAATACTGGCTTTGGAGATCCCCCACCCCTCCCCCACACACCCCTCCCCCCCACACCCCTGCCCCCCACACCCCTCCCCCACACACCCCACTACACCCCAACAAACAAAGATAGCTGCTAACAAACACAGCAGCAAGCTCTTCCATTCCTCCATTTTCCACCCAACAAATCCTCCTGCCGCTAACCAGCCCATCTTCTGCTCCGACACAACTTACAGAAACTAATAATTAAATATATAAATAAAACATTTCCACACTCCAATACTGAAATCTCTCAATGAGAGAAAAACACACCACCACCACCCCTCCCCCCACGTCACATTGTAACTCTAAATATACAAACATGTAAATCACACGTGATTAAAAATAGAAAAAATAGTAATATAAAAATAATAATAATAACCCCTTCACAGGTTTAACACAACACTCTTACCGGGAAAGACGTAAACATGGCCAGACTTTTAGTTAAAAATGGTACTTTCCTGAGAACTGTAGTATCACGTATTAAAATAATAATAATAATAATAATAATAATAATAATAATATAGTGCACTACGTAGTTTTCGGCAGACTGTCTATGTGTTTCTGCGCCTCTTCTACCGAGCGGAGCCACTTCTTCTGTCCGGTAGAGAGAGTGATCCGGAGCCGCGCTGGATACAGGAGAGAAGGCCGGAGACCACGGCTGTATAACTCACTCATCACTCCTCTATACTCGGCTCGCTGTTTAAAACTTCGGGAGTGTAGTCTTCCACTATGCGAACCTGCTGACCGCGGTATTCCAGCCCCCCTCTCCGCCGAGCCTCCCGAATCAGAAGGTCTTTCACCTGGTACCGGTGCACGCGGAGAATGACGGGCCGAGGTCTCTGTCCTGAAGCGGGTTTAGATGCAGGTATTCGGTGGGCTCGGTCAATCTCCGGCGGGGAAGGCAGCGTTTCAGTCCCAAACACCTCGCACAGAAACTTGGAGAAGAACTCGGTAGGGAGTCCACCTTCAGAACCTTCCGGGAGACCCAGAACACGCAGGTTTTGTCTCCTGCTCCGGCCTTCTAAGTCTACAACCTTGGACGTTAACTTTAAGTTGTTTTCCCGAAGTCCGGAGCAGATGTTCTCCAGCTCCGTCACACGCTGACTCAGGTCGTCTGTAGCGAGTTCTAATGACGGTAAGCGCTGTCCATGGTCCGCTACTTGGGCCTGAATCTGGTCCAGTTTAATTTCTAGTAAACTAAACGAGGATTTAAACTCCGCCGCTAACGCATCACGGTGTTGCTCTAACAGCGCAGAGATAGCCTCGACTGTCAGAGGAGTCGCAGTGTCGTCCTTTTTCACGGCTTTAACACTCCTGGTAGCCATCGCAAATGAAAAAACATATAACCGTGGGGTAGAGTATAAAGTTATTGTCAACTAAGATTTTAATTTAACATTTAGAGACGAATAAGGGAGTGAAGAAATTCGAAACTGTCGGAGCACCTAACCAACACGTCCTACTCCATGTGGCTGCTAACCGGAAGTCCTCCAAACATTTTTTACAAATAAATAACTGAAAAGTTGGGTGTGCGTAATTATTCAGCCCCCTGAGTCAATACTTTGTAGAACCAACTTTTGCTGCAATTCCAGCTGCCAGTCTTTTAGGGTATGTCTCTACCAGCTTTGCACATCTAGAGACTGAAATCCTCGCCCATTCTTCTTTGCTAAACAGCTCCAGCTCAGTCAGATTAGATGGACAGCGTTTGTGAACTGCAGTTTTCAGATCTTGCCACAGATTCTCGATTGGATTTAGATCTGGACTTTGACTGGGCCATTCTAACACATGGATATGTTTTGTTTTAAACCATTCCATTGTTGCCCTGGCTTTATGTTTAGGGTCGTTGTCCTGCTGGAAGGTGAACCTCCGCCCCAGTCTCAAGTCTTTTGCAGACTCCAAGAGGTTTTCTTCCAAGAATGCCCTGTATTTGGCTCCATCCATCTTCCCATCAACTCTGACCAGCTTCCCTGTCCCTGCTGAAGAGAAGCACCCCAGAGCATGATGCTGCCACCACCATATTTGACAGTGGGGATGGTGTGTTCAGAGTCATGTGCAGTGTTAGTTTTCCGCCACACATAGCGTTTTGCATTTTGGCCAAAAAGTTCCATTTTGGTCTGATCTGACCAGAGCACCTTCTTCCACATGTTTGCTGTGCAAACGGGACTTCTTATGGTTTTCTGTTAACAATGGCTTTCTTCTTGCCACTCTTCCATAAAGGCCAACTTTGTGCAGTGCACGAGTAATAGTTGTCCTATGGACAGATTCCCCCACCTGAGCTGTAGATCTCAGCAGCTCGTCCAGAGTCACCATGGGCCTCTCGGCTGCATTTCTGATCAGCGCTCTCCTTGTTCGGCCTGTGAGTTTAGGTGGACGGCCTTGTCTTGGTAGGTTTACAGTTTAGGTTTAGAGTGCCATACTCCTTCCATTTCTGAATGATCGCTTGAACAGTGGCTCCGTGGGATGTTCAAGGCTTTGGAAATCTTTTTGTAGCCTAAGCCTGCTTTAAATTTCTCAATAACTTTATCCCTGACCTGTCTGGTGTGTTCTACTTCATGGTGTTGTTGCTCCCAATATTCTCTTAGACAACCTCTGAGGCCGTCACAGAGCAGCTGTATTTGTACTGACATTAGATTACACACAGGTGCACTCTATTTAGTCATTAGCACTCATCAGGCAATGTCTATGGACAACTGACTGCACTCAGACCAAAGGGGGCTGAATAATTACACACACCCCACTTTGCAGTTATTTATTTGTAAAAACTGTTTGGAATCATGTATGATTTTCCTTCCACTTCTCACGTGTACACCACTTTGTATTGGTCTTTCACGTGGAATTCCAATAAAATTGATTCATGTTCGTGGCTGTAATGTGACGAAATGTGGAAAAGTTCAGGGGGGCCGAATACTTTTGCAAGCCACTGTATATATATTTGTAGAAGAACAGTGAAGAGGACATGTCTAGCCCTGCCCACACTTCCACACACTGTCCAAAGTCCCAGCCCACTGCCTGTGGAGTCAGTATGATGTGATGGTTCCTCTGCCCTAGAATCCAAAATCCAGCCTCCTGCTCACAATCATCTCCTACATCCCTCCAATGGCTCACACACTCTAGACCTGTCCACTCTTATCCCACACACAGAATAACAATCAACAGAATAACAACACACACACACACACACACACACACACACACACACACACACACACACACATACACACACACACACACAAGTGTAACTCATTTTAATGGGATTTGAGGAGTTAAAATAAATAGAATACAGAAAGTCAGTAGAATGTACATTGGGGCTTTGTGCAGCAGAGGGCGCTGTGAAACTGTGAGCTGTGACTATGGCTCAGTGTAGATCAAACCAGGGTTTATGGATTAGTGTCTAGGTGAAGTCGAGTAGATGCTAAAAGACAGCATATAGTGTGCACACTGTAATTTATACGGAACAGTGAAGGAAACACACTGAACACACTATTCACTACACAGTGCACATTACTCAGGGCGTGTCACCATTTCATATTCATCAATAAAAGCTTAGTGTGAAGTATCTAGTGCACTTAATCAGTGTATAATAAACCTGAGTGAAAATCGGAGCTTAGAGAGAACAGGGAATGTGTAGTTTAGGTGTAGTATAATGTGTAGTTCTAATGCAATGTGTAGTTGTAATCCTGTAGCCCTCACCTCAGTAGAGATGAAGTGCTTTGAACGCCTGGCCAGAGACTTCATCATTTCTTCACTACCGGACGCACTAGACCCACTACAGTTCGCTTACCATCCAAACCGCTCTATGGATGACGCTATCTCTCATCTCCTCCATACATCTCTCACTCATCTGGACAATCGGAGGGGGAGTTATGTGAAAATGCTCTTCATCGACTACAGCTCTGCATTTAATACCATAATTCCCTCCACACTGACCACCAAGCTGGAGCACCTGGGACTCAGCTCATCTATGTGTCAGTGGATCTCCAACTTCCTAACTGGCGGACCACATGCAGTAAGGATGGGTGGACTTGTCTCAGCCTCCCTCACTCTCAGCACTGGAGCCCCCCAGGGTTGCATTCTGAGCCCCCTGCTGTACTCTCTGTCGCCTATGACTGCGTGGCCACTACCAACTCCACCGCCGTCATCAAGTTTGCTGACGACACTGTCGTGTGGGCCTGATCACCAATAATGATGAGTCGGACTACCTGGAGGAGATTGGAAATCTGGAGAACTGGTGCCAAAGGAACAATCTCCTCCTGAACGTCACCAAGACAAAGGAGCTGATTGTGGACTTTAGTACAAAGCAGGAGAGGAACTACCAGACCCCCGTCATCAACAGGACCTGTCATGGTCCTGTCACATCAACACCGTGGTGAAAAAAGCCCGGCAGCATCTCTACCACCTCAGACGCTTGAGAGACTTCAGACTGCCCTACAAGGTGTTCAGGAATTTCTACTCCTGCACCATAGAGAGCATCCTGACGGGTAACATCACGACCTGGTTTGGAAACAGAACCATGCGGGACAGACGAGCTCTACAGCGGGTGGTGAGATCAGCTGAGCGCATCATCCGCACCAAGCTCCCTGACCTGCACTCGATCTACAGCAAGCGGTGCTGGATCAAGTAGGTAGGAGGAAGGTAGTGGAGGACCTCAACAATGGACTGTTCTCTCTGTTGCGGTCTGGGAAGCGATTCCACTCCCTGAAGGCCAACACAGAGAGACTGAGGAGGAGCTTCTTCCCGCAGGCGATACGGTCTCTCAATCACAACACAACACAGGACTAATAACATCTTTTTGTAACATCCAACACTGACTGGGCATGCATGTGGCACACTGCACTATATAGTTATATTTTTCATCTATGGACCATTGCACAAACCACTTTAAATAAGACATTTCACAAAGTCACTTTTTATGCATATTTGCACACCACAGCCATTTAAAAATTCTAAATTTCTGTTTTTGACAAATTTCTATTTCTATTTTCTTTTCTATATTTGTTATATTGATATTTTGTTTTTATATTGATATTTTGTTCTTATTTGTACAGTATATTTTACTTTGACTTTGTACAGTACATTGCACTAGTTAATCTTATTTTTCTAATGTATTTCTTTTATTAAGTATATTTTACTTTTGTACAGCATATTTTACTATTTTACTAGTAAATTTTTTAACATATTTCTTTTATTCATATTATTTCTTATGTATAAGCTTTTACTAGTCTTTAAGGTCACTGGCGGTCGTATAAGCATTTCACTGCATATCGTATTTGTAGTGTGGTGTGTAGTTATCATGTAGTTTTTGTGTACTGTGAAGTTATCGTGTCGTGTGTAGGTGTTGTGTAGTGTGTAGTTGTAGTGTAGTTGCATAGTGTGTTTTTTTTAAAGTTTTGTGTAGTTTTAGTGTAATGCTAGTAGTGTGTAGATGTATGTTGTATAGTTTAGTGCAGTGTGCGGTTGTGTAGTGAGTAGTTGTGTAATGTGTAGTTTTAGTGTAGTGTGTAGTTGTGTAGTGTGTGGTTGTAGTTTAATATGAATGTGTAGTGTATGGTGTAGTTGTAGTGTAGTGTGTGATTCTAATGTGGTGTGTATTTGTTGTGTAGTGTGTGATTGTAGTGTAGTGTGTGTTTTATTGTAGTGTAGCGTATGGTTGTGAGGTCTGTAGTTGCATTGTAGTGTGTATTATTTCTGCATTGTGTAGTGTAACGTGTAGTTGTTGTGTAGCGTGTGAGTGTGTGTGTGTGTGTGTGTGTGTGTGTGTGTGTTTGAGTGTAGTCAGCTCCCAGAATAAAGTAGAAAGATGTACATCATGTTGTTGTAGAAAACAACGCAACAAGGGAAACTAATTAATGTAGTGTGT
>CM060115.1:17602854-17665354 GCA_030522415.1 Channallabes apus | reverse complement strand
ATAAACCAAACATAATGAGTCACATTGGCTGATCTCAGGCCAGTCACTCAGTCCTGCTGTCTCTCTTTACGTTCTTCCTCATATCTCTGTACAGGATTAAATGACAAGAGGAGATCAAATCAGTGCTATACAGTCTTCTGCAGAAGTATTCCGGGAGCTGAAGTTGTTAGAGGAACAGACGAGATGTTGAACCTCACACTCTGTAGGATCGGTTTGAAAAATGTGGTGATGTGTTTGAAGTGTGTGAGTGTGTCTGCAGATTTTTATAAAACATAACGCGTGCTTGTTTTTTTCAGGATGAGAATGAGATTCCCTCCAGTGTGTTCGTGAAGGATTCTCCTCATGACGCTGAAAACGAGTCCATCTCTCCTGATGCGAACCGCTCACAGGAAGAAGGGGAGCTCCACACCGTCCAGCTTTCCTCAGACGAAGATCTCGATGAAGAGCCAGAGGATGAGGCAGAGTTAGTGGAAGCGATGGAGTCTCTAGAGCAGTCTCGTGCCGAGAAGCTCAAACGCTCCAGTCTGAAGAAGGTGGACAGTCTGAAGAAGGCCTTCTCTCGAGAGAACTTTGAGAAGAGGATGAATAAGATAGTCTCTGTGGAGAAACGTGAGAAGATCAAGAAGAGCCTAAGTCAAAAGAACAAGGGCGGATCGTTTAAACTTTTCCACATCAAGAAGAAACGAGAAGGAGATGAGGAACACACTGAGCATGAGGCCTTCAGTGAGATCCATGCTGAGCTTGCTCCAGCTCAGGAGGAAGACGAAGAGCCTGAGGAACTGGCTAAGGAGAAGATGGGAGGGGCTAAGGAGAAAGAGGATGTAGAAGAAGTGGAAAAGGAGGAAGTGGAAGTGGAAGTTGAGAAGGAGGATGTGTCACTGGATAATGATGCTGAGAACGAGCTCTCAATCACAGAGGGTCTCAGGGCTGAGTACACACTCTCAGCCACACTGCCTCAGGAGAGCTCCCACATATCCCACAATGCACTGCATGGAGACGACGAGGAAGAGGAGGAGGAGCAGGAGAAGGAGCACAGAGAGAAAGAGGAAGATGATGAAGCTGAGGAGCAGAGAGCTGCTGTAGAGACAAGCTCTTAAAGCGTCTTCATGTTCCTCCTGCTGACCTCAGGCTCGATTTGCAGTAAACGACGACGACGATGATGATGATGATGATGATGAATTAGCAAGGTGAAATTTCAACGGTTAACATACGGTTTATTGAAATTAACTTCAAGAGTGAAAAAACCTGAAAGTTTAAACTCTAAAATCCAAAAGTTTGATGTTTTAATTGTAAATGTTAAACTTTTGTTAGAAAGTGAGAGAAAACCGTGAGAAATGCTGTCTGTACGCCTGTACTGGGCTCAGATGTGAATTAAAGGTCTTTAAAAAGTACACTACAGTATTTCAGCACTACAGTCTAATGTCTTTAATCTCTGATCTGTTTTTGTGTAACTCACCAATCTTTACTGAAATATTAGTGAAATATTAAACTTTAATCTCTATTTTTAAATTTTAAAGTGACTATATAAACACTGATGATGCCAAAGAAAGTGATGATGAAGAATAACGAGTTCACTTGCCTTGTTGTCTGTGCACCTCTTTCTATATGATCCTACAATAAAGAAATAAAGATTCTGAACTTTTAGACTCCGTTCATGATTGTTATTTCTGACCTTTGGAGCAGACAGTGTTCACACAGAGCACAGCGTAACGATGGAGAGTTAAACTTTTGGAGACTAAAGTTAGCTTTATGCTGTACATGTTTTAGACTGATTTCGCTTTGAAACAGGAAATTTTAAAATTGTAAAATTATTATTTGGTGGAGAACAGCATCTTGGGAATTACAAAATAGCTAAATTCAAATAAAACATTTTATTTGTCACAAACACAACCACACACACACAGTATGATATGCAGTGAAATGCTTACATGACTGTTTGTAGCCATGAAAAGGAAAAAAGGCAGTAAGGAGGCATAAATGCTAATAGGAAAGAATAAACAATATTAAATCGACTAGCATTCTGTTAATATAAAATAAAGTAGAAATATGTAAAGTATGTAAAAAGTAAGAACTGTATAAATAAATAAAGTGCATTAAGTCTGTGGAATGTGTTGTTTGCAGACAGCAGCAGTACGGTGTGGTGATGGAGTGTGAAATAGAATAATGAGCCGTGGTGATATTGTCCATCTTAAAAGTGCAGTAGTGCAAAAGTAATCCCTTTTGTATGTAAACATGAACCAGAATGTGCAGACATATACAGTGTGTTTGTGTATCCAGTCCTTCAGTCCTGTGCAATGTGCAAATGTTCAGTGATTGGTTTGGTGTGTTCCAACACATGTGTAAAGGAAACTTAGCAAGTCCAATGCAATTGAGTTCTATGTAGAGTTCTGACTGAGAGGCCGTATCGCCTTCAAGAAGAAGCTCCTCCTCAGTCTCTCTGTGTTGGTCTTCAGGGAGTGAAATCGTTTCCCAGACCACAACAGAGAGAACAGTCCATTGTTGGGACGGCTGAGGTCCTTCACGTTCTTCCTGGCTTTGGTCCAGCATCGCTAGCTGTAGATCGAGTGCAGGTCAGGGAGCTCAGTGTGTGTGTGTGTGTGTGTGTGTGTGTATATACAGTATATATCATTCCTGTTACCTTCCTGGTGCTGTTACCTTCCTCGCTGGTGTTTGGTTGTGGTGACATTTCGCTCGAATCTTGAGTCTCTACCACGGACAGCTTCGTCTACTTATCACAACCTTATCAACCGAAAATGCTAATTTATTCAAACGTCCTTGCTGGAGTGTGTGACGTAACATCATGTGCAGGTGCGATGGATCGCGTACCAACCAACAGGGTGTTGGACTGGTATGTTTATACTTCTCATCTGTAGCGCGATTTATCTGGATGATTTTTTTTGTTTGTTTTTTGCATGACAAACTGAAATAAAATAGGAGTAACGAGGCTATTTTTAAAAAGTAAGGAGTAGAAAGTACAGATAATTGCGTGAAAATGTAACGAGTAGAAGTAAAAATCCGGCTGAAAAATAATTACTCCAGTAAAGTATACACTCACCTAAAGGATTATTAGGAACACCAGACTAATACGGTGTTTGACCCACTTTCGCCTTCAGAACTGCTTTAATTCTACGTGGTTTTGATTCAACAAGGTGCTGAAAGCATTCTTTAGAAATGTTGGACCATATTGATAGGAGAGCATCTTACAGTTGGTGGAGATTTGTGGGATGAACATCCAGGGCCAAAGATGCTCTATTGGGTTGAGATCTGGTGACGGTGGGGGTCATTTTAGTCCAGTGAACTCATTGTCATGTTCAAGAAACCAATGTGAAATGATTGGAGCTTTGTGACATGGTGCATTATCCTGCTGGAAGTAGCCATCAGAGGATGGGGACATGGTGGTCATAAAGGGATGGACATGGTCAGAAGCAATGCTCAGGTAGCCTGTGCCATTTAAAAACTGCCTAATTGGCACTAAGGGGCCTAAAGTGTGCCAAGAAAACATCCCCCACACCATTACACCACCACCAGCAGCCTGCACAGTGGTAACAAGGCATGATGGATCCATGTTCTCATTCTGTTTATGACAAATTCTGACTCTACCATTTGAACGTCTGAACAGAAATCGAGACTCATCAGACCAGGCAACATTTTTCCAGTCTTCAACTGTCCAATTTTGGTGAGCTGGTGCAAATTGTAGCCTCTTTTTCCTATTAGTAGTGGAGATGAGTGGTACCCGGTGGGGTCTTCTGCTGTTGCAGCCCATCTGGTTGTGCGTGTTCTGGCTTCACAGATGCTCTGCTGCAGACCTCGGTTGTAACGAGTGGTTATTTCAGTCAAAGTTGTTCTTCTATCAGCTTGAATCAGTCGGCCCATTCTCCTCTGACCTCCAGCATCAACAAGGCATTTTCACCCACAGGACGGCCGCATACTGGATGTTTTTACCTTTTCACACCGTTCTTTATAAACCCTAGAAATGGTTGTGTGTGAAAATCCCAGTAACTGAGCAGATTATGAAATACTCAGATCGGCCCGTCTGGCACCAACAACCATGCCACGCCCAAAACTGCTTAAATCACCTTTCTGTCCCATTCGGACATTCAGTTTGGAGTTCAGGGGATTGTCTCGACCAGGGCCACACCCCTAAATGCACTGAAGCAACTGCCATGTGATTGGTTGATTAGATAATTAATGCATTAATGAGGAATTGAACAGGTGTTCCTAATAATCCTTTAGGCGAGTGTGTATACCCAAAATTTCCACTTAAGCAAAGTAACGAAGTATTTGTACTTCGTTACTTGACACCTCTGGACAGGACCATGACAGGTCCTGCGTGATGTGGACACCGAGGTATCTGAAGCTGTTCACTCTCTCCACTCGGCAATGTTAGTGACACTACAACTAAAAACATTGACATTTTAATTAAAAACCAATTCTTTGCATCATGCTAACTGATAATGTGAGGAGACTCCAGCGGTGTTCTTTAATCATCGTATAATCAGATCCAGACACAGGCTCTCACACAGTCTGATATAAAATGTTATAGAAATCGAAGACTTTTATAACTTCTGTACTCGAAGGTCTCATTCTGTTCCTGGGCCAGTTGTTGTTCATAAAGTGCTTAAAGGAAAGTCAACAAAGTGTTAATCATGAAATAATAATAACTAAACCTCACTTGGTCGAAAACGTAGGACATTGTGGTGTTTACATCTACATCTATATAAAAACAACAGTCTGAGAAAAATAATCTGTCTGTTTTGTTACAGCATCATGTAAAACTGTCTGGACAGAATTGACAGAATCTTCTGATTAGATTAGATTAGATTAGATTAGATCTTCTGACTGTAGTTTAATCTGCAGCATCAGTTTAAATCTAAATGTGGAGTAAAAGTGAACAGTTATGTGCTGGATTTAATAATCTACTTTATAATAATAATCTACTAATGCGCTACTGTCTCAATGTAAACAAATACCTGCACCAATAGATAATAATTAGAAAAGATAAAATACTTTATCTACAAGCGCTTTAACAGTTAGCATAGCGTGAACAGTAGAAAGTTCTAGAATGTCTGTCCTGGTTGAGATCAGCGCTAAATCGACATTTCGGAGATTTGGCGCCTCCTGGTGGTCGAACCGCTTCACTTCATTATACTCTGTTAAACGGAACGACAAAATGGCGGCCACGAAGTAAAATAAAAGCGCATTTTAAAATACCACATTTGTAAGCAGATTGGAAATCATGTAGTTATTTCATTAAGGTCGGTGTTAAAATACAAAAATAAACGTAAATCGTCAATAAATGTAAAATAAAGTGACCTATATTTTGTCCTCCAGCCTGAAGGCGCGTTGTGGAGAATATCGGCTTCACGTTAAATACAAGTTTTATTTCTTAATTCCTTCTTTAAACTTGTGACCAACCTGAGATTCCTTAACACACTTTAGTCTTTAAGAGGCAACAATCAGCACTTGAGCGCGCCGTCACGGTGGCCGAGAGGTTAAGGCGTTGGACTCGAAATCCAATGGGGTTTCCCCGCACAGGTTCGAATCCTGTTCGTGACGATTCACTTTTATTTCCTTCATGTAAAGAAACGAACAAACAAACTCATCTACACGATAAGTAAACACACTAAATATTAATGCTGAGTTCAAAACATATATAAAGGAGAAATACATTCTATAGTACATTTGTATTTACACTGATTACAGTGTTTGTTTTAAAGGACTATTAATCTAATGTAATGATTATTATAACATATTATTTTATATATTGAATTTAGTGGAAATTTCCCCTAATGTTACATTAGCACGTGTTTATCCTGGCATTAAACATGTGACACTTTCTGTGAGTATATACTGTGTGTAAAGTGAAACATGTGTCTGTTCTCACTCACATTCCTGCAGTTATTAACACTCATCCTTTTCATTCTCCACTTAGTCCTTTTATAAACACACACTCCTCTCCTGTCCGAGCTCAGGCGCGGCATGTTTACTGTAACTGACCTCCTGTAAATACTCAACATGCTCAGATATTTCTGCTTCTGCAACCCGACTGTAATATGAAATCAGATTTCAGACCTGGAGCTTGAGTGTGTTAGTTTCGGCCTCGAAATGATATGGTCAAGGGTTCGATGCCTGCCTCGGGATCTGTGTGTGTGGAGTCTGCATGTTCTCCTCGTGCTTGGTGGTTTTCCTCCGGGAACTCCAGTTTCCTCCCACAGAGATGCAGATGGTTGTCTGTAGTGTATGTACAGTATGTGAGCCCTGTGATGGATTGGCACTCTGTACAGGGTGTACCCCACCTCACTGCCCATAGGCTCCAGGCCCCCACGACCCTGAACACAGAACAAGCGGTATAGTTGATGAATAAATGAATGACGCTGTTCAATGCCTATTTTGGAGAGCCGGTGTTCAGTGCAGTTTGTTGATTTATTTTAAATTTTTTACGAAATTCATCTTATCTGTTAATAACCAGGTTTACTGTTTTTTTTTGTGTTGGTTGATTACAAACTGTGGTGGAGTCAGGCCCTCCATTACTGATCATGCTTTAAATGCCAACTATTTTGGTGAATTAAATGCTTCAGTGTTGTCAGATGCTGCCCAGGTCCCCCGCGACCCTGAACACAGGATTAAGCGGTATAGAAGATGAATGAATGAATAGAGAACTGATTATCACATTAGCAAAAAATACTGAACTTCCAGCCTCCTAACACACAGTATGAGTTCAGATCAATCCCTGCTATCCGTTATCACCCAGATGAGGATGGGTTCCCTGTTCAGTCCGGTTCCTCTCAAGGTTTCTTCCTGTTACCATCTCAGGGAGTTTTTCCCTCAGCACCGTCACACTCGGCTCGTTCATCAGCGACGATCTGATCATTCAGATTCACACACACACACACACACACACACACACACACCTCTCATACACACACACACACACACACCTCTCATACATACACACACACACCTCTCATACACACTTCAATAATTTTGATTGTGTAAAGGTGATTTGCAACAAAGACAACTGATAAAAGCGCTATACAAATAAAATTGAATTGAATTGAATATACTGGGAGAACTGGAGTGCCGTAATGATTATAGTATTCATGCACATAGATTCCCCCTATATCTCTTTAAATCTTCCTGTTTTAGATAAAGATCTCCCCTCACCATGAATTAATGTTACATTGCTTATTATGCAGTTGCATGACAGAAGATGTGCTGTCAAAAATAAAGTTCTTGATATTTTAATCTTTATGGTAATTTGGATTTAACTGATTTGCTTCTCACAACGTCGTCTGTCTCGCTGCCGGTTTTACACGGAGCAGACGTACAGGCTAAATGTGTAGTTAATGTCTGTACAAAGTAGCGGTGTGTACAGTTGCTGAAATGAAGAGTGAACTTAAATGTGCTTGTCTTTGCGTGCACGCTCGCGAAAGTGAGTGCTCTCTGTCATTGGGTGTTGCTATGTTACCTGGATGCTATCTGACAGTGGCGGGAGATTTAGTTCTGTATATATAAAAGTTCTAAATATATAAACATAAATAACTTGAGAAAAACAAATGTGTTTATGTCTGAAACTCCTTTTGGCATTTAATTCAAGCAAAAAACAGACAGAACTTGGTGCATTAAAAGGTGTGTGTGGGGGGGGGGGGGGGGATTGTCAGCGATCACGGGTGTGGTGCTAGGGAGAAAATGTTCGGGCAGCAGGATTTGGTTCTCTCCATGCAGTTGGATCTCAGGGTGATGTTTCACCAATACTATAATGAGAGCGGAGAGAGCCTCGAGCAGAATGTCCCGGTCTATTGCAGCCATGGTTCACTCACAGCGATGTCTCAAGCACACCGAGAACTGAGTTAATCAGACCTTTTATACCCTGCTGTGAGATCTCAGCCAATTGGCGTATCTGTAGTGGGACAATATCCTCAAGTTATGATCATGCAACTGTTTTAAAGAAGTTAACAGTTTAGAAGTTAACATTATTTAAAGTCAGTGATAATTGTAAATGCACCGTAGAGCATACCGACCATTTCTGGTGAAGGTTCCAAGGGGTTGTTGTGACTTAATTTCAGTTGGTTTCATCTGGGTGTTAATGTCTAAAGACCAAGTTATGTTAAAAACAATAATGTTAAAAAATGGGTGATGTCACATTAGTTTGAGCCTGACTGGGTGAAGAGTTGTGCTAATTTTACATCCTGATGGCGCCGCGGATGGCTGCCTCGGTGTGGAGCTCTCCATTTCTCTTACTGTTTTTGTTAGTTTGTCCAGTTTTTTTGTCCAACAGCCACACCACCAATACTGGAGCCCCTCAGGGATGCGTTCTCTCCCCACTGCTCTTCTCCCTCTACATCACCGACTGCACCTCCACAGACCCCACTGTCAAGCTCCTGAAATTTGCAGATGACACTACAATCATCAGCCTCATCCAGGATGGTGACGATGCTGCATACAGAAGGGAGGTCGAGCAGTTGGCTGTCTGGTGCAGTCACAACAACCTGGAGCTGAACACGCTCAAAATAATGGAGATGATCGTGGACTTCAGGAGGAACCCACCTACATTTCCCCCACTCACCATCATGAACAGCACTGTGACGGCAGTGGGCCGGTTCCTGGGCACGACCATCTCTCAGGACCTGAAGTGGGTTTAACATTGACTCCATTGTTAAAAAGGCCCACCAGAGGTTGTATTTCCTTCGCCAGCTGAAGAAGTTCAACCTGCCACAGTTCTACTCAGCCGTCATTGAATCCGTCCTGTGCACTTCAATAACTGTCTGGTTTGGCTCAGCTACGAAAGCAGACATCAGAAGACTACAAAGGACGGTTCAGACTGCTGAAAGAATTATTTGCACCCGCCTGCCAACGCTGCAAGAACTGTATATATCCAGAGTGAAGAAAAGGGCTCGGAATATCACTTTGGACCCCTCACACCCAAGACACCTTCTCTTTGAACTTTTGCCGTCGGGTCGATGCTACAGAGCACCGAACACCAGGACAGTCAGGCATAAGAACAGTTTTTCCCCCCCAGGCAATCTACCTCCTTAACAGTTAAACATCATTCTAACGGTCAATAAATATATGTGCAATATTGTGTACAACACCACTGTGCAATATACTGTATAATACCACAGATTTCAGATATTTATGTAACTTATTCAAAAGTATCTCACACCGTACTCCATTTGATGTCAACCATTTATTATTATTTTTTTTTGTGTCGTATTTTTTGTCTTGTCATCTGTATTTTTTGTTCTGGAAGCTCTGTTACTAAAACGAATTCCTTGTACGTGCAAGCATACTTGGCAATAAAACTCTTTCTGATTCTGATTTAAAACAGCTGATTTACTTAGTGGATGGAACCAAATGTCTGCCTGAAACTGGGGTAGTCCATCACTGCACAAAAAAGTCTAAGACTAAAGTGAATTGTGATCTTCTGAAAGCAAAACAAGCAGGCATGAAATGAACCAGTGACACCAGAGTACTGCAGATGTCTTTTTGATTCTGTGTCCAGCTGGATCTGTCAAAATTTGGGTATTAAAATTCAGGTCTTCACAACAGGTGTTATGCGCTAAACCCGATAGAGATGCTGTGGAAGGACTTAAAGAGAGTCCAAAGAATATAATGGAGCTAAAGCAGTTCTGCCGGAATGAATGGGCTAAAATTCTTCCTGAACGATATGCAGGTCTGATCCACAGCTACAGGAAGTGCCTGGTTATGGTTATTGCTGCCAAGGGGGCGGGGTCAACCAGTTATTAATTCTAAGGTTGATTAGCTTTTTATACTGCCATTTTAAATGTTATATGAGTGTGTTTAATAAAGACATGAAAGACCATATTTTTTGTCTTATTATTTTACTCACATTATAGTCACATATTAGTCAATACGTTAGACTTAGATTCAATTCAATTCAATTTTATTTGTATAGTGCTTTTAACAATTGTCATTATCACAAAGCAGCTTTACACAATCAAAAGAATTATTTAAGTTTGTATGGAATGTGAATGCATATGAATCAAATTGATAAAAATGTTTTTATATATATATATTTTTTTTATCGTAGGTTTATTGTAAGGGATAGAAACAGAATATCAACCAACAATCCATAAAAAGCACATGATACAAATGTTATAACTGATTTACATTTCAGTGAGTAAAATTAATATTTGATCCCCTACCAACCAATAATAATTCTGGTTTCCGCAGACTGGTTATGTGCACATGTGGTACACAGATTAATTTAAGAAGGTGCTCCAAGTTTACACATTTTCAAACCACTACAGCCCTGACTGTATGGTAGGGTGCAATCGGTAACGTTCATAGCCTGATACTATTGCCTTTATAAACTAAGTGATGGTCTCCAAGTCTTAAAACCAGTGTATGATATTAAAAAGTTTTGATTGTACATATTATTACAATCCTGAACTATTATTCTTATACACAAAAATAGACAACAATAAAATGGTTTAATTCTGAATTTTTTTGGGTTTTCTTAAAAAACTTGCCATTAAACTTATGTACTAGTAATACAATTTTTTTTCTGAGGCACGTGAAATTAGCCAGGCCTTTAGGGGGCGCCAGCGGCAGTGGGTAGGTGTATCCCGGGAGCCAGAAACAATCCGGTGGGACATAGCAGGTAATCTTAGGGCTCTAGGACAGCACAGGTTCTCTAAGATAGTGGTACATGCTGGAGCTAACGATATACGCCTTCGTCAGTCAGAGGTTAGTAAGAGTAACTTTACAGAGGTGTTTAAATTAGCGAAGGCGATGTCCGATGAAGTACTATGCTCTGGTCCCATCCCAATGAGACCTGGCGACATAGCTTACAGCAGGTTATGGTCGCTGAACCGCTGGATGTCCAGGTGGTGCTCCGAAAATAATGTGGGCTACATAGATAATTGGAAGACCTTTGAGGGCAAAGCTGGCCTGTTAGGGCGGGACGGTGTCCATCCCACTCGGGAAGGTGCTGCTCTCATTTCCTGTAGTATAGCTCATAGTCTCAGTAGAGGTCTAGTTAATCTGTGACAATCCAGAGCCCAGGCCAGGGAGCAGACAGTCAGGCTAAACCCATGGTTCTCAAAGTTAAATTTATTTGTATAGCACTTTTAACAATTGACATTGTCTCAAAACAGCTTTACACAATCAAAAGAATTATTTAAGTTTGTATGGAATGTGAATGTGTATGAATCAAAATGTTCAGATAGTCCCTGGTGAGCAAGCCCGAGGGCGACAGTGGCAAGGAAAAACTCCCTGAGATGGTAATAGGAAGAAACCTTGAGAGGAACCAGACTCGACAGGGAACCCATCCTCATCTGGGTGAAACAGATAGCAGGAAATGATCTGCATTTATACAGTGTTAAGTGTTAGGTTCAGCTATAATAGTTGATGTTAATTGATGTTATAATAGTTGATGTAAAATGGAGTCCAGTAGTTATTGGAGACTCAGATAGACTTGTAGAAAGTTCCAGTCCTGAACTATTGAATTGTCAAGTCCTCAGAGAAACAGCTGACAACACCAGTCGAGGCCAGAACCATCTTCTAAGTAGAGAGAATCATCCCCAGACACCAGGCACATCCTAAAGAGACACACGGGGCATCCATGCGACGAGACCTCCAACCAGAAACGGGGCACCAGGATGGATCAGACAGATCCGGAGGGCAGAGGGAGTCTGGATCACTGGCAGCTCAGGGACCACATGTGTAGCTCGACAGAGAGAGAGAGTGAAAGAGTGAAAGGGGGAGAAAATTAGGGGTGGAGCTTTTCTTACAAAGCCTGTGTCACGAGGCGGAGCAGAACGAGGTGAATCCAAGTGCAGATGAATGTTTGTAGAGTTAGACAGGAGCATCGGAAGGTGGACGCGAACACCGGGGAATCAATTGGCGAAGCGTAAGAGGCAAATTGCAAAATGAGAGCCGTAGTCCAAAGGAGAAGCGTTAGATTAGTAACAGGGAAATCAAAGAGCAATGCGACAATCCAAAAACGTGAAACATAACCCGTGGTCAAATGAAAAAGGGCGAGATCAAAGTCAGGAAATCAAAGAGTGAAGCGACAATCCAAATCGAGAGACGAGAAATGAGAAAACAAGGCAAAATCGGCAACATGAAAACCATGAAACAAAACATGAGGAAATTGAGGCAAAAAAACACACAATAATCCAGCGCTTAAGTAGTGCATGCTTAAGTGCTGGAGTAATCAGCAAGGCTAAAAACCTATTTATTTAGCCAAGCATGTTTATAAATAGATTTGCCATAAGGTAAAGGAGCAGATCTGGGGGACTCATGGACGTAGAGTATTATGGTGAACTGGTATGTTTAGATGCTGTCTTCCTCACTCTCATTTGATCACTCAGGTTTGTTGACGGTGAGGTGGGTGATTGTTTACTTTACATCTCAGTTCCCCCTCATGTTTGTGTTTCCTTCTGGCTCCTCCCTTTTAGTTATGATGTCATAGTTAGTCCTGCCGGAGTCCCTGCTTGCACTCTACAGTAAATATACATTCACATTAGACATTGTGACTGTGACCATACTTACCTGCCATCTCTCTCTCTCTCTCTCTCTCTCTCTCACTCTCTCACTACACATGTCTCTCCTGAGCTGCCAGTGATCCAGTTAGAGTTTTAGTTAGAGGTATCAGAGTAAAGCTCTTCATCATTTTCCTTCCACTTCACTATTCTGTGCCACTTTGTGTTGGTCTGTCACATAAAATCCCCATAAAATACATTTACGTTTGTGGTTGTAATGTGAAATAATGTGGAAAAGTTCAAGGGGTACAAATACTTTTGCAGAGTACTATAATTTTATTTTCACCTGGGCTGTGGGAATATTGTGTGAGAATTAACATAAAATTAAAAATGCAACATTTACAGTTCAGAGTGTTTATGCAGATTGTGTTCAGGAGATCAATAACAGCTGCAGCTATTTTATGCAATGCCTTATTATAGGACTTACAGAGACCTCACACTTTCACTTTCTATATGTGTGTGTGAGGAGGGTTTACTGGTACAGTATGTGCTAAATCACATCTAGGGTTACTCCACAGGAAGGCCACTTCTTTCCTGTTTTTCTCTCTGTAACCATTATATATAAATATTCTGTAGGCTGCCACGTCACTAGTTTACTTTATGTTTTAGTGTGTGTGTGTGTGTGTGTGTGTGTGTGTGTAAAAACATGTTACTGAGAGTCATACTAAATGGACTTTAATTTAAAATATTTTATTACTTTGTAATGTATTCATTTTGTTAGCAGTAAAGTTCACAGTATGAACATGAACATGGTGTATAAAGTTGATTCTTTCCAGAACAAATCCTAATATTGTTAACATTATATAATATCATCATTATACACTTAAGTATATCATATTCACTTATAATCAACATGAACACAATCACATACAAAATCACACCAAACTAAACTGCAACAGAAAAATACTTCCCCAACACCACACCCTCGTTATGATCTGTGTAGAAGAAAAGTAGAAGTTATTGATCATTTTGAAGTTTTGAAGTTAACTAACTTCCTCAGTCCTCTGTGGTTTACACCTCTTTGATGAGAATGCCATAAGGTCTGATGGAGCTCTCCACGATCTCCTTCTCCTGCTCTGCCGTGCTGCCCTCCGGTACCGGGACCAGCCAGTAATCAGGTTTCACTGTAATAGTCCGTTTCACTGGGTTTATCCGGTTCTGCATGATGACTTTGTATGTTTTCCCGGTTTTCTTGGAGGTGAACTTTTTGCTCATTGCATACCAATCAGCTTCGTTGATGTCAGGAGTTGAATAAATGCCCCGACCGTAACGGTCACCTGAACCTGCTTGGTAATGTGAGCGCGCGATGCCTTTAGCACCTTCGATGCTCGTGCCATGAAAGGAAACGGGCCACTCCCCGGCCTCAGAGTGACTCCTCCAGTGTACAGAACCGAGCCAGGCGTTTCCATCCGGGTACTTATTTCTCACCTTCAGGGCGCAGCGGTACCACCCGGCCGGGCGTGTGTACGGCTCTCCTCCGCGTGTGCATGCCGAGGTATCTTTCAGGTTTCTGAAATCGTAGTCATATTGTGGGTCAAAAAACTCCTCCATGTCCACGAACAGCTCTTTCCGTAAATCAGAGATTTCACTGTCGCCTATCATTAACCCTCCGAATAACCAAGAAATGGTCATAACCTCCTCACCGATCAGAGCCTTTGTTAAAACAGTTGGCAGAAAATTTTCAACTGTCAGTGTGTTGATCATTTCCTTGGCTTTGCGGTCAGCGAGAGGTTTAACTGTAGCACCAGTGAGAGCGGAGAGAGCCTCCAGCACGAGCTCACGGTTCATTCCAGGCATGATGAAGTCTGGATCTGAGGCCTGACAGCGTCTGAAGATCTGCACACACAGTCAGCACTGCTGAACACTTCTGAGAGTTTACAGTTCAGTGCTGAGAGTTTTAAGGGAAATGGGTGTGGCTTGAACATGTGTCATGCAGCTTACACTTTGAGACTTTGAAAGGAAAAAAAGGAAGTAAGGAGGCATAAATGCTTATAGACCCTAAAAAATGCTGGGTTAAAAACAACTCAGTCTGGGTTGTTTTTAACCCAGCTGCTGGGTAAATATAGGACTAACTAAATGCTGGGTTAATTTAACTATTTAACATAAATTGGTCAAATGTTCTACCTATATGTTTGGGGTTTGTTGGTTCATTTTAACTGGAATGTTGGGTTAATTCTACCTCACAAATAGGTTATTATTATTTTCATGTTTTACAGTGAATCTGTAAAAAAAAAAAAAAAAAAAAAAAAAAAAAAAAACACCCATGTCTATTAAACAGTTAAATTACTTTGATATACTGGTCTATTACAAAAACCCATACATATATCCAATAAATAACATCCTATTAAATGCTCTTAGAAAAAACATTTATTTTTCAAAAGCACAAGAACAGATAATCAACAGTGACATCATTACTAAACTATTACTGATAAGGGCAGAATGGAGTAATTGCACAAATAGACTGAGGCAGCTTCTACAGAGCAGGATCTCTCTGTGACTTCAGATATCTTTTCTGCAGAACAAAACTATCCAGCCCTGGTCTCATTTTAACATACAAACACTGTCTATGATTTTTCAGGTAGGCCTCGCTATTTCATAGCAACATTACAACATTACTGAGAGCAGCGCTGGTCATTATCTCCCAACATCAGGATGTAGGGGTACGGCCTCGACACTTCAGCCACAATGTTGGTTCCAACCTTAGAAAGAAAGAAATGAAAAAGTAAAAATTTTGTTGAATAGTAAAGATTAAACTGAATAAGACTATTAATTTCGTGTGAAATAGGATTTATACTAAAAAATTACAAAGCTGCCCATTAAGATAGGGTATAGGTAACCTAAAACAAAAACATGGAGACAGCTACTACCAAACATAAAACAGCAGAATAAGCATGGCTTTTAGGATACAGCTCTTTATGTCAGACTAGTTGATATTGTGGTCTGCATTGATTTTAAGCTAATTACCGAAAAAAATGTCATAGCTGGTGTCATACTGGTACATTACAATCACCAAAATATTAATACTTCATCTAGTAGTTATCTGTACCGCTGTGGTACTTTTTCCTGTAGTTGGTGCGCTGACTGATAGTTAATTTAACTTTGGTTAAAGAGAGGTACCTGGTTAGCTTACATGCTATTACTGGTGATACATTAGCATACTTGCCAAAGGGGGAAAGGTGTAAAATATTGTTATAACTCGGGAGAAACGCAGGAGAAATTTGAGCGCAGAGTAAATTACTAGCTGGTGAAAAACGGGAGGGTTAGCAGGTCTGTATATTTGTGAGAGGGTCAGTGTTTTGTAACACACCAGCATTTTATTGTCTCAAGCAGTGAGATTAATAAAGTTCTAAAGTGGTGGCTAACGCTAGCAAACTAACTAAAAGCCTGCGTCATGCTAACACTACAGTTAACAGTTTAGCATTCATTCATCACTTCACCATCTTCGTAACCCTGCAAACATTCTACAGAGAAGCTAAAAAGCTCAGACATCTTAGCCGTTTCTTTCATACACAGGTGGGGTTTATGGCTAGCAGCTATTCTCAGCTAAATTATCATCCAGTACCTCAGACCAGCCGGAAAGTTTGTGTGTAACCTTAACACGGTAACAGTAATAAATGTTACATATAGTAATAATTTTTCAGTCATATGTGCATTAGGTGAGTGAACATGTGTATACAGACCTTGTATTTAACGTCATTTTCCCTTAAATGTCCGAGGAGGATGAACCGTCACCAGCGGTGTGAGAGCTCAAGAGAGACACGAAGTAGTGGTGGGCGTATCGATCCTTAATATCGATACTATCAATACTAGGGGTTGTATCGAAAATGATCGATCCAAAAGTTAAAATATCGATATTAAGGGCTTTTTTTAAGCCCATGATTTTATTTATTTTGCATGAAATATAATATTTAAAATGCGCTTGTATATAACACTCTCTCTTATGCACCTCTTTTCACACGTCGCGGACATTGTCTCCCCCCCCCCTGTGTTCTGTTGCCTGTAACCATCACGTGACTCAGCAGCGCCTAAAACAAGCAGCTGCAGAGAGAGTGAGAGCGCGCGCGGTGTGTGTGTGTGTGTGTGTGACTGGGTATCATGGAGCAGATCAATAACGGAGCGCGGTGTGTGTGTGTGTGTGTGGGTGGAGGTATTTTACTGCTGTGAATGAAAACACAGCAAATTGCGACGTCTGTAAAAAGGTGATTCGCTGTGGTAACACCAGCAACTTACACCAACACATAAACGCCATGACAGAGAGGTCGGAACTACAAAGAGACAGATAGAGCCCCGCCCCCTGGCAGCGAGCCAGAAGTCAGTGGCAGAGTCCTTTCAGCCTCAGTAATATCCAGGTAGCGAACACTGGGGAAACAATATGTTTATAGTCATAATGGATCTTCAGCATGAAGTGTCTTCACCATAGCTGTTGTAAAAACGTAACCCTGGGTAATATAAACCACACATTAACAATACTTACACTAACCCTAGTTTAACTGGGGGATTTTTTGTAAAAATGGTAACACTTTACAAATAAAGTGTCATTTGTTAACAATGTATTAATAGACAACTAAAAATGAATAATACTTTTTTATAATATTTTTAAATCTTCATTAATGTTATTTAATCAAAACTAAGATTAACAAATAACTGCACTGCGCCGGGTGTGTGTTCATGGTGTGTGTGTGTGTTTAATCTAACCATGGAAGGGACACTATAGAATTGTTATAGGATTGTGGGCTATAGACTAAAATTTATAATTTTGTAGATGTAATTTATATTGTGTGATAAAAATAAAAGAAATATCGGTATCGGTATTGGTATCGGTGATATTGGGCCTGTAAATATCAGTATCGGATCGATACAAAATTTTGCAGTATCGCCCAGCTCTAACACGAAGCTGAGTGACAGCCGCTGAATCCACCGGTGAACTTTGGGGGAGGGGCCGAGCAAACTTCAACCCAGCAGCTGGGTTACACAAAAACTACCCAACTCTCTGTAAATAACCCAGAAAAATGACCCAACAGCGGCAACCCAGCGTTTGGGTAGAAAAAACAACCCAGCATTTTTTAGAGTGTAGGAAAGAATAAACAAATATTAAATATAAAATCTATCTTTGTTAAAAAAAATAAAGTGGAATAAATGAAAATGTAAAATAGAAATATGTAAATTATACCTCATGCTTATTTTACTTTCAGTTCAGTACACACTCATATACAGTGTCATGTGAATGTTTTGGCACCCCCCCTTCAGCATGTACAGTATCACAACTTATAAACACTTTTTGTAGACAGCCAAGAGTCTTTCAGTACTTGTTTGAGGGATTTTCGTCTATTCTTTCTTACAGCAGTGTTCCAGTTCTGTAAGATTCTTTAGTCTCACTGTAAAACAAGTCCTAATTTTATGGAAAATTATTTTCTAATTTTATAGCAGTTTTCCTTTTTTTAAACTACATACAAATCTCTGTAAAATTACAGACATTATCTGTAAATTACTAAGTCGACTGTTTTTTTAAGTATTATTTCAATACTGAAAAATTTACTTTTCTTTTCACATTTCTTAACAGTAAATATACCATTTTATTTTTACAGTTTTTTCTGTTTTTGTAAATGACGTATAACTTTATGTAAAATTACAATAATGAATTGTAATTAAATACAAAACTCATTAGATAAAGGTTAATGTCAATACTAAAAAAAAAATTTTTCTTAGTTTTTTATTTTGAGGTAAATCATATTAGTTTTATAATACTTTGACATTTAAGTTCTAGATGCAAGTTTAGCATTTTAACTTTTTGACTTTTTAAAAGATTATTCTTACATTATCACTTACATGTAGGCTATAGTATCTGCTTCATGCCTTCAAATAATGTGAAGAGAATTTAGGAGACTGATACTTATCAAATATATATATATTTTTTGTTTTGATGACATTTGTTCTGAAATATCATCAAGCCATCAGCTTTGTTAATGCAGGCCTGAATATTCTGGACACAAGGATAATGTATTTGCTGTGTAGCTGTTTTAAAGCAGTGCTTTAAGTTACATTTTAACATTTTGCCTGTATGAGGGGAACTATTGTGTTATTTTTGTCAAGAAGGGATAACTGCAGGCTGGAGCAATAGGCGTGTCGAAAGGTTTCTGATTGGTGAACGGAGCTTCTGCGTTGGCCAATCAGCGGTAATCCTATTTATATGTAAGCACCTTTAGTTTAGCGTGGAAGAACATGGCGGCGGTGAGACCTGGTGTGCTTAGGCGATATAAATAATTTTTTCATTATTTTCGTCATTTAATTGTTCGTTTAATTGTTGTCGACAGCATGAATGAATGAGCAGGTTGTGTGTACGGGTTGGGTGGAGGGGTTATTAATATTAATTTTTTTAACCTTGTGAAGACAAGCTCTTAAACGGAGCAGCTCTGCCTCTAAATAAAATGTTTTATTGGCTAAAATTGTGTCTGTTTACTAACTTAGTGCCACTTCAAAGGTTACTAAACTGTACTTCTCCTTATTGTGGTGTTCTATGAACCATATTTGTCCTTATCAGGCAATATCAAAGAAATTGTCAATTCTGCTACATGTACAGTGTATACATATAGAGAATCGAAATTACGTTTCTCTCAACCCTCGTTACAAATAACACTGAAAAAAACTATAATAACAATAATATTGTAAGACACTGTAATCTAATAAGAAGATTTCTGTGCCTGGAGAACAGCTTCCTCATGCCTCATGTGGCAACACCTTCTATATCCTGTACCCAGACGAGGATACACCCAAATGGCTCCTGTCTGCTAGAACCCTTTAGTTTAATCAGGAGAATGTAAATGTATCTCCTCACACCTGTCTGTCTCCGGGTTCCTCTATGACTGACATGTTCATGACGGGTTCTTTTGATGTTTGGGACGTAGCACCATTTAAATGTGCTCTCTTTGCTGAGAATAAACAGAGATCTTCAGACATCATGCCTGTGTGTGTGTCTGTGTGTGTGTGTGTGTGTATGTGTGTGTGTGTATATGTGTTTGTCTCTCCCGGTCGAGTGCAATAAGAATAGTACAAGTGTGCTTATTTTAGTTGATTAACATGACATTATAAAGAACAATATAAAACGGTATTAATAAAAATGGTGAACAAAACAGTATAAACAACAACAAGAATATTGTAACGTTTTTCAACGCTAACAGGGATCTTGGAGGACGAGTGAGCTTGGTGGCTACCCAATGTAATGACTGGGAGTATTTTATTAACTCAGCACAAGCATAAACACACAGGTCAAACACACATACATCATGCTTAAACATGGCCGAAGCCACTAACCTAAAACCAACATCCCACCCATGGTGAACACAAACATAATGCTGGACCAAGCCGGCGGTCGCCAGCCCCGCCCACGCCACACTGTCCCCACCCGAGCTGTGACCGTCCCCGGTCACTCCTAATCCTTCAGTCTCTGAGACGTACAGGCGGTCGGCGCTGGCGCTGTGAACGCCGGAGCCCTGCTGTAGACGACATGTGAACATTAACCTGAGGCGGCCGGGCCTCTGCAGCAGTCGCCTCTCACCGGCATGCGGCTGGTAGGGAGCGAGACGGTCTCGGTGCAGCACAATCATCCGCGCCCGCCCCGCCAGCCGCACCCGGTAGACGACATCCGAAAGTTGAGCGATCACTGTACAGGGTCCCACCCAGTGTGACATAAGTTTGGGTGAGAGCCCTCTCTTCCTTCTCGGGGAATAAACCCATACCTGCTCTCCCGGCTCAAAGTCTCGCCCCCGGCTGTGAGTGTCATAAACCCGGCGCTGCTTAACCCCGGCGTCCGCCAAGTGTTTGCGCGCTAACTCGTGAACCCGGAACAGTTTTTCTTTTAAAGAACAAAAATAATCCAACCCCGGTGCCGTGGGTAAATCCGATTGTGGAGGTGGTCCGAAAACGAGGTCCACTGGAGTGCGCAGCTCGCGGCCAAACATGAGAACAGCTGGCGTTAGCTGCTATGACTCCTGTACTGCTGTGCGATATGCCCAAAGAATGAGAGGCAAATGTTCGTCCCAATCGCGTTGCCGATCGCTGGTAAGTAGGGCGAGTTGTGTGGTGAGCGTCCGATTAAAGCGCTCCACGAGGCCGTCACTTTGTGGATGAAGCGGCGTGGTGCGGGTCTTTTTCACCCCGAGGCGTTCGCACACCACCGCAAACACCTCCGCCTCGAAGTTGCGCCCCTGATCGCTGTGCAGCTGCTCTGGAGCGCCGAACCGGCTGAACACCTCATCCACTAGTACTCGGGACGTGGTGGAGGCGCTCTGATCAGGCACAGCGAAAGCCTCCGGCCACTTGGTGAAGTAATCCATGACGACCAGCACATAACGGTTACCCCGATCGGAAACGGGGAACGGTCCAAGAATGTCCACGCCCATACGCTCCATGGGTGCCCCCACCCGAAAGTCTTGCAGCGGGGCTCGCGAGCGCTGGGTAGGGCCCTTCTTCGCCGTGCAGGAGTCGCATCTGTGAACAAAGAGATCACTATCAGTGTGACAGCCCGGCCAGTAGAAGCGAGCGCGCAACCGCCGCAGGGTTTTTGTCACACCGAAGTGTCCTGAACCCGTATGCCCATGAACCAACCCCAGCACACATGCCCGCAAAGTTTTTGGTACCAGAAGCTGGAAACATTCGCCAGCGCCGCACGGCCGCTCCCAGCGACGGTAGAGTAACCCTTGCCGCAATGCTAGGTGGGCAAACTGTGAGTGCAGAGCCTTTGCCTCTAACCCCAGATGAGCGATTGCGGTATAATCCGGTCTCAGGCCCGCTTTAACCCAACCCAGTACTTGCTGCAGAACCGGATCACCCTCCTGCTCGGCTGCGAGCTGATCATTGTCCAGCTGGGGCACAGGTGAGATGACGGTGGGAGGTGCCCTAGGCGAGGCTGTGACTCGGCTGCATGCCGGAGCGGTTGGCTGATCACACCCGGGGGTTCCGGAGGATTGAACGGGAGGGATGTTGTGCATCAGGGATTCCGGGGGTTGGCCCGCGTCGCAACCGCGCTCCTCGACCCGCTCGCAGTACCGACAACGCGCTTCGCTGCATGGCCGGCGAGATAACGCGTCGGCGTTAGCGTGTAGCTTCCCGGCTCGGTGTTCAACGGTGAAACTATAGTCCTGCAATCGCTCCAGCCAACGCGCTAACTGCCCTTCGGGTTCTTTAAAACTGAGCAGCCACACTAGCGAAGCGTGATCGGTCCGCAGCAGGAACGTTTGCCCGTATAAGTACGGCCGGAAGTGTTTTAGCGCCGCGACGACAGCTAACAGCTCGCGCCGCGTGACGCAATAATTTCGCTCAGGCCCAGACAACGCGCGGCTGAAATACGCGACGACCCGCTCTTGGCCATCGGAAACCTGAGACAGTACGGCCCCCAGCCCTACATCGCTCGCGTCTGTATCAAGGGTGAACGCGCGCGCTGCATCTGGATAGCCGAGGACGGGACACGTGACCAAAGCTTCGCGCAACCGAGCGAACGCGCGCGCATGTACAACCTCCCAGCGGAACGGCTGGTTCTTTTTCGTCAACCCATGCAACGGACTTGCGACGGTGGCGAAGTCTTTCACGAACCGGCGGTAGTACGAGGCTAACCCGAGGAAAGTGCGCAGCTGTGACACATTTACTGGTTCTGGCCAATTCTGTACTGCAGCGATTTTGTTTGGGTCGGTAGCAATCCCGTTCGCACTAATTATGTGGCCCAGAAACGCGGTCTCTCGACGCAACAGCTGGCATTTCCCCGGATTGAGCCGCAAGTTCGCCCGTCGGATAGCCAAAAATACCACCCGGAGATTAGCTAGCGCGACCTCAAACTCCTTGCCGTGCACTAGCAAATCATCCAGATAGACGACGCAACGGTTACGAGGGATATCCGCCAACACTTTCTCCATCAACCGTTCAAACGTCGCAGGAGCGTTGCATAGGCCGAAAGGCATACGCCGGAATTGCCACAGCCCGTGCCCGATCGAAAACGCGGTTTTAGGGCGGTCTTCCGGAGCGAGCTCTACTTGCCAATACCCGCTACGCAGATCTAATGAACTAAACCAAGCCGAGCCTGCGACATGCTCCAGCGCATCATCTATCCGTGGCAACGGGTATGAGTCCTTCCGCGTCACCGCGTTTAACCGCCGGTAATCGACACAAAACCGCCAAGAATTGTCCCTCTTACGCACAAGCACAACCGGTGAAGACCACGGTCCGGACGCTGGCTCAATGACGCCTGAGTCGACCATCTCACGCAGCTTCTGTTCGGCGGCAGCCCGTTTAGCTAATGGGAGGCGTCGCGGGTGCAACCGAACAGGAGCTGCGTTCCCCGTATCAATCCTGTGCTGCACCAGATTGGTATGGGTGCAATCGCGCTCGTCTACCGCGAATACATCCGCGAATTCGTTAAGGAACGATCTCAGCGTTTCGGTCTGTGTCGAAGTTAACCCCGCGCTGCTACGTCGCAAAAGCTCGTCTAGCACGCTCGCTCGGTCATGTACCGGATGTTTGGGTGTCGCAGCCTCCGGAAGTTCCGCCTCCCGTGTGTGTGCTACTATGTCATGCGGCCGTGGTTTAGTTGTTAGCAACCTAGCTAAAAAATCCGAAATCCCCACACAGAGTCCCGTCCGTTAGGCTGAGCGCGGCCCCCCACCTTTCCAAAATGTCCAGCCCCAATATACAGCTATCCTCAATGTTCCCCAGCAAAAAGTCATGAACATAGCTGTGCTCACCTATGTTGATTCGCACCGATCGACGAGCCCGTATCTTCAACCGGCTCCCAGACACGGTGCGGATGCTAAACGCCGGCTTAGGCACTTTGCCAGCGCGCTCGCCTGGTCCCAACACTCCGTTGCGGAGTAGTGAAACAGTGGAGCCGGTGTCCACAAGCGCCCGCAGCGGGATGCCGTCCAGCACACAATCCAGGTAAATCCCAGCGCGTTGTCCCACACGTCCCGAACGGAAGTCGACGCCGCCAGTTGGGGAAACAGAAACGGCCTTGGGAGGTGGCTTCCCCTCGCTGCCTCCCCGACCTAGTTTAACGGCTGGTCGGAGCCCCCGGAGGAATGCACGACGAGCTAGCTCTTCCTGCTGGTCGTGCCCGAAGTCAGGATAGCCCCGCCGCGCGAGGCATCGCACGTCCATAGCAAACGCGCCCAGTGGCTCTGAAGCACGCCGCTCGCGGACCGCGAGCTCTTCGCCAGCCGCTTCCCTGCGGTCACTCGCGCCGAACCGGAAACGGAGCGATTCCCGCAGCTTCGCCCAATCCTTCCGCTCCTCATCCCGGAGATCCTCAAGCACTCGGAGAGCGTCACCCTCAAGCGAGAGTGCTACGCGGACCGCGATTTCTGCTGGGGACCAGCCCGCGAGGTCGGCGGCGAGCTCTACCTGCGCAAAAAATGCGTAGGGTTCAACGGCGCCGTTGTAGAAAGGAAGGCGCAGCTGTAAGTCGCCTCGCCGGTTAGCGGTGCCCGGAGCCGGGGCTTGGTCTCTGGGAAGCTCCATCCCGAGATCCAGTGCCGGGACCCTCATCTCGCCGCTCTGCTTCTGCCGCGCCGCCTTTTTGGTGCTAGCACCGTCTGGAAGGTGTTTTCGCTGTAGGAGCTCCAACTCGGGTATCTCCTCAATCTTTCGCAGGTCCTTCGCCATTTGCTCAAACCCAAAAATCTCCATCCCACTTCTGACTCCAATGTAACGTTTTTCAACGCTAACAGGGATCTTGGAGGACGAGTGAGCTTGGTGGCTACCCAATGTAATGACTGGGAGTATTTTATTAACTCAGCACAAGCATAAACACACAGGTCAAACACACATACATCATGCTTAAACATGGCCGAAGCCACTAACCTAAAACCAACATCCCACCCATGGTGAACACAAACATAATGCTGGACCAAGCCGGCGGTCGCCAGCCCCGCCCACGCCACAATATGTTTTAGTTTTCATGCACTTTTAGTAAAACTACAGAAAAACTAATGTCAGTTCAAAACATTCTAAATGACTAATTCTGTAACTTTCTTTTGGTCTTGTTTAACCAATACAAAGTTAATAGTATTCCAAAAATATTACAATTACGTAAAAAAATTATGAACAGCTTGTGGTACTATATTCTTTTAAATAATTGTAATTTGATTTTGATTATGGATTTAATATGGTTAAGGCTAGAAGGAATACAGCTGTAGCTATTGGGCATGCACAAATCAATCTAACGTTTTTTTTCCTCTCACTTTACAAAAAGAAAACTTTTTGTATTACATCATCACCAAGGATTCGGACTGGATGATAGGGCGAGTACTTTACCACTGCGCCACTCAGAGGCTCAGTTAAATTAAAAAAAAAAAAATTCTATTGTACAGTATACTTCTATTTTTACTTCTATTTTTATACTAGTTAAATAAAATTTTTCTATCGTATTTATTTTATTCATATTTATTTCTTACTATAAGCTTTAATTCTCTTTTTAAGGTCACTGGCGGTCGTATAATCATTTCACCGCATATCGTACTGCGTATGACTGTGTATGTGACAAATTAAATTTGAATTTGAAAGGATTAGGTTTAGACGTGAAAAACGATCCAATAGGTATAACAATTCATTTCATTGTTAGTTTCCTGTCGGAGCTATATACTGTATCCCTTCTAGCCACGACCATGACTCAAACGCGCGAGGGTGACATCAGTAACGTGGCAACGCAGTAGAATGTTTAGAAAGGAATATTTGTAATATCGATATTTAACAGGAAATTAATGGAATTTTAATATAGAGGATTATGGTGGCTTATTACTTAAACGCATTAGAAAGAACAATAGCGTTTAATATTAGTCTTTAAACAGGCAACATGCGCAACCAATCATAAAGACCTTTCGGCACGCCCCCAAACCTTTCGGCATGCCCCCTTCCTTTCGACACGCCCATTACTCCGACCTGCACTTACCCTTGTCTCATTTTTGTTCCTTAAAACGTTAGCGAAAACTCCACGAACTCTCCGCTTTAACTGTCACAGCCAATCAGAAGCTGGAGGCGGGAACATTCTAATCTTGTTTCTGATTGGCTGATCAGCACCCGGAGGCGGAGATATTTAAATTACCGTTTTATTATTAGCGCTTTTAAATAAGTGCGCGAGTGAGGGCGGGACCTTATTGCTCCGGTATCAGACACAGACGTAACGTGATATGAACCAGCCAATGGGAGACAGCCGTCCTTCAAATGTTTAGCGCGCAGAGGTGGTCTGACTGCAGCCGGTAAACGGTTGTCTGTGTAAATTCAGAGGAGTGAAGACACGCTGCTGAGCTACAGGTGAGAAGAAAAGCAGTCTCTGAGGGACAGAGGAGAAGACTCTGAAATGTCACATCGTGTTTCAGTGAGAGAAAAAAATACCTGCAAGCTCAAGAGACAATGACTGTAAGAGATTTTTATTGTTGTTTTAATTCTTATTGTTGTTGCTGTAAACAAAGCTCATTTATTAATACTGCCACGTTCGTCTGTCGCAAATCTCAGATTATGTTTTTCTTTTAAATCTAAGATCTTAATGTGTTCTTTTCTTCTCTCTTCCAATCCACACTAGTGCACCAAGGATCCAGTTCTTTACTGCCTGTTTGGAAGAAGATCTTTCTTGGATACACTGGACCGTCCAGTTTGCCATTTTGGTATGTTTTAGATTTGACTTAGTTGCATTAAGACATTAGGATTCTGAACTAAAAGTTTAAGTTATTTGTACACATACATTATATAAGAACAATAGAGTTAAAAAGGGACCACATTGTACTATATTTGTAATAAAGTTTCCAATCCAACTTTAATTGGAACATTGAGAATATTGTTTGAAGTTGTTCATTTCTTCATAGGTTGTTAGTCAAGGATATTTCACAGCACTGTTTAAGTTTGTGAGAGAGAATGTTTCACTGTTATAGCACAATAGTCTAAATATTTCATTGTTTTTCATTTTAGGATTTTACTGTAATGCTATAAAACTGAACTTCTTTTTACTGTATTTTGCATCATACCTGTACTATACTGTGTCAGTTATACAGACAATTATTATTATTATTTTTTTTTTTACAAATATTGTAATCTTGAGTTTTGTTAACACTTTATTGAACATGTGTATTCATAGGAATTTATGAAAAAAAAGTTAAATATCAGGGGTTTTGTGTTATTGTTTTGTTTGAAGGTGTTTGATCTTCAATTTATGAAAAATCTGTAAATAACTGTTTCCCTGCTAAATGCCTAATGCTTTTGCTTTATTGAAGGTGTTTGATTGTAATAATTTTGGAAAAAACTGTAAAATAAAAACATTTTGCTGCTACACGTCTAGTGCTGTTTTAATGAATGTGTTAAATCGTATACATTTTGAGAAAAATCTGTAAAATAATGGTGTTTCACTGCTAAACATATAGTGCTGTTCGTTTAATGAAGGTGTTTAATTGTATAAATTTAGGAAAAATCTGTAAAATAATGTTTTATCTGCTAAGCTTATAGTGCTGTTGCTTTATTGAAAGTCTTTAATTGTATAAATGTAGCAAGAATCTGTAAAATAACTAAATTTCTAGTGCTGTTCATTTAATGAAGGTGTTTAATCGTATAAATGTAGGAAAAATCTGTTTTTGAGCATAATATGAACTAGAGTATTTTACCTTAATTTTGACGGTTTTTGTTTCGCAGCTGGTGCTGCCAGTCATTTGACCGTTTTTTTTTTATTTACTTTTTTTCTTTTCTTTTTTTTTATACAGTGTAGCCCACTGTGGATTTTGAGGTGTGTTAAGATCATTATCCATTTAGAGAAGCCATTCTCTTTTCAACATTATTATTATTTTTTTTTTTACAGATGTTATGCTTGTGGGCAGCTCCCAGCTCTGCTTCCTCAATGCCTGGAGTTGTGTAGATGCCTTTGCCAGAGTTTACAAGGACCAGGATTATAATACCCTTGTGTGTGTGTGTGTGTGTGTGTGTGTGTGTGTGTGTGTGTGTGTGTGTGTGAGAGGAGGATTTACTAGTATGTGCTTGATCACATCTACACTGTAAAAAATCTGACCTAGGGTTTACTTAAAAAAATTATGGCACCTAATAAGTGACACCTAACATACACCATACTATAATAATGAGTTGGAAACATAGAATAAATGAAAAGACAAAATAAACTCAGCAAAAAAAGAAACCTTTTCAGGACTGTGTATTTCAACAATAATGTTGTAAAAATCCAAATAACTTTACAGATCTTCATTGTAAAGGGTTTAAACAATGTTTTCCATGCATGTTCAATTAACCATAATCAATTAATTAACATGCACCTGTGGAATGGTCGTTAAGACCTTAACAGCTTACAGAAAGTAGGCATTTAAGGTCACAGTTGTAAAAACGCAGGACACTAAAGAGACTCATCTACCGACTGTGAAAAACACCCAAAGAAAGACACCCAGGGTCGCTGCTCATCTGCGTGAACGTGCATTAGGCATGCTGCAGGGGGACATGAGGACTGCTGATGTGGCTATAGGGCAATAAATCGCCATGTCCGCACCGTGAGACGCCTAAGACGGCGCTACAGGGAGACAGGAAGGACAGCTGATCATCCTCGCAGTGGAAGACCACGTGTAACAACACCTGCACAGGATGGGTACATCCGAATATCACACCTGCGTGACAGGTACAGGATGGCCACAACAACTGCCCGAGTCACACCAGGAACACACAATCCCTCCATCTCACAGAAAGAACTGACAAATCTGGTCCAGTCCATGAGGAGGAGATGCACTGCAGTTCTTCAAGCAGCTGGTGGCCATTCCATACAAACTTAAATAATTCTTTTGATTGTGTAAAGCTGTTTTGTGACAATGACAATTGCTAAAAGCGCTATACAAATAAAAATTATATTGAATTGAATTTAAGGCAGTGAGTAACTTGGCATTGTAATTAAAAGTGATTGTAAAATTATCTACACTGTAGATAAAATTTATACCTGTATGAGTCACATGAAAAGTCAGAGATATACGAAAGAACAACGATAAAGGAACAAACGTTCACCTGCAATATCTTCCAACTACTGGTCGAACAAGCGGACACGGTGAATATTTGTGGAAGCTGTTATTGCCTCGTTACATCTGGAATGTGCAATTTGAGTTTATTATTGTGATGAATGTGAATTTGAAATATTGAATTTGTTTTATTTTAATTTTCACGGTGTTCCATCAGCATTTCATGACCTGTATGAAAGAAAGAAATCTCTGTGGATATCAGTTCGAGGCGTGAAGTCCTTTTGAGCAGTCCGGAGTAGTTACAGTACGCTCATATAATGTATAATGTGAATGTATATTTACTGTAGAGTGCAAGCAGGGACTCCGGCAGGACTAACTATGACATCATAACTAAAAGGGAGGAGCCAGAAGGAAACACAAACATGAGGGGGAACTGAGATGTAAAGCAAACAATCACCTCACCGTCAACAAACCTGAGTGATCAAATGAGACTGAGGAAGACAGCATCTAAACATACCAGTTCACCATAATACTCTACGTCCATGAGTCCCCCAGATCTGCTCCTTTACCTTATGGCAAATCTATTTATAAAAATGCTTGGCTAAATAAATAGGTTTTGAGCCTAGACTTAAACACTGAGACTGTGTCTGAGTCCCGAACACTATTTGGAAGACTATTCCATAATTTTGGGGCTTTGTAAGAAAAAACAAAGAAAAAGCTCCGCCCCCTGCTGTAGTTTTTATAATATGCGGTACTGACAAGCAGCCTGCATCCTTTGATCGAAGTAGGCGTGGCGGATCGTAAGACACTATCTTTTCCAGAATCTTAGAGATGAAGGGGAGGTTTGATATCAGCCTGTAATTGGACAGCTGACAGACTTCTTAATTATCGGTTTAATAACTGCTAATTTAAAGGATTTAAAGGGAATATACCCACTGCTGAGTTGGGTTAATTATTCTCAACAGGGGTTCTGTTATTACTGGTACTATCTGCTTGAGAAAACGTGTCGGTATAGGATCTAATTTACAGGTTGATGAATTTGCAGAAGAGATAAGTGAAATAAAATTTCCACAGTGGTCTGGTTTCTAATTAATTTAGCTACGGTATTAAATAAAAATCTTGGATTATTTAAATTATTTTTCATTATTTTCTATACATATTGTAAATATTACCTTTTGAACAATGTGTGAGAACTCTCACCAGCTGCACCAGGCTGCAATAAAGTACTGAGTATGTTACAATGAGATAAGGTCATGAAAGTGTTTGGGGCCATTCCAAACAATTTCAGGTTACACAGAAGGTCTTGATTTTTGTCCAACTCTTTCCCATTTATGTGAATTGGTGCGTTCTCACCTTCCTCTAGGTTACTGTTGCCCACAATTACCTTCTTTATTGTGCTGATGTTCAGGGAGAAGTTTTTCTGAACATCAAGCAGTCAGGGCTCTGACTTCCTCTCTGTAGCCCCTAATATCAGCATCCTACATAAGGCCTACAGTGATACTGATGGTGAAGTTTAAAAATGATATTTCAGCTGTGCTTGGCTACACAGTCATGTGTAATGAGAGTACAGAAGGGAGCTGAGCACACAGCCATGGGGATCACCTGTGGCCGCGAGAGGAGGACGTGAGGCTGCCAGACCACCTGTGCCTCCTGGTGAGAAGATAAATGATTCCCTGTCACTGATGAATGTCCAGACCCAGGTCCTGTAGCTCAGTGGAAAGATGGTATTAAGAGCCAAACTGTAGTTGATAAACAGCACTCTCACACAGTTGGTTATTCTGTAGTTAGGTTTTATGATATCAAAAATACACACATGTGAAACACAAGGAAATAAAACCAATACAGCCCATGCAAGGCAGAAGAAGCTGGTTTATACTTGCTTTGTGTGTGTGCACTTGGAAGAGCATGTAAGAACTGTAGGAAATTTACAGTATGCACGGCAACAATAAACATATTGATAAACTCTGCCTCTCTTTATAAATTAATTAAATATAATCTTCGGTATACTGTCATGAGCCATGTCTAAAACTTTTAATGATTGTACATTTAATGACAAATATATTTTTTTCATTTAAATGAGATAAAGCCATCTGTCTCCTCAACAAAAAGCGACTAGACTGATAAACACATAAACACACACACACACACACACACACACACACCCACACACACACACACACACACACACAATCATTCAGATTAACTCAACTACCTCAAAACATTGAGACTGGAATCATTGAGACATTGAGACACTCACTCTCACTCACTCACTCTTCTTCAATGCCACTTTATCCTGTATTCAGGGTTGAGGGGGACCTGGAGCCTATCCCAGGAGACTAAGGGCACAAGGCGAGGTACACCCTGGACAGGATGCCAATCAGAGGTGTCAAGTAACGAAGTACAAATACTTCGTTACTTTACTTAAGTAGAAATTTTGGGTATCTATACTTTACTGGAGTAATTATTTTTCAGCCGACTTTTTACTTCTACTCCTTACATTTTTAAGCAATTATCTGTACTTTCTACTCCTTACTTTTTAAAAACAGCCTCGTTACTCTATTTTTATGATCAGAATGCGCAACCCCCCCCCGGTCGCATGATCAGAACGCGCACAACGCCCCGCCCCCCCCCCCCTCGGCGCATGATCAGAAAGCGAGACCTTAATGCTTTTGTTGCCCCTCACGGTACTTTTACTTTTATACTTTAAGTAGTTTTGAAACCAGTACTTTTAAACTTTTACTTAAGTACAAAGCTTGGGTTGATACTTCAACTTCTAAAGAAGTATTTTTGAACCCTAGTATCTATACTTCTACTCAAGTAATGAATGTGAATACTTTTGACACCACTGGTGCCAATCCATCGCAGGGCACACACACATACACACTCATTCACACACTACGGACAATTTGAAAACGATATCTTACAATTAGATATCCTAATTTGCATACCTTTGGACTGTGTGAGGAAACCGGAGATCCCGGAGAAAACCCACCAATAACGGGGAGAACATGCAAACTCCATGCACACAGACACGGGAATTGGGCCTGGCCGGGAATCGAACCCGGACCCTGGAGGTGCAAGGCTGACCAACACATTATGCTGACCACTACATTATCTATTTATTTAAAAAAATTAATGTTAGAAATATTATAAATATTATCAAATCACATACTTGTATATTTCCATGTACACTAACTGGCAGCATGGTGGCGTAGTGGTTAGCACTGTGGCCTCACACCTCCAGGTCAAGGGTTTGATTCCTGCTTCTGTTCTTGTGTGTGTGGAGTTTGTATGTTCCCCCACGTGCATGATGAGTCGATAATACAAACAATGAGACAGTTCATCTTGTGACCCCATTTGTAAATCAGGTGAGGTGTCGTGACCCCTAGTTTGTATCCCCCTGGTGTAACATAAGGACTGATAAGGATGAAATTCAACAAATCCGATTTCCAAGCTGAGCTTCACGTCCGTCAGACCCCGTGCCACCGGTTAGCTGATGACATTTACAGCATTTGGCACATCGTTATCCAGAACCACTATCATTTTTATCTCCTCATACATCTGAGCAGTTAAGGGCCTTGCTTAAGGGCCCAACAGGAGTCTGCGAGGTTTGAACCTGGGACCTTCTGAACTCAGTGGTTAAGGCAGATGCTTTAGTCTTAGCCTTAGAGCTAGTCCTGACAATCCCCATTGAAGTACTGTACATATTGCTGTAGAATAGCGCCCCTGCTGGCACTTTCAAACTAATACGTCCAGAATAAATAGTTTCACTTTCATGTTGCTTACATGTGATGTTACAGTTTACCTACATTACATATTAATATATACTATGTGCAATTTATTTATAAATTGAAGTTACACAAATGATGACCTCACTATTTAGTGCTGTTATTCTTTCAAATCTGTGTGTGCGTGTTTATCTGTGTTTATGTGTGTGTGTGTAAAAACTAATTATTGAGAGTCATATTAAACAGACTGTAAACTAATGATTTTAATAATTTAAAATATTTTATTGTATTATTAATATATTAGTAAGGTTTACAGTGTGAACATGAATACAGTGTATAAAGATGATCATTTCCAACAAAGAATCCTAATATTGTTAACGTTATAAAATATCATCATTATACACTTCAGCTATTAAAGTTTACATTACTGGTCAGTAATTACATGAATTACTATATCATAATTATATTATTTAATACAGATTATATAGAGTCATTAAAGTTTACATTAACCCTCCCCCAAATATTCACCACACCAATGCATACACAAGTCTGAATATAAATCAATTCTATAATCTTTAAAATATTCAGTAAGAACAGACAAAATCAGATCAAACTAAACTCCAACAGAAAAATACTTTCCCAACACCACACCCTCGTTATGATCTGTGTAGAAGAATAGTAGAAGTTATTGATCATTTTGAAGTCGGCACTTCCTCAGTTCTCTGTGGTTTCCACCTCTTTAATGAGAATTCCATAAGGTCTGATGGAGCTCTCCACGATCTCCTTCTCCTGCTCTGCCGTGCTGCCCTCCGGTACCGGGACCAGCCAGTAATCAGGTTTCACTGTAATAGTCCGTTTCTCTGGGTTTATCCGGTTCTGCATGATGACTTTGTATGTTTTCCCGGTTCTCTTGGAGGTGAACTTTTTGCTCTTTGCATACCAATCAGCTTCGGTGATGTCAGGAGTTGAATAAATGCCCCGACCGTACGCCTCACGTGGACCCACTCGGTAATGTGAGCGCGCGATGCCTTTCGCGTTCTCGATGCTCGTGCCGTGGAAGGAAACGGGCCACTCCCCGGCCTCAGAGTGACTCCTCCAGGGTACAGAACCGAGCCAGGCGTTTCCATCCGGGTACTTATTTCTCACCTTCAGGGCGAAGCGGTACCACCCGGCCGGGCGCGTGTACGGCTCTTCTCCGCGTGTGCATGCCGAGGTATCTGTGAAGTTCCGGAAATCATAGTCATATTGTGGATCAAAAAACTCCTCCATGTCCACGAACAGCTCGTTCTGTAAATCTGAGGTCTGATCATTGTTGAGAAACAAAGCCTTCAACCACTGAGTGAGCGAGCTCAGTGGAGCGACCGGCTCAAGTAGGACTACGTTGAGAAAATTTTGTATGGTGAGCTCATCAGCACTCACGTGGCTCTGTTTGTTCTCAGTGTAAGGTCTCACTGTACGGTCGGTGAGGGCAGAAAGAGCCTCCAACACGATCTGTCTGTCCATCTCCGGCATGGCTCACTCACACTGTGTCTACTCTGAACACAGAGAACACCAACATGCTTCGTGTGATTTCAGGGAAAAGGTGTGTCTCATGTGAAGCTTGTGGACTTTCCCCTGATCATAATCCTCAAGGCCACGCCTACTCAGAGGTGTTCATACATAAACAGACACTCAGGTAAAGGTTCTGGGGTTATCAGGTTAACACTGTGTTATCAGGGATTATCACTATTAATCACTGAAAAGTATTTATAACAGTCAGCAGTGAACGTGTATCTTGGATAATTAAACCAAAATTCTGGGTATTTTCACCTGAGATTTGAAATTATTGTTTTAGGTCAACTAATTAGATTATTAATCTAATCAGTTGCAGTTGGGAGTTGTAAGTGGATTAATCATGCGTTGGGGTCGTAATTGCAGCCAAAAGCACAGGAAACTTTTCACGGATAGAAGGAAGAATATTCTATTAAATTCCAACAAATTCTGGAAGCAAGCATAACAACATCTGTAAAAAATCTAAAGTTGAACTGCAAAGTCAACTGTCTGAGATTTTTTATAGAATCTATCCTGCTTGAAGTACAGTGCCTTGCAAAAGTATTCGCACCTCTTGAACTTTTCCACATTTTATGATGTTAAAACCACAAATGTAAAGGTATTTTATTGGAATTTTATGTGACAGACCAACACAAAGTGGTATATAATTGTGGAGTGGAAGGGAAATTGTCATGCACACTCGGTCCGTGGCCAGCACTAGGACCCGGAAGTAATGCGGTCATGAACCAGGAAGTATAAAAGGAGTAAACAAACGATAGTACAACGCTGAGTCATTGAGTTTTTCTGATGCCCTGTCGGAATCGTTCACCAAACCGTGAGTACTCACCCTTTTTGGTCTGCTTCCTGATTGAGTGTGTATTTCTAGGACGCGGGTTAGATTGTGTCTTTCCCTTCCATAAGGTCTATCGTGAGAGTCCTTAGATCAAAGAGCGTGATTATCCTGCCTACTCGTGTTTTCTCCGCGTTTGGGTTTACCATTCACGCAACAAAGGGCTAACCGCTAAAGCTACGTCTTCTGGTGTTCCGAGGTTAGTTCTGACAGAATGACTGAGCCTAAGGCGGTAAACCCAGCGGATCATGAGCGCCTATGCGACGTGGTAGATCAGCATGCCGTGCTTATTGACCAACTAACCGCGGAGCTCGCTACTCTGCTTCAGAGCGTCCAAGACGTCGTGGCCATGCGCCGCGAGGTTGCGGAGCTCAGGCGGGAGACCGCGGATCTCCGGGCGGTTGCTGCTAGCGCGGCTAGCTGGCCTCCCGTCATGATGGCCGCGGCACCGCATCCCCCTCCCCCCCCTCTTCTGACATCTTTCTATCACTACCAGAGAAATGGAATGGCACGGACGGGAAGTGCAGTGTGTTTTTGACAGCGCTCGATCTGGTGTTTGAGTTCAATTCCACCAAGTAATCCACCGATCGGCTACGCATTGCTCTCCTCGTTTTGTTGCTCACGGGGCAGGCAGTTCATTGTAGGATATACAATGAGTTCACACGTCAACTCCGGCTCACTTTTGAACACCCTGCGGGCGAGGTGGAGACCGACACCAAACTTTACCACCTGCGGCAGGGAGGATCGTCTGTGAGTCGCTACACGGCCGAGTTCCGCACTCTCGCCGTCCAGACCACCTGGAGCGATGCAGCGCTCCGGACCTCCTACTATGAGGGACTGACTTCGAGGATTAAGGATGAACTAGCCGGGCGAGAGCTTCCTGCCACACTGGACTGATCCAACTCACCCTTCGGATCGACCAACGCCTCCTCTCTCGTCCGAAGCCAGCCCCGAGAACCCTGCCGCCAACACCCACCTTCGCCTCCACCACTCCACGTCCATCAAATCCAGAAACCTACACTGCTCAGGGACATGTTGGTTCTCCACCTACTGCCGTGGTTGACACCGGAGCCGGGGAACCTATGCAATTAGGGCGCGCATCCCTGACCGCTGCAGAACGAGAACGACGCTTTAGAGAAGGACTCTGTGCCTATTGTGGGTCGGCAGAGCACCACAGAGCCATCTGCCCACGTCGCCAGGGAAACGCCCAAGCCCAGTGAGCTCACCGGGCCACCTCCACCTCTCTGCTACCACGCCTAGCGTCTCTCATCTCACGGTACAGGTACACCTCCAGTTTGGCTACAAACAGGTCAGAAGTACCGCATTCATCGACTCCGGTGCTACAGGTAACTTCAACTCCAGCCCCATCACCACCCAGACTCAACCCATCACCCTCATCATTGGCCAACACCACGAAGCGGTCCAGTTTCACCTCACCTCCATCTCATCACCACCAATCATACTCGGACACCCGTGGCTCCTCCAACACGATCCACTAATTTCCTGGACCCAAAACAGAATCTTACAATGGGGCCCGACCTGTTCCGAACTCTGCCTGCGGGCTCCGGCTGGGACATGCTCTAGGGAGTCCGAGGCCCCCGACGTCAACATCAACGCCATCCCCGCCGCTTATCAGGACCTGGCTGAAGCATTTTGTAAGCGACGGGTGACTCACCTACCTTCTCATCGCCCCTACGACCTGGCGATTGATCTTCAGCCGGGTTCCACTCCTCCCTGCGGCCATCTCTACTCCCTGTCCACCTCCGAGACTCAGGCGATGGAGGAATATGTATCTTCGGCCCTACGTAACGTAACGGCACCGTCCGACCCTCCTCATCGCCTGCCGCCGCGGGGTTCTTCTTCGTGAAGAGAAAAGGCAGCGACCTACGCCCATGTGTCGACTATCGGGGGCTCAACAACATAACCATTATGAACCGACATCCTTTGCCGCTTACCAACTCTGCCCTGGACGCCCTCTCTGGTGCCACCATTTTCACTAAGTTGGACCTCCGGAGCACCTACAACTATCAGAGACGGCGATGAGTGGAAAACGGCCTTCATCACCCCCACAGGACACTATGAAAGCCTTGTAATACCTTTCGGACTTTGCAACGCACCAGCAGCTTTCCAACAGTTTATTAATGATGTCCTCAGAGACATGCTCGGTCTATGGGTATTCGTCTACCTAGACGACATACTCATCTACTCACACAGCCTTACCAAACACATCCAACACGTCAGAACGGTACTAAAGAGATTAATCGCCCACCAACTGTACTGCAAGTTGGAGAAGTGTGCTTTCCACGAGCACTCCACCACGTTCCTGGGTTTTGTTATCTCGCCCCAGGGTGTGGCCATGGACCCGCAGAAACTAGAGGCTGTGCGTCATTGGCCCCTACCCAAGACCCTCAAGCAGCTTCAACGGTTTCTCGCGTTTGCGAACTTCTACTGTTGCTTTATCCGGGGCTACAGTACAGTTGCGGCCCCCTTAACCGCTCTGACCCGACCTACGTCCCATCACTTCCAGCTCAACCCTACAGCCATCTTTGCCTTCCATGAACTCTGCCACCGATTCACCACCGCCCCCATTCTTCTTCATCCGGATGCAAACCAACCGTTCATTGTGGAAGTGGACGCCTCGGATGTGGGCGCCGGGGCCGTCCTGTCACAACGAGATCCAGATCAGAAGCTACACTCTTGCAGCTTCTTTTCCAAAAAATTTGATTCCACTCAGCAGCGATACGGAGTAGGGGACCGCGAGCTGCTGGCCATAAAGTGGGCATTGGAAGAATGGCGACACTGGCTCCAGGGCGCCAGAGAACCATTCCTCATCTGGACCGATCATCAGAACCTTATCACCTCAAACAGCTGAACCCCCGACAGGCACGGTGGGCAGTGCTCAGAGGTTAACGGGAACACACCCTAGCTCAGAGTCAGACATAAAAGTTTTTCATGAAGCTTCCTACTCTTTTTTTCAGCAAGAGTAGGACTGCACCAAGGAAAATGTGTGATGTTACCCTGAAAGCTGAAATTTCATCTGCCACACCCAGGCCTGATTACTGCAAGACCTGCTGAATCAAGAAATCACTTAAATAGAACCTGTCTGACAAAGTGAAGCACTCTAAAATATCTTAAAAAGTAACATATCATTACACAACCTACAAAAATTCAGTAACTAATGTGAAAGAAAGTAATTGGCATATTTATTATATAATTAGTCTGGAAAGTGTTACAGAGACATTTCTCAGGTTTTGGGACTCCACTGAACTATGGTAAGAGACTTTATCCACAGATGGAGAAAACTTGGAACAGTGGTGATTGTTCCCAGGAGTATTACTCCAAGAGCACAACAACCCCTCATCCAGAAGCTCATAAAAGAACCAAGAACAACATCTAAAGACCTGCAGGCCTCAGTTAAGGGCAGTGTTCATGATTCAACAATAAGTCTGGGGACAAAAATGGGAAAGTAACAGGACAAAAGCCACTGCTGACCAAAAAGAACATAATGGCTCGTCTCATATTTGCCAAAAAAAACATCTTGATTACCCCTTTTGGGCAAATATTATGTGGACTGATGAGAAGAAAGTTAAACTTTTTGAAAGGTTCCATTACATCTGGCGTAAATCTAACACAGGGTTTCTTAAAAAGAGCATCATACCAACAGTCACACTGTTGGTGGTAGAGCATTTCTTCAGATGGTCTGGGGCTTTGCAGCTTCAGGACCTGGATGACTTGTCATTATTGATGGAACCAAGAATTCTGAGCTCTAGCAAAAAAGATCCTGAAGGAAAATGTCCAGCCATCAGTTCATGACCTCAAGCTCAAGGGTACTTGGGTTATGCAGCAAGACACTGATCCCAAACACCAGCAATTAATTTTTTTTTTTTAAATAAATCAAGGTTTTGGAGTGACCTAGTGAAAGTCCAGACTTAAATCAGGTTTAGATGCTGTGGCATGACCTTACACAGATGAAACCCTCCAATTGAGCTGAATAATAATAATTCTGCAAAGAAGAGTGGGCCAAAATTCCTCCACAGCAATGTGAAAGACTTATAGTCAATTATCACACTGAAATGCTTGCTTACAGTTGTTGCAGCCAAGGGTGGCACAACCTGTTATTAGGGTTAGGTAGGTTTGGACCACTTTTATCCCTTAATAACTGAAATCATCACAAATACAAAAACTGCTTTATTCAGGTTATCTTTGTGTAATATTTAAATTTGTTGATGAAATGTTCTCAATCATTTAAGTGTGACAGATATGTAAACAAACAAAAAACAGCAAGGGGCAAATACTTTTTCAAAGCACTGTATGTCTATAAGATCTACTGACTGTGATTTAAAAATGTGACACAATTCTCAGAAAGTGTGGAGCTGTAAACTGCCTAAGTCTAACCCTTCTTCATACTTAGGGTACAATGAAAAATCTATCTTTTTTAGGAAGTAAATAATATTGTTGTTAAATATGAGAATTACTGGTGATGGTGTAACTGTTCAAATTAAAATTTTATTTGTCACATACTGTACACAGTCATACACAGTACGAAATGCAGTGAAATGCTTATACGACCGCCAGTGACCTTAAAAATGTTAAATAGAAAATAAAAACTTATGTGTAAGGAATAAATATGAATAAAAAGAAATACTAAATAAAATAAATGTAACTATTAAAATAAACTGTACAAATAAGGGCACGAGAAAAAATATTACAAAATATAGAAATATAGAGATATTGAAATATAGAAATATTTGAAAGTGGCAGTGGTTGTGCAAATGTGCATAAAAAGTGACTTATTAAAGTGTCTTGTCCAGATATATAAATATGTAGTGCAAGTGTGTATGAATGTGTCCATGATTGTCTCGTCAATGATGGAAGTTAAAAAAAAAATTTTTATTAATCCAGTGTGGAGGTGTGATTGAGAGACCTTATCGCCTGCGGGAAGAAGCTCCTCCTCAGTCTCTCTGTGTTGGCCTTCAGGGAGCGGAATCGCTTCCCAGACCGCAACAGAGAAAACAGTCCATTGTTGGGGTGGCTGAGGTCCTTCACCATCTTCCTGGCTTTGGTCCAGCACCGCTTGCTGTAGATCAAGTGCAGGTCAGGGAGCTCGGTGCGGATGATGTGCTCAGCTGATCGCACTACCCTCTGTAGAGCTCGTCTGTCCTGCATGGTGCTGTTTCCAAACCAGGTCGTGATGTTACCTGTCAGGATGCTCTCTATGGTGTAGAAATTCCTGAGCACCTTAGAGGGCAGTCTGAAATCTCTCAAGCGTCTGAGGTGGTAGAGACGCTGTCAGGCCTTTTTCACGACCGTGTTGATGTGACAGGACCATGACAGGTCCTGCGTGATGTGAACACCGAGGTATCTGAAGCTGTCCACTCTCTCCACTGGGCTCTTGTTGATGATGGGGGTCTGGTAGTTCCTCTCCTGCTTTGTACTAAAGTCCACAATCAGCTCCTTTGTCTTGCTGACGTTCAGGAGGAGATTGTTCCTCTGGCACCAGTTCTCCAGATTTCCAATCTCCTCTAGGTAGGCCGACTCATCATTGTTGGTGATCAGTCCGACCACGACAGTGTCGTCAGCTAACTTGACGACGGCGGTGGAGTTGGTAGTGGCCACGCAGTCGTGAGTGTACAGAGAGTACAGCAGGGGACTCAGAACACAACCCTGGGGGGCTCCATTGCTGAGAATGAGTGAGGCTGAGACGTGTCCGCCCATTCTTACTGCCTGTGGTCTGCCAGTCAGAAAATTGGAGATCCACTGACACATAGATGAGCTGAGTCCCAGGTGCTCCAGCTTGGTGGTGAGTGTGGAGGGAATTATGGTATTAAATGCAGAGCTGTAGTCGATGAAGAACATTTTAACATAATTCCCCCTCTTAGTGTCCAGGTGAGTGAGTGATGTGTGGAGGAGATGAGAGATTGCATCGTCCGTGGAGCGGCCCTGACGGTATGCAAACTGCAGAGGGTCCAGTGTGTCGAGTAGTGAAGAAATGATGAAGTCTCTGACCAGGCGCTCAAAGCACTTCATCACTACTGATGTGAGGGCTACAGGGCGATAGTCATTGAGGGAAGCAGGATGAGGTTTCTTCGGGACAGGAACAATGATGGACTCTTTGAAGCATGTGGGGATCACCGACTGAGATAAAGAGATTAGAGCCGCTAGCATTAGCATCGCTAGCGTCTTTAGCTGCAGCCTCGAAGCGAGCGTAGAAAGTGTTCAGCTCATCTGCCAGAGTCGCGCCCGCGTTCGTCATACCGAATGTTGGTGCTTTATAATCCGTTATTGTTCTCAGTCCCTGCCACAGGCTCCTAGAGTCACTCTGTTGAAGCTGTGACTCTAGTTTTCTCCCGTAGCGCTGCTTCGCTTCTTTCACCGCCTTCCGGACGTTATATGACGCAGCCTTGTACGGTTCCATGTCCCCCAACGCAAGTCCCGTGTTGTAGGCGGCGGTGCGAGATCTCAGAGCGTCGCGGATGGTTTTATCCACCCACGGCTTCTGGTTGGGAAACGTTCTGATAGTCTTTTTCTCCACGGTATCATCTGCTAGCTTCCCGATAAATCCCACAACCGCATCCGTAAACATGCTGACGTCATCGGAGCTGTTTCTGAACATGTCCCAGTCTGCGTCTTCGAGTGCGTCCTGTAACGCGGCCACCGATTGGTCCATCCAGCGTGCGACCTCCCTCTGAACCGGAACTTCCTGTTTCAGCCTTTGTTTGTATTTTGGCATGAGGAAGATGGCGGCGTGGTCGGATTTACCAAACGGTGGACAAGATTGTGCCTTGTAGCCGTCCTTGACTGTCGTGTAGCAGTGATCCAGTGTCCTTTCGCCCCTGGTGGGGCAGGTGATGTGCTGTTTGAGGTTGGCACTATTAAAGTCCCCCGCCACAATAAGCGCAGCGTCCCGGTGCTGTGTCTGGTGCTGTGTAAGCGCCTCATGCAGCTCGCATAAGACAGTGTCCGTGTCCGCTTCTGGTGGGATATAAACGGCGCTGATTATGACCGATGTGAACTCCCGGGGAAGATAAAAAGGACGACACATGATGGACAGTAGTTCCAGGTTTGGTGTGCAGGAGCGTGTAAGAGGAACAATGCTCGCGCTGTTGCACCAGCTGATGCTCACCATTAAACACACGCCACCTCCCCTTGACTTCCCCGAGTCCCTCGTCCTGTCCATACGGTGAACCGAGAAGAACTCGGCTGGTTGGCCGCTTCGCGTCGCGTCCATTGTTCTCCCTCAGGATCTCACTCGGCCAGCTCGGATCCGGAGTTAAAAACGTCGAATTGTGAGTACATTGTATACCAATAGAAACAAGGGTGTCTCTATCATACTTAATGTACTCAATGGTGGTGATTTTGCCGGTTTAAAGTTACTGGAAATTACTTTAAAATACAAAAAACAAAGAAAAGTAGGTCGGAGCAGTCGTGACGGTAGCCGACCTCACCGGCGCCATCTTGAATACTGTCCAGCAATAGAAGAATGTCCTACAATTATGAGTCTCTCTGTTTTTTGTAAGATCTCTCTAAACAGACAGTTCTCTTCCACATATTTTATTTCAAAGTGACATTTTTTTTCTTTTGTATTGAAAAGTGAGGGTGTGGTTGATGTAAACCATGACTCTGGTTCACATAAACTGTTTCAGAGCAGCAGAGCTTCAGCAGACTGTGATTACTTCATACTGAATATAAAAATCACTTAAACTTGTAATGACGCAAGTCTAGATAAGTGAGTAATAGATAAGTACAAGGAAGCCTTAACCGCGGGGCAGTGGTGGCTCAATCGGTTAAGGCTGTGGGTTTCTGGGTTACTGATCGGAAGGTCGGGGGTTCGAACCCCAGCATCGGCAAGTTGCCACTGTTGAGCCCTTGAGCAAGGCCCTTAACCAAGGCCCTGCTCCAGGGGCGCTGTAAGCTGGCTGACCCTGCGCTCTGACCCCAGTTTCCTAATTGGGATATGCGAAGAAGAAATTTCGCTGTGCTGTAAAAAGTACATGTGACAATAATTGAATATTCTTCTTCTTTATTCTTTGAGATATGTGTAGTCCACGTGCGGCTCGAGGCACATACCACTTCCGGGTTGCAGCCGATTCCCCAATTGAGTCCCGAATTGACATGTCCATGTCCATGAATGCCCTTTTTTGAGCCTGCAGAGTGTGAATGTCCAGTGGAAATGAAATGAACTGTATCACTATATGAGTGAAAGTGCTTCAATAGTTTGTGTGATCACTACTGTTGCATTTTCCAGTTGCCAAATACCTTAGTGTTGTAATCACTTTCATTTCTGCCGTTATGGCATTACTACGTTGAGTGGGAGATGTGAGCGCATCTCTAATAAGTTCGACCACAAACATTATCCCATCATGATTCAAACTGTAACATTTAATTAACTCACGATCATTTAGTGTTGGAGAATATTTCTTCTTTCCGCCATTTTTTCCCTCCGCTATAGAAACTCTTAAGCCTCTTAAAAATCTTCTGCTTCTTCATCTTAATTTAGGGAAGTGGTGGCACTGAGTTCCCGACCGGAAGATCAGGAACCTCCTCCAGGGGCGCTGTATCATGGCTGACCCTGAGCTCTGACCCCAGTTACGCTGAGATATGCGAAGAAGGAATTTCACTGTGCTGTAATGTATATGTGACAAATAGAGGCTTAACTTAACTTAATCGTAACAAATTTTATCTTAGGAGCTGTTTTTAGGGTTGAAATGTTTTGTGAATCATTTTTATCTTTACTAAGATTTAGTCCTAAATTTAAGGGGAAATTCTAAGAAAATGTCATAATTCTAAGAATTTTCTTAGGATTTCGTCACTAGAAGCAACTTTTATGCTTAAGAAGCTTTGTGAATACGGGCAATGGTGTTATGTGGGACTTTTATGACATTTTGCCTTGTTATGTCTCCTGCTTCTCAGCAGAGCTGTTTACTCTACAGTTCTAATCACAGTCGTTATTTAGAAGCATGCTTTTGCAGAGTCGTTCATCTTTCACCTGCTCGGTTCATTTCCTCGTGTGTAAAGCTCAGCCCGAGTGTGTAGCTTTCTTTCTAAACCCTAATCAGACCTTTGTTTTATTGATTTTGCTGGTCATTTTTTAAAATGTATGTTTGTGATGGCAGGACTGTGTGTCAGTTAAGTACATAAATACATAAATACATTTAAAAAAAACCTCATATAATTCTCACTTTGATGCACTTAGTTGTAATTTCTCCAATTTAAAAATCCAGTGTCAGACCCGCAGTGAAACGTTACAGTGTGTGACGTCCTTAACATTGTCCATCACCTGAGCACTTCTGTTATGTACTGTATGGTGTGCATCTTTGATTTGTGTGTGTGTGTGTGTGTGTGTGTGTGTGTGTGTGTGTGTGTGTGTGTGGTCACAAAACTGAAAGTTCATATCAATAATTTCATTATTGCTGATATAAAGACATTTAAACAAACGAATTATTATCAGGAAATCTTTAGACTGTACTGAGAAAGAAAACACACACACACACAAACACACAAACACACACACACACACACACACACACACACACACAGAGTGAAGCACAAACAGTATCACAGCTGATCTGTCTATCTCCACCATCTGTACACGACACCAAACATGAAGGATTTTCTTTATTAATAATTCTGTCATAATTAATATTAATGAAAGAAATCAAGTTTTTAATTTTTATTTAAGATGCTCCTCTGTCAGAAAGTTCCAGTTGGACTTGGACACATCGGTTCTGACAAACAAAAAGGGAAAGAAAGAAATGCGGAATAGAGAACCAGTTCTACTAGTATATACTGTATGTAGATAAACACATCTCTATATGAAACACATTTAATTGTGCAGATTATCGACACAAACATTATATGAATATTATTTTAAAGTAATCTAATTCCAGCACAGTTTATAAACCATTTACCCCCAAAAAATGATCTTGTAAAGCTTTAATATTGCTTTATTTGTTCATTGTCGTGCTGTATCTAAATATCCAGTAATATTGGAGATCATTCTTCCGGTTCTTTTTGTCTCTTTTATCCTCTGATTTGACCCACACGATCTGACCTTTATTGCTGGATCCTCTTCCTGTCACAACCCTTATATGTGTAAGTATTTATTTCTTTTTTTTTGTTGCAAAAATGACTAATTAACTCAACATGTTCATAAATCTAAAGAAGAATAAAAAAAAACGTCCAACCAACATTTAGGAAGCTACAGGATGAAGACCTCCACCAAATAAACCCAAACGTTTTTTTTTTTTTTATTGAAGAAAAGTTTAAACATGTTGATTCAGTTCGACGCTGAAAGGTGACTACTCTCACTTTCCACCTCTTTAATGAGAATTCCATAAGGTCTGATGGAGCTCTCCACGATCTCCTTCTCCTGCTCTGCTGTGCTGCCCAGAGGAACCGGGACCAGCCAGTAATCAGGTCTCACTGTAATAGTCCGTTTCTCTGGGTGTATCCGGTTCTGCATGATGGTCCTGTAGGTTTTTCCAGTTTTCTTGGATTTGAAGGTTTTGGTCATTGCATATCCTTCCGCGACTTTAATGTCAGGAGTTGAATAAATGCCTCGACCATAAGCATTATGTGGACCCACTCGGTAATGTGAGCATGCGATCTTTTTCGCACCTTCGATGCTCGTGCCGTGGAAGGAAACGGGCCACTCCCCGGCCCCAGACTGACTCCTCCACCCAGCAGGACCGAGCCAGGTGTTTCCATCCGGGTACTTATTTCTCACCTTCAGGGCGAAGCGGTACCACCCGGCCGGGCGCGTGTACGGCTCTCCTCCGCGCGAGCACTCCGAGGTATCTGTCAGGTTTCTGAAATCGTAGTCATATTGTGGGTCAAAAAAATCGTCCATGTCCACGAACAGCTCTTTCCGTAAAGCAGAGATTTCACTGTCGTCTATCTTTAACCCTTTCAGTAAGTCAGACACAGTCATATCACCCTCACCGATCAGAGCCTTTGTTAAGACAGTTGAGAGAAAATTTTCCACTGTCAGTGTGTTGATCATGTCCTTGGCTTTGCGGTCAGCGAGAGGTTTAACTGTAGAATCAGTGAGAGCGGAGAGAGCCTCCAGCACGAGCTCACGGCTCATTCCAGGCATGATGAAGTCTGGATCTGAGGCCTGACAGCGTCTGAAGATCTGCACTTACAGTCAGCACTGCTGAACACTTCTGAGAGTTTACAGTTCAGTGCTGAGAGTTTTAAGGGAAATGGGTGTGGCTTGAACATGTGTCTGAAATATTTCAGACACGTGTGTAAGTGGATGTGGAATGTGTGAGGAACAAGAAACTATTTACATTTAAGAAAACTATAAAATGTATGCATGTGTCTATAAGATCTAGTTAATGTTATTAAACAAGATGACAGAAAGTGTGGAGCCGTAATCACGACCCATTAAACCCAGTGAGATATTATTCTGGTGTCAGTTTTTAACTCCTGTCTGTTTGTTGGGAATTTTGCCTCGTTCATCTCCTACGACACCATGCTTATTTCACTTTCAGTTCTCTCAGAGCAGAACAAGTTGAACTTCATGCCGTGGTGAACACCCGAGGGCAACAGCTTCACTGTCAACAAGTCTAACGTTTTTCTTTTGCATTTATGCCTCAAATCTTGGTCCCATTGAGGGGTCGCCTCAGCGGACAAACTGATCTGCACCACAACTTGGCATAATTGTGAAATGGAAGGAAAGTGGGCGGTGCGGTGGTGTAGTGGTTAGCACTGTCGCCTTGCACCTCCAGGGTCTGGGTTCGATTCCCGTCTCTGTGTGCATGGAGTTTGCATGTTCTCCCCGTGCTTGGTGGGTTTCCTCCGGGTTCTCCGGTTTCCTCCCACAGTCCAAAGATATGCAGGTTAGGCTAATTGGCGTTCCTAAATTGCCCGTAGTGTGTGATTGGGTGTGTGAGTGAGTGTGTGTATGTGTGTGTGCCCTGCGATGGATTGGCACCCTGTCCAGGGTGTACCCCGCCTAGTGCCCGAAGTCTCCTGTGATAGGCTCCAGGTCCCCCGCGACCCTGAACACAGGATTAAGCGGTATAGAAAATGAATGAATGAAGGAAGGAAAGTGATAAATGGTTTTAAATACTTTTTTTTACAAAAAGTGTGGTATTCACCCTCTTTACTCTGATACCCCTAACTAAAATCCAGAAGAAGTCTAGATCTTCAGAATTCAATTCAATTAAATTTTATTTATATAGCGCTCTTAACAACGTTCATTGTCTCAAAGCAGCTTCACAAAAATGAAAGACAATTTATTAGAAAAGAAAATATTTGGAAGTGTGTATGTGTGAGAAAAATGTGTCTAAATAATAATGAGATGAATGAATGATGGATTAAATGTCTCTGATGAACAAGCCAAGGGTGATGGCGACGGTGGCAAGGAAAAACTCCCTGAGATGGCATTAGGAAGAAACCTTGAGAGGAACCAGACTCGACAGGGAACCCATCCTCATCTGGGTGAAACAGATAGCAGGAAATGATCTGCATTTATACAGTGTGTTAGGTGGCAGCAGTTCAGCTATAATAGTTGATGTTAATTGATGTTAAAATGGAGTCCAGTAGTTATTCGAGACTCAGATAGACTTGTAGAAAGTTCCAGTCCTGAACTATCGAATTGTCAAGTCCTCAGAGAAACAGCTGACCACACCAGTCGAGGCCAGAACCATCTTCTAAGTAGATAGAATCATCCCCAGACACCAGACGCATCCTAAAGAGACACACGGGGCATCCATGCGACGAGACCTCCAACCAGAAACCGGGCACCAGGATGGATCAGACAGGTCCGGAGGGCAGAGGGAGTCTGGATCACTGGCAGCTCAGGAACCACATGTGTAGCTCGACAGAGAGAGAGAGAGAAAGAGTGAAAGGGGGAGACAGGGGGAGAGAGGAAAGAGAAAGAGGGGAGGAAGAGAAGAGGAGGAGAGATTGCAATTAGGTATGGTCACAGTCACAATGTCTAATGTGAATGTATATTTACTGTAGAGTGCAAGCAGGGACTCCGGCAGGACGAACTATGACAGCATAACTAAAAGGGAGAGCCAGAAGGAAACACTAACATGAGGGGGAACTGAGATGTAAAGCAAACAATCACCTCACCGTCAACAAACCTGAGTGATCAAATGAGACTGAGGAAGACAGCATCTAAACATACCAGTTCACCATAATACTCTACGTCCATGAGTCCCCCAGATCTGCTCCTTTACCTTATGGCAAATCTATTTATAAAAATGCTTGGCTAAATAAATAGGTTTTGAGCCTAGACTTAAACACTGAGACTGTGTCTGAGTCCCGAACACTATTTGGAAGACTATTCCATAATTTTGGGGCTTTGTAAGAAAAAGCTCTGCCCCCAGCTGTAGTTTTCATAATACGCGGTACTGACAAGCAGCCTGCATCCTTTGACCGAAGTAGGCGTGGCGGATCGTAAGACACTAGCAGTTCGCTCAGATACTGCGGCGCGAGACCATTTAATGCTTTATATAACTATATATATATTGACTTGGCTGCAGTCGCTCGATAGTTCAGGACTAGAATTTCCTACAAGTCTACCTGAGCCTCCAATAACTACCTGTACTCCATATCAACATAAACTGTTATACTAAACTGCCTGCCACCTAACACAGTTGAGTGTCCCAAACAGTATAAATGCAGATCATTTCCTGCTATCTGTTTCACCCAGATGAGGATGGGTTCCCTGTCGAGTCTGGTTCCTCTCAAGGTTTCTTCCTATTACCGTCTCAGGGAGTTTTTCCTTGCCACTGTCGCCCTCGGGCTTGCTCACCAGGGAATATCTGAACATTTTGATTCATACACATTCACATTCCATACAAACTTAAATAGTTCTTGTGATTGTGTAAAGCTGTTTTGCGACAATGACGATTGTTAAAAGCGCTATACAAATAAAATTTTATTGAATTGAAATCCAATTGAGAATCTGTGTCAAGATTTGTAGATTCCTGTTCACAGACGCTCTCCATCCAATCTGACTGAGCTTGAGCTCTTTTGCAAAGAAGAACGGGCAAAAATTTCACTCTCTAGATGTGTAAAGCTGGTAGGGACACTCCCCATAAGACCTGCAGCTGTAATTGTAGTGAATTGTGGTTCTACAAAGTATTGACTTTTGCGTGGGGTGGGGGGTATGAATACAAATGCTCACCACACTTTTCAGATTTTTATTTGTAGAACAAATATTATAATTTTCCTTCCATTTTACAATTCTGTGCCACTTTGTGTTGGCCTGTCATATAAAATCCCAATAAAATAAATTTACATTTGTGGTTTTAATGTTACAAAATATTGAAAAGTTCAAGAGGTGCAAATACTTTTGCAAGGCACCGTACTTCAAGCAGAATTCTATTAAAAATCTCAGACATTGGACTTTGCTGTGATCTTGACCCTGTTTAGATGAATTTATAATCTAATCAGTTGATCTGATGGATAAAATGATCATTTGAACATAAAGAGAGCAGAAGGTGGAGTCGGGAAATGTGGGAGGATAGTGTATTACAATAACCCCTAAAGTTGTGAGTGGCACGTCATTACCTTCAAACTTTCCTCATTGGTAGATGGAGCCTGATGAGGACGTGCCGTAAGCAGGGAGGAACTGGATACGACTAAAATTTGGGACAAAATCACAAATGATTTGTGATCATTTTATATAAATCAACATCTAGTGATGGAGGCATTAAGACTTTAATACATAAACTGTCCTCAATCTTATCTGAGGATGCGAAATCCCACTTTCTGCTTTATGAGGGCGGGGCTTCATACGTCATGTGTATGTTTAGTGCTGTGGGGTTTTTTCTTTGTATATGAAAAATGAGGCTGTAGTTCATGTAGGGCAACCTGGTCACTATATACATAATAAGGAAGTTATTTACTTTCATTTCTCTCTCTCTTTCACACACACACACACACACATGCATGCACGCAAACACAGTACATTCTTTCACTTTTATCAGGAATTTGTTTATTTCGTGCTAAAATAGTATTTCTTAAAACAATCTAAGTAATTCTTTAATAAAATACATAAATGTTTAGTTTGAATATTTTATGAAGTGAGAAACATTACATTACAAAAATACACATGTCTTTATAAACTCTCCCTGATCACTTGATCGATGACATTAAAAACATTAACACAGAGTTTATTTTGATGATTTTTTTTCAGCAATTACAGAATTAATGTTGAGTTTGTCCTCATGAGGAAATTTATATCAGCAGAAAACTCAGTTTAATCCATAAACAGAATAAAGTGTGAAATAAGAGTTAATAACAGATTACACACGAACAAAACAGCACGTGATCTTACAGAGGTGTTCAGAGCTGTTAATCAAGTGTGTGTGTGTGTGTGTGTGTGTGTGTGTGTATATATGTATATGATATATGTGTGTGTGTGTGTGTATAGTGTGTGTGTGTGTATATATAGTGTGTGTGTGTGTATATATAGTGTGTGTGTGTGTGTGTGTATATATGTATATGATAAATACATATATACACACACACACACATATATATGATGTGTGTGTGTGTGTGTGTATAGTGTGTGTGTATATATGTATATGATATATATATATATATATGTGTGTGTGTGTATATAGTGTGTGTGTATATATGTATATGATATATATGTGTGTGTGTGTATAGTGTGTGTGTGTGTGTATATATGTATTTATGATATATATGTGTGTGTGTGTGTGTGTGTGTGTGTGTATATATGTATATGATATATATGTGTGTGTGTGTATAGTGTGTGTGTGTGTGTATATATGTATTTATGATATATATGTGTGTGTGTGTGTGTGTGTGTGTGTGTGTGTATATATGTATATGATATATGTGTGTGTGTGTATTTATGATATGTGTATAGTGTGTGTGTGTCTGCTCTCCTCCTCCTACATCTCCTTGACCAGGACCCCGTACGGTCTGATTGACAGGTCCACGATCCTCTTCATCTCGTCTCTCCGCCTCTTCCGGTCTGTGAGCGCGTGCACCTCCAGCGGGACGCGCACGAGCCAGAGGGAGTCCGACTTCCGGATCCGGTGCTCTGGGCTGATGCGGTTCTGCATGATGACCCGGTATGTCTTGCCGTTCCTGGATGTGAACTCCTTGTGCAGCTCCGCGTCCCGCTCCGCCTCTCCGATGTCCGGCGTGGAGAAGATCCCGAACTCCTGAGGCCCCGCCCCCCCGGCGGCCTGGCCCCGCCCCTCTCTCCCGGTGCCGTGGTAGGACACGGGCCACTCCCCCGCGGCGGACTGGTTCCTCCACCCCCCGGGTCCGAGCCACGCGTCTCCGTCCGGGTATTTCCCCAGAACCTTCAGCGCGAACCGGAACCACCCGCGCGGCCTCCTGTACGGCTCCCCGCCGCGCGCGCACTCGCCGGACTCGTCCTTCAGACCCCGGAAGTCGTAGTTAAACCGCGGGTCGTAGAAGGTGTTGAGGTCCACGTGCAGCTGTTTGGGCTCCTTCACCCCCTCCTTCACCCCCTCCCCCTCCCCCTCCTCCTCCTCCTTCACCTCCTCCTTACACAGGATCAGCGGCAGCAGCGCAGAGGACACGAAGTTATACACCGTCAGCTCCCCGGGGTCCAGACACGAAGAAGCCCCAACACCCCCACCATCACCCCCACCCGCCGCCTGGCCCCCCGGGGACTCCGACACCACCGGGAGACCCGTCAGGCACGAGAGCGCCTCCAGGAGCACCGAGCTGTCCATCACTCACACACACACACAACCCGCGCATGCGCAGACACACAGCTTTAAACACTTTTACTTTCAGTTACAAACATTTCCGAGAAAAGGAGAGGAGCAGCTGAGACACATACACACACACAAGCTCCCTCCCTCTCTCTTTCTCACACACACACACACACACAAGCTCCCTCCCTCTCTCTCTCACACACACAGGTGAATTAAGTTAGGTTAATTTATTTATACCTGCAGGTAAATTTTATTTTGCAGTAAAATCCAGTTTTAAAACAGAAAATTCAACACAATAAACACAATAATAAATAAAAGGAAGGTTTCGTGTTTCATCTGTACATCGGGTCAGAACTCGCTCTTTATGTTTCATACACCAGAGGACCAGAAACCCGTCTCAGAAACACACTGTCTGTCTGTCTGTATACAGTAGCTGCGTCCCAATCGGCCTGAAGTTCCCCGAGAAGTTCACTCAGGTCTTCACTTCACCAGGAAAAGGGAATGAAACATTTCCCATCAGTCACTTCATCTCACTGGAGTGCAAAAACAAAAAACTCAGACGTTTATATTGATTTTCATCATTATAGAGGACGACATCATACTAATAGGACACGATACATTTTACATGGAAGTGTTTTAGTGAAAGTGAGCAGAGTGTCTGATGGAAGTGGAAGAGGTGATGTCATCAGTGCACACGCTCCACAGGTGGGAAGTGATGTGAATTTTTGGAGTGCGTTAGACTAAGTGATAGTGTGTCCTCAAACACCAGGGGCTGGAGCTGAGCTATAAGAGCATGTTAGAGACAGGAACAGAGATGATGGAGAGGTGATGGACAGGGGGTCCAGGAGAGCAATGTGGAAGGACAGATTATTGTAGATTTCTCGAAAAGGATGGAAATGGCAGCAGTAAATTCAGATTTTCAGAAGAAAGTGGAACAGAGGGTGACGTATAAGCGGTGGAAGATCTTCTCAGGTGGACTCTCCGCTGTGCAGGAGATGAAATCTGAGGGAGATTAGCGTCTGTAAAGTGGTTGCAGGGGAGACTGTAGATAGACATATTGGATGATGGTCTTTGGGAAGACTTTGGACAAAAAAAAAAAAAAAAAAAAAAACAGTGAGGACTGAACCCAGGATTAGATGATTAGAACCCAGCATAGCTCACTCCAAAGATCACAGCATGATCATAATCATCTGAAGGTGATCTGTTGTTCAGATCGTGCAGCTCGAACTGAAACACGAGTCTGAGGCCAGATTTCAGTGACACACTGTTTTATTTTTATCCTTAATATTTTGACAATTTGAAACGAAACGAAAACATTTTCAAAATTGTGAAAAAAAAAAAAAAACAGTAAAAATGTCAAATTAACAGTTTCATCGTCAACATATGATTAATCTCATTTAAATTAAAATCAACAGAGTGTACAGTTCAACCAGATAAACAGTCTAAGGGATGATCTCATCAGTGACATCATCATTAAAGCTCATTAAAGGTTAATAAAATGCATTGTAGATCAGAGTGAACAGTCACAACAGTAATTTTACCCATAATCCACTGCAAGGGGCTGTTTAACCGTTACATCACAGTGTGTAGAGCTGACCCTGTGATCACCCTGACCGCCACACTGGATTACCCATGATCCTTTGCAGCAGACTGGTTCTCTCTGACTCAGTGTAATGTTTAGCAGCTCTCTGATTGGCTGAGAATCTCAAATGGCACAAGTGGGCAGCTCCCAGCTGATAGTGGGTGTGGTCTGAGTGGTGGGTGTGGCCGGGGCTATCTGAACACACCCACGTTGATTGACAAGGCCACTTCTGGCTTCCTGCTCTTTTTTTTCTCCGAGCGCTTACTGTGACCCCTAGTGGAGAAAACACATCATCAATATGTACGTGTGTGTGTGTGTGTGTGTGTGTGTGTGTGTGTCTCTGACCTTTGCTCTGTTTGTTCTCCAGGTATTTGTCCAGTTTTAACTGTGCCGAACTCCCGATTACTGTCAATCAGCAGATTCTATACACACACACACACACACACACACACACACACACACATTTGTCTAAATAGATTAGATTCTAAATGTATGACACATAAAAGCCATAAACGTTTGTGTTGTTGTGTATACATTCACTGCTATATCAAGTTGTGTTACTGTGTGTGTGTGTGTGTGTGTGTATGTATACACACACACACCTTAACTGCTATAGTGTCACCGTCTCTCAGGCAGTACGGCGCCCCCTGCAGGTTCACTCCTTTACTGTTATTCTTATTCTGTTTCTTCTTCTTTTGTTTGGAGACAGACTGAATCTGCACACACACACACAACACACACACACAGTAACATAGCTGTTCAATTCAATCTGTCTCACCCTCTCCCTCACACTTTATGTCATGTTGTCTCACTCCCACTCTCAGCCCCTTACTCACTCTCCTCCCGTCTCAATCTCTCCCTGTCTCACTCTTAATGTGACAGTCTCACTCTCCTCCCGTCTCACCCAGTAGTTGATGGTACTCCAGGTGTTTTGTTCAGGCAGGTGTTTAGCAAGCAGCAGATTCTCCGGTGAGATTCCACAGTGGGCGGAGACTGCATGGTACAGCCCCGCGGGGGAGGAGTCTATCCCCGCCTCCCATACAAACTCATGAGTGGGGAAATATGCACTCCCTTCAGATACGCCCACCTCCTCTTTGGCCACGCCCACACGCAGACATAGCACAATATCCTTCAGCCTGAACAGTGAAAATATACACATTAAACATTTAGTAACGTGTGTGTGTGTGTGTGTTACATATTGAACTTACCCAAGGTTCTCCTCACACTGCAGCTTCTGCACACACACCTCAGATCCCACAGACAACTTCAGCTTCCTGGGAGGCAGAGAGAGAGAGTGTGTGTGTGAATCTAAAGTACGCTCCCCTCTCCCCCTTCTCATCTTACACAGTTACCCTTCCTCCACTCCTTTCACACACACACACACACACACACACACACACACACACAGCGGAAACACTGTTTTATCGGAAAAATAAACAAGAAATCTCTCTAATGACACTCGACTGAGCGACACACTAACGGAATCACTGCTGTAAAGTAAAAATAAAACGAATTAACCTGAACTTTACCTTTGAAAAGAATCACGACAGAGCAGTGTTTCTGTGTAGAGCAGAGAAAGAGAGTGTGTGTGTGTGTGTGTGTGTGTGTGTGAACGCGAAAGTAGGAGGGGTCTGTGTGTGTGTGTACCTGAGTGTGAGGTGGTTTCCTCTGAGGATTCTGACGAGTTTTTTTCTCTCCACTAACCAAACCCGTAGAAATTCAGGAGATGGAACACACACCTGCACCAGTGCAGGCAGAGTCAGCACCTACTCACACACAAAAATGACACATGCTGAATCATCATGTTTAATGTGTATGGCGTAGTGTGCAGTGTGTAGTGTAGTGCAGTGTGCAGTGTAGTGTACACTGCGTTCCAAATTATTATGCAAATTGGATGCAAGTGTCATAAACATTAAAGGTTTAGTGTTTAAATTAAACTCATGGATGGTGTCGTGTCTCAGGGCTCTTTGGGTCACTGAAATGAATCTCAGACACGTGTGATAATTAGTTTGGCAGATGAGGACAATTAAAGGAAAAGTCCTGAAGAAGGTTGTTCCACATTATTAAACAGCCGCAGGTTTCAAGCGATATGGGAAAGAAAAAGGATCTCTGCTGCCGAAAAGCCTCAAATAGTGCAATGCCTTGGACAAGGTATAAAAACATTAGATATTTCATGAAAACTTAAGCGTGATCATCGTACTGTGAAGACATTTGTGTCTGATTCAGAGCACAGACAGGTTCGTGCAGATGAAGGCAGAATGAAGAAGGCTTCTGCAAGACAAATTCATCAGATTAAGAGAGCAGCTGCTGAAATGCCATTACAAAGCAGCAAACAGGTGTTTGAAGCTGCTGGTGCCTCTGGAGTCCCGCGAACCTCAAGCTGTTGGATCCTTTAAAGGCTTGCAGTTGTACATAAACCTACTATTCGGCCCCTAATCAATGCTCACAAGCAGAAACGGTTGCAGTGGGTCCAGGCATACATGAAGACAAGTTTATAAACAGTCTTGTTTACTGATGAGTGTCGTGCGACCCTGGATGGTCCAGATGGATGGAGTAGTGGATGGTTGGTGGATGGCCACCATGTCCCAACAAGGCTGCGACGTCAACAAGGAGGTGCTGGAGTCATGTTTTAGACCAGAATCATGGGGAGAGAGCTGTCTAGTGCGCGCAGCGTCTAGTGCGTGTGTAGTGCAGTGTGTAGCGCAGTGTGTAGCGCAGTGTGTAGTGCAGTGTGTAGCGCAGTGTGTAGCGCAGTGTGTAGTGTATAGTGCAGTGTGTAGTGCAGTGTGTAGCGCAGTGTGTAGTGTATAGTGCAGTGTATAGTGCAGTGTGTAGTGCAGTGTGTAGCGCAGTGTGTAGCGCAGTGTGTAGTGCAGTGTGTAGTGCAGTGTGTAGTGTATAGTGCGTAGTGTGTAGTGCAGTGTATAGTGTGTAGTGCAGTGTGTAGCGCAGTGTGTAGTGTATATTGCAGTGTGTAGCGCAGTGTGTAGTGTATAGTGCAGTGTGTAGTGTATTGTGTAGTGTGTAGTGTATTGTGTAGTGTATAGTGCAGTGTATAGTGCAGTGCAGTGTGTAGTGCAGTGTGTACCTGACACCTGAGCTCATGCAGTGAGGCCTCGTCTGAGATTTCAATAAAACCAACAGACTGTAGTTCTGTAAAACACACACACACACACACACACACACACACACACACACACACACACACACACACAAAACAAATAACAACAACTGTGTATTTCAGGGCTTTTCAAAATCTGCTGGGTGTGTGTGGTATGTGTGTGTGTGGTGTGTGTGTAAAACCTGTAGTGTGTGATTCTGGTGTGTGATTTTTCTCGCACTCATCACTCTGATCCAACCAGCTCACTGCCAACTTCAGAAATCCCTGAAACACACACACACACACACGGTCACAGTGTTATAGTAAACAGTAAACACATGCGCAGATGTTGACTATACGAGTGGCGCACGCGCACTGAGACCGAGCATGGGAGAGGATTACCCACAATCCCACAGTGAGAGAGAGAGAGTGAGAGAGAGAGAGAGAGAGAGAGAGAGAGAGAGAGAGAGAGAGAGAGAGAGCCCGTGAAGTCGATCTCCTCCACTAGGAATAAAGTGCACACATGGTCACATGATGTGAAGCGTGTGGTCATGTGACTCACCTTTGGAGGCAGTTGTCCCTCAGTGATCACAAGTGTGTCTCCGCTAACCACGTCCATCTCCACCAGAGGGACATTCTAACACACACACACACACACACACACACACACACACACACACAGCTTGTTTAAAACAAAATTTTAAATTCAGGTCTTCCATACAGGTATATTGTCTCTCTGTGTGTGTGTGTGTGTGCGCGCGCGTTTGGTATTGTACCTCATCCATCAGAGGTTCCCCAAGCTCCTCACACCAATCCATCCTCCTCAAGTGCCAACACGTTCCTACACACACACACACACACACACACACACACTCTATTACACTGTAATATTACTGTAGTAGCGTACAGTATATAGCTTAGCATTATATCCTACACCCCTAACCCCTACACACTACACCTAACCCCTCCACACTACTCACTACACCCTAAACCTTACACTCTAACCCCTACACACTATACATATAACCTACCCCTAACCCCTCCACTCTTCACCCCTAAACAATACATACTACACTTTGATCCCTACACATTATAAATATACCCTGCAACTAACCCCTCCACCCTACTCACTCCACCCTACTCACTCCACCCTACTCACTCCGCCCTAACCCCTCCACCCTACTCACTCCACCCTAACCCCTCCACACTACTCACTCCGCCCTAACCCCTCCACCCTACTCACTCCACCCTACTCACTCCACCCTACTCACTCCGCCCTAACCCCTCCACCCTACTCACTCCACCCTACTCACTCCGCCCTACTCACTCCGCCCTACTCACTCCGCCCTAACCCCTCCACCCTACTCACTCCACCCTAACCCCTCCACACTACTCACTCCGCCCTAACCCCTCCACCCTACTCACTCCGCCCTAACCCCTCCACACTACTCACTCCGCCCTACTCACTCCGCCCTACTCACTCCGCCCTACTCACTCTGCCCTAACCCCTCCACCCTACTCACTCCGCCCTAACCCCTCCACCCTACTCACTCCGCCCTAACCCCTCCACCCTACTCACTCCGCCCTAACCCCTCCACCCTACTCACTCCACCCTACTCACTCCGCCCTAACCCCTCCACCCTACTCACTCTGCCCTAACCCCTCCACCCTACTCACTCCACCCTACTCACTCCGCCCTAACCCCTCCACACTACTCACTCCGCCCTAACCCCTCCACCCTACTCATTCCGCCCTAACCCCTCCGCCCTAACCCCTCCACCCTACTCACTCCGCCCTAACCCCTCCACCCTACTCACTCCACCCTAACCCCTCCACACTACTCACTCCGCCCTAACCCCTCCACCCTACTCACTCCACCCTAACCCCTCCACCCTACTCATTCCGCCCTAACCCCTCCGCCCTAACCCCTCCACCCTACTCACTCCGCCCTAACCCCTCCACCCTACTCACTCCACCCTAACCCCTCCACACTACTCACTCCGCCCTACCCCTCCACCCTACTCACTCCACCCTAACCCCTCCACCCTACTCATTCCGCCCTAACCCCTCCACACTACTCACTCCACCCTAACCCCTCCACGCTACTCACTACAACCTAACCCCTCCACCCTACTCACTCCGCCCTAACCCCTCCACCCTAACCCCTCTACCCTACTCACTCCACCCTAACCCCTCCACCCTACTCACTACAACCTAACCACTCCACCCTAACCCCTCCACCCTACTCACTACAACCTAACCCCTCCACCCTAACCCCTCCACCCTACTCACTCCGCCCTAACCCCTCCACCCTAACCCCTCTACCCTACTCACTCCACCCTAACCCCTCCACCCTACTCACTACAACCTAACCCCTCCACCCTACTCACTCCACCCTAACCCCTCCACACTACTCACTCCGCCCTAACCCCTCCACCCTACTCACTCCACCCTAACCCCTCCACCCTACTCATTCCGCCCTAACCCCTCCGCCCTAACCCCTCCACCCTACTCACTCCACCCTAACCCCTCCACGCTACTCACTACAACCTAACCCCTCCACCCTACTCACTCCGCCCTAACCCCTCCACCCTAACCCCTCTACCCTACTCACTCCACCCTAACCCCTCCACCCTACTCACTACAACCTAACCCCTCCACCCTACTCACTCCACCCTAACCCCTCCACCCTACTCACTACAACCTAACCCCTCCACCCTAACCCCTCCACCCTACTCACTCCGCCCTAACCCCTCCACCCTAACCCCTCTACCCTACTCACTCCACCCTAACCCCTCCACCCTACTCACTACAACCTAACCCCTCCACACTACTCACTACACCCTAAACCTTACACTCTAACCCCTACACACTATACATATAACCTACACCTAACCCCTCCACCCTAGCGCCTATACCCTAACCCCTACATACTACCCCTACTATACTCCAACCCCTGAACACTATACATATAACCTACACCCTAACCTCTCCACCCTACAGACTACACCCTAATCCCTACCAACTACACCCTAACTCATTACACCCTAATCCCTCCACACTTATATTTGGCACTAAATTTAACATGAAGTAAGAAAGTGACTTAGTGAGTTTTTACCAGTGAGTCCAGCCTTCTGCAGCATCGCCATCAAACACTGAAACACACACAGAGCGACAGGATTACACACACACACACACACACACACACAGACTCACACAGGCACACACACACCTCCTTCACAGTGATCGTCTTCTCCACGATGATCTCCAGCTCTGGGCCTGTAGGTGGCGCCACTCTGAAGAACAGGAAGAGCTGCAGGACACAGTAACAGCACACACTCACGGCTGTGTCTCATTACAGACTTTAACACTTCCCCTAGTGCACTTCCCCTGAATGTCCTTTCAGACATCTTTTGTGATACAGCTGTTTATTAAATCACACTTATTCACTTTGTAGTCATTTTAGACCTTCAGGTGAGTTTCTTCACTTACTGTTTAAACTCAAACAACAATAATGTACTTCAGCAAAACAGTGCATGTGGGCGTGGCTACGTAGGAAACTGGGTGTGGTTACCAATCACAGTAAACAATTTACATAGTGACTGAACGGGACATTAACACACCCCACACACACACACACACACACACACACAGGAGCCTGTTTTTTTTTTTTCGTTTTTTTACCTGTGAAGAGTTTGGGGCGTGTCCAGGACAAAGGCACAGTGATGTCATCAACTTGATACCTGCATCACGGACAGTGAAGTCTTCCTGGACTGTAGAATGAACACACACACACACACACACACACACACACACACACACACAGACGTTAGCAGCAGAGTGGTGTGTGTTTGGTTAACACTACAGTAAGGTTGTACAGTGTAGTGTTGACCTGGAGGTAAAAGTTTCCCTGTTCGGTCCCTCTGTCTCAAACAACACACACCACCTGAGGGGGGAGGGGGAGGGGTTAGTGTTTAGGCAGTAGTGTTTAGCGATTAGCATTTAGCGATTTACTGTTTATGGATTAATTACCTGTGAAGTGCTCCTGCAGCTGCATCTCCTCCACAGCTCGCTGTTTCACCTCACTGAGCAACTGTACACACACACACACACACACACACACACACACACACAGATCGAATGTAAGAGTGTGTTGATGTGTGCACGTGTGTGTGTGTGTGTGTTTTTACTGACAGTGCTTCCTGCAGCAGGAATCTTCATCACTCTCTCCTCCTCCTCCTCCTCCTCCTCTTGCGCCGTGTGTGTGACACACTCCACCTGCAGCCAACGGCAGTCTGACGGTGTCGTCACGGTAACCACATCTTCACTAACACTGAACACGCTGCAGCCGAAAAATAAAGACATTAGAAAAGCGATTCGAACCCGGAGTCAGACTGGGCGTGTGAGAATTGGCCCCGCCCCTCTGACCTGTTGTTCAGGTGTGTGTGTGGCAGCAGCAGCAGTGTGTCTCCGTCCCGCAGAGTGAGCTCCCTCAGCGTCCTCCTCATGGCCTCAGGGGAACACACCTTCCACCTGCTAGCCCCGCCTCCTCCTCCTCCTCCTCCACCTGGCCCCGCCCCTTTCGCCTGCTGACACACCAGCGCCTCCTGCATGCTGAGAGCCTCCCGCACCCCCCCCAGTGTGACCCCGCCCGAAAACCCCCGTGTCACATGCACAAGACCAGAGGCGTCTTCTTCGGAGGCTCCGCCTACTGAGTTAACACAAGCCACGCCCACAGTATCCAGCTCCGCCCCATCTGGCCTAAGGATATTTAACAGCAACGGTTCATATTCAGCTCCAGTCTGAACACACACACCGTTCACCTAAAACGCATACACACACACACACACACACAAACACACACAGATACACAGACACACACACAGATACAGGGTTGTATTACGTGTCTTGGTGTGTGTACTTTACACTTGTGCTGTGATGTGTGTTACCTCGGTCCCGTTCCAAACGAACAGCTCTGAGCCGTTACACACTCCAGCGCTGCACAACGACTGCTGATCGTCTATACACACACACACACACACACACACACACACAGCATATTAAAATTCTAATTTTATTTGTCACATACACAGTATAATATGCAGTGAAATGCTTACACGACCGCCAGTGACCTTAAAAAAGAAAATAAAAGCTTGTATGTAAAATAAATAGTCAATAAAAGGAAATACTAAAGAAACAAATTTAACTAGTAAAATTAATATATTATATATTAGTAAACTGATTACATTCAATTAGATGATAATCTCGTGTGTGTGTGTGTGTGTGTGTGTGTGTGTTCACCTGTCAGTGTGTCGTACAGGTGGAGTCCTGCTGGCAGGGTCTTAGTGACTGTCAGTATCATGTCCCCTTCCCATGCATGCTGCATCTGAAAACACACACACACACACACACACACACACACACACACACACACACACACACACTTCCATATTACTGTGCGGAGAGCAGGTGAGACAGAATGCAGAGGGAACATTAATGTAAAAGACAACGTGGACAAGAGATCAGGCGTCGTGTCCCACTCTGATGATGTCACCTGGTAGACGGTGAGTCTCAGGTCTCCTACGGTCCTCCTGCGGTCAAAGCTCAGTGTGAGTGTGTGCGTGTCCGAGTGTGTGTCGATGAGTCGTAGAGCTCCGCCCTCAACGCGGTAATAAGAAGCGAAGTGGAGCCGCACGTCGATGCTGTTACTGAGGACGTCAAACTCCACCCTAAATAACAACAACAACAACGTTAATAAACCTGCGCATTATCACCTCTGATGTGTGTGTGTGTGTGTGTGTGTGTGGATACACACCTTCTCTGTTGAAGCTTGGCATTTTCCTCGTGCACCATCTGTAGCAGGTGAGGAGGAACTCCGAATGCAGGATCACCCAAAGCTGTACAACACACACACACACACACACACACACACCCTCAGAGACGATAATCCTGAGTATGCATTGGTAAAACTGTTTTCCTTGCGAACACACACACACACACACACACACACACACACACACCCTGGCGTGGCCGCTGCAGTGTGTGTTTCCTGTAGAACAGCATGTACGCGCTCTCCTTCCCCTCGTACTGCTTGATGATGTCACTCTCTCTGATCGCCGTCACCGTCGCGTCGTTCAGGTCGAACCAGTGTCCGGTCACAGGCTCCGCCTCCATTCCAGAGTCTGACCCCGCCTCCGACTCATCCTGTGCACTCTCCGCTACTGGCTCCGCCCCCTGCTCAGGCGTCGCTGCCAGGTTTCTGAGAGCCACGCGGGAGCCGTTCATCAGGAGCACAAACACGTCCGGGTTGGACTGCAGAAACTGGACACACACACACACACACACACAGACACACACAGACACACACAATGACAAACATTGTAAATTAATGTAAAATAAAGCAGTTTAATGTGAGTGTGATTGGTAGTTAACGGTGAGACGGACCTTTCTGATTGGTCCATACTGCTTCCTGAACTTCTTACTCCAGGAGCAGCCGATCTTCTCCATCAGCTTCTGACCGAGTTGGTCCAACAACACACCACCGCCTGGTT
>CM060115.1:17552991-17590491 GCA_030522415.1 Channallabes apus | reverse complement strand
GGCCGACCCTGCGAGGTTCCTGAGGCATCCAGAGAAGGACCAGCTCCAACTGGATTCAGCTTTATGATGGTTGGAGCTACACATGCTGCTCCTGTGCTTCCAGTGATCCAGACCTCATCTGCCCTCTGCACCTACTGACTCGTCCCTATGCTGAACTGGTCTTCATGTCAATTTAAATCATTTCTGTCATATTGAATTTTCACCTGCACAACACACATGTTTACATTTAGGCATTTGGCAGACGGTCTTATCCAGAGCGACTTACATTTGTATCTCATTACACATCTGAGCAGTTTAGGGTTAAGGGGCCAACAGTGGCAACTTGGTGGTTGTGGGGTTTGAACCTGGGCTCTTCCGAACAGTAGTCCAATGCCTTAACCACTGAGCTACACCTGATACAGTATGTTGTTATATCATTTCTATCACCCAGATGAGGATGGGTTCCCTGTTGAGTCTGGTTCCTCTCAAGGTTTCTTCCTAATGCCATCTCAGGGAGTTTTTCCTTGCCACCGTCACCCTTGGCTGCTCATCAGAGACATTTCATTCATCATTCATTCATCTCATTATTATCTAGACACATTTTTCTCTCACATACACACTTCAAATTATTTTCTTTTCTAAAAATAATTCTTTAATTTTTTTGTACATTTTCTTTCATTTTTGTGAAGCTGCTTTGAGACAATGACCATTGTTAAAAGCGCTATATAAATAAAATTTAACTGAATTAACCGCACACACACCATCTCAATTACTGCTGCGTTAACACATGCGCGCGCACACACACACACACACACACACACACACACACACACACACACACACAGAGAGGACGGCTCGTTTATTGGTGCGTATCTTCACTCCAGAGGAACAAACCAACAAAAACCTTAAAATCAGACGAATTTTTGATTTAACCTATAACACACTCATTACCGACAACCCCCCCCCCCCCATTACCCACAATCCCTCAGGAGGATCACAGTAAGGCATCATTAAACTAAACCTGTAGGTCACACACTGAGGAAAAACAAAAAACAAACATCTAAAGAGAGAAACACTGCGTCCGTCCGTCTGCTGCTTCATCTCTACCCCCCCCCCCCCCCCGTCCACTGGAGGAGGAGACACACTGGGGTCAGATAAAGTGCTCTGTGTCTGTATATGTTTATGTGTATGTGTGTATACATGTGTTTGTCTGTGTGTCTGTGTGTGTGTGTGTGTGTGTGTGTGTGTGTGTGTTAAAGGCCGAGTGATTTGCGGACGATCTTCTTTGCGAGTCTGTTGAACTGCTCCCGGTCCTCCCTCCACATCTTAGAGGCGTCGACATTTGCTCCGCTCTCATCATTCGGCTCTGTGGGGAACACACACGCACACACACACACACACACACACACACATATATATATATATATCAGAGTGGTGAATAGTCAACGTGTGTATCTCTGCAAGTGTGTGTGTGTGTGTGTGTGTGTGTGTGTGTGTGTGTACCTGCGAGCATGCTGATGACACTCAGTAGGATTTTCTCCACACTCTGTACAGGACTCCATCTCTCCGCGCTGCTCTCATACCCCATCGGGTCGTCACCAGGGGCGTGTAGGATCGAGATACACACACGGCCATCTGGGTAAACTGTATATACACACACACACACACACACACACACACACACACACACACACCTTATTATTCTGATTCAGTCGTTCAACTGTAACTGTGTGAAAGAAAAAAAAGAAAGGAAGAGAGAGAGACAGACACAGGGAGAGAGAGAGAGAGAGACAGACACAGGGAGAGAGAGAGAGAGACAGACACAGGGAGAGAGAGAGAGACAGACAGACACAGGGAGAGAGAGAGAGACAGACAGACACAGGGAGAGAGAGAGAGACAGACAGACACAGGGAGAGAGAGAGAGAGACAGACACAGGGAGAGAGAGAGAGACAGACAGACACAGGGAGAGAGAGAGAGACAGACAGACACAGGGAGAGAGAGAGAGACAGACAGACACAGGGAGAGAGAGAGAGAGACAGACACAGGGAGAGAGAGAGACAGACAGGTGACTCACTGTTGGGGTGAAACATTTCGCAGGTGAACTTCATCTTCGGGGGACTGAGAGGATAATCAGAGGGGAAACTGAGGAGGGCAGGAAACACACCGCCCTCAAAACACGTGTCCTCTGGTCCCCTACACACACACACACACACACACACACACACACACGTTTAATAGTGACCTCTGATAGTATACTAGTGCTTACAGTAATGTGTGTGTGTGTGTGTGTGTGTGTGTGTATCTACTCACATGATAAGAGCTTCCCACTCAAAGAAGTTCTCTTCATTCACAGGACCTGACACACACACACACACACACACACACACAAGCACACACACATTAAAGGAGGGATTCCTGATCAACCCTTGTGCAGGTGTGTGTGTGTGTGTGTGTGTGTGTGTGTGTGTGTGTGTGTGTGTGTGTGTGTGTGTGCAGTTCAGTAGTGGTGTTTTACCTGCAACGATGCCTTCTGGAGGATTCAGAGTGAGTTCTGAGGATGAGACACACACACACACACACACACACACACACAGTAGAATATGTTAGTATATGTTCAGTGTTTATCTGTAGACACCAAAAATAACTATTATATAACAAACACAACACACACACACACCACAACATAAACACAACACACACACACCACAACACACACACACACCACAACATAAACACAACACACACACACACCACAACACACACACACACACACACACCACAACATAAACAGGGGGCTGTTCCATAAACTAAGATTAGAGTATAAGCCAGGCTTATTTCGGTTAGTCAGGCTTATTTTTGGTAGATTCGGTTTCATAAATCAAACTTAAAAAAGTTCAAACTCAGTTACCCCGTCAACTTATGCTGGCAAATTAACCTGGTCCGGGGCAGGCTAACTGTCTCGCTTATTTAAGCGGTGTCTCAAAGAATCTCCGACGTGTGGGAACATATTCCCTAAAGATCGTTCCGGCAGTTTAATTTCCGCGCTCTCACTAATCATGTCGTGTAATAAAAAATTATTAAGCCTATAAAAATCATGTCTCAGCATTTGAATTATCTCAAAATAATTTAAATAAAATCGTAAGCATATTAAAAAAGGTCAAACATGAAATGCAATAATTGAAAACAGAAAATCAGAAATTAATAAATTCATATGAACAGTTACACAAAAAAAGCCTTATTACATTTACCAAAATAATAATAATAATAATAATAATAATAATAACGAGATGTCAGCTTAATTGCCTAATGAAGGTCAGGCCTATTTAAGCAGTACTGAGTGAGACCAACACCTGCATGGAGATTCAGAACGAAAGAGAAACAGAGAAGCCCCAGTACGTAATTATGGCCTGTCCATTTATTGAAGACCCTGTGGATGAGGGTGCACGGATATTAGAAAGAGCTTTCAGACCACCAGCCCCAAGGGTCTTTAGGGACAGAGTAAACCCTCTTGCCTTCCCACATGACTATCTGTGGAAGAGATACCGGTTCAGCAGACCCAGCATAGTCTACCTATGAGCTGTTGGAACCACACCTCAGCAAACCCACCTTCACCTTGAACTCTTCTGTCACACCTACAGCACATCTCACCACTGTCTTAGCGCTCTCAGACATGTCCTGCACCACTCTAACATCATTCTCTGCCACTCCAGCATAGTCTACCTATATGAGCTGCTGGAACCACACCTCAGCAAACCCACACGGCGAAGGCAATGCCTGACCACAGTGCAATCTGTCTTTATTGCACTGCGTTTCTTCGCCAGTGGGACATTCCTCTACAGTGTTGGTGATGCTGAGCATTTAAAGCAACCGTATGCCGTGAAATAAGGATGGTCTACCTTTCTCTGAGGCAATATTTAAATATTTATATCACCTTTCCTGGCCATCTACCAACACAGAGGATCAAGGAGAACTTTTATGCAATAGCAGGTATGTGACAGTTAAAGTAGACTTAAAAATTTATATGCCTGTATTAAGCTAAATTTGTTCCTCATGTTTTCCCCAATGTCTTGGGTGCTGTGGACGGCACCCACATCAAAATACAGACCAACTGAGGCAGACGATTGAACAGGAAATCTTTCCATAGCCTCAATGTACAGGTATGTAGATTGGCAATAACTCCGTACATTGCCAGTGATTTAGTTCTGAATTTGACATTGTTCATCAATTCATATATTGAGCAATCTTAAATTAATGCTCTGCCAGACAAAATATGCTGTATCACTAAATCCACTCTCTGTGTTCAGATGATCTGTGACAGCAACTGCCTAATTACTAATGTTGAGGCAAAATGCACAGGCTCTGTCCATGACTCCAGGATCTTTCGTGCATCCTCACTGGCACAGAGAAGAAGGCAAGAGAACATTTCAAGCAAGGGTTTTTACTTCACAAGCATTTTTCATGCAAACTCGTGATCATAATTTGATGATAATTTTAAAAGATAAATAGTTGTAACAGTCAGTAGGCACACATAACTTTATAAGTCTTCATATATATATATATATATATATATATATAGTCTTGAACTGGAGTGTCACAGCATATGTAATTGATATCCTCTTTTGCAGGGGAGTTTAATGGAGTCCTGCTTGGGGACAGGGGTTATATGCCTGCATGCTCAGTATGGACACTATTTCCTTTATTCACATTGTCCAGAACAGATGGCATTTCAGAACTAGACATGGTCTAATTAGTAACTTTTTTTTTTAACATTAACATAACATCTTTTCATGTAAAATACACTTTCCCAATAAATAAAAAAAAACAAAACTATAATTTGAACAAGTTGGAATACTTTATTTAAGGTGCAGAAATATGTCCGTGTATTAAATCACCATGAGCAGCGTTTGCTCAGCAGCGGAGACACAAACTGCCCGTGTTTTACCTGTCGGCCTCATTTCGGATCTATGTTTCGGTCATCCATTCATATGGGCTTTTAAAATATCGCGGGCGCGCGCACAAAGTGAGACTATGCAAGCCTGCCTTGAATAAGCCTCGATTAGTTACAGCTGAGCTCCGTTTGTGGAACCACATGAGGCTTCATTTGGAGATGCCGCTAATTTGAGTCTCACTTTTGCGCGGAAGTCTGGCTTTATTTAGCTACTTTCATGGAACAGCCCCCAGAACACACACACACACACACCACAACATAAACACACCATAACATAAACACAACACACACACACACACACACCACAACATAAACACACCATAACATAAACACAACACACACACACACACACACACCATAACATAAACACACCACACACACACCACAATACACACACACACACACACCACAACACAAACACACCACACACACACCACAACATAAGCACAACACACACACACACAAAACATAAACACACACACCACAACACACACACACCATACCATAAACACAACACACACACACCACAACACACACACACACCACAACATAAACACAACACACACACACACCACAATACACACACACACACACCACAACATAAACACACCACACACACACCACAAACTAAACACACCACACACACACCACAAACACACCACACACACACCACAACATAAGCACAACACACACACACAAAACATAAACACAACACACACACCACAACACACACAAAACATAAACACACACACACACCATAACATAAACACAACACACAAAACATAAACACAACACACACACAACACACACACACCACAACATAAACACAACACACACACACCACAACATAAACACAACACACACACACCACAACATAAACACAACACACACACACCACAACATAAACACAACACACACACACCACAACATAAACACAACACACACACACCACAACATAAACACAACACACACACACCATAACATAAACACAACACACACACACACCACAACACACACACACCACAACACACACAACACACACAAAACATAAACACAACACACACAAAACAAACACAACACACACAAAACATAAACACAACACACACACCATAACATAAACACAACACACACACACGACAATACACACACACTAAGTGATCTGAGTCATTAGTGTATAATAATAATAATAATAACAATAATAATAATAATAATAATAAGACTCTTTACGCTTGTACTCCGCCATCAGTCTCTTGAGCGCCGTCCCCGCCATCACTGTCTCTCTCTCACACACACACACACACTGTAACACACACACATCCACCTGCGCACAAACACGGAACACAACCGGAAGTGCATCAATGACGCCAGCGTTCTACTTCCGGGGCGGAAATGCGCATCGCGCGCGCAGATACTAAATATGATTCCTGTTTTCGGTTATTTTGTTACAATTTTTCAAATTTTTTAATGCGAAATATTGATATTGATAATTTCTCAGTGAATGTGTGTAAAAAGAAAGACTGGGGGTTGCCAGATTGAACGCTACCGATCCCCTGACACTGAACAGTACAGATGTGGATTTAATCCGCTCCAGAAACCAAATATATTAAACTAATGTCCAACAATATCATCAAATCTCAGTGTATCAGTGGCGGCTGCTAGCTTCTGAAACAGGGGAAGCTCATATTAGGCCTTCATCATAAAAAATCACCAGCACATGGAATGAACTGGAATCTGTGTAGGCTACAGTGTTCAGTCCCATGCGGATTGAGGAGAGTTTCTAGTACCTCATTTCCACTACACTGGTGCTGGTGCCGGATTTTCAGGTGAGGGGGGGCTCAGTCCCATAGATTAGAGGTGGGCGATACTGCAAAATTTAGTATCGATCCAATACCGATATTTACAGGGCCAATATCGCCCATACCGATACCGATATTTATTTTATTTTTAGCAAACAATATAAATTACATCTACAAAATGATACATTTTAGTCTATAGCCCACAATCCTATAACAATCCTATTGTGTTCTTCCATGGTTAAATTAAACACACACACACCGTGAACACACACCCGGCGCAGTGCAGTTATTTGTTAATCTTAGTTTTGATTAAATAACATTAATGAAGATTTAAAAAATATTGTAAAAAAAAAAAATGGATTATTCATTTGTAGTTGTCTATTAATACATTGTTAACAAATGACACTTTATTTGTAAAGTGTTACCATTTTTCAACACCAGCAAAATAATCACTTTAGTTTTAATATAAAACCACAGTTTTACAAAAAACTCCCCCAGTTAAACTAGGGTTAGTGTAAGTATTGTTAATGTGTGGTTTATATTACCCAGGGTTACGTTTTTACAACAACTATGGTGAAGACACTTCATGCTGAAGATCCATTATGACTATAAACATATTCAATTAAATTTTTTTTTTTTCAATTCAATTTTATTTATATAGCGCTTTTAACAATGGTCATTGTCTCAAAGCAGCTTCACAAAAATTAAAGAAATTAAAAAAAAAAATTAAAAAAAACATTATAGAATATATATATATATATATATATAAAATAATAAATAAATAAAATTATAATAGAAAATAAATAAATAAAAACAAATAATAATAATAATTATAGAAAAGAAAATCATTGGAAGTGTGGATGTGTGAGAAAAATGTGCAGATAATAATGAGACGAATGAATGAAATTTCTCTGATGAGCAAGCCAAGGGTGACGGCGATGGTGGCAAGGAAAAACTCCCTGAGATGGCATTAGGAAGAAACCTTGAGAGGAACCAGACTCAACAGGGAACCCATCCTCATCTGGGCGATAACAGATAGAAATGATATAACATCTTGTGTGTTGTGCAGGTGAAAATTCAATATGACAGAAATTATTTAAATTTGTCATGAAGACCAGTTCAGCATAGGGACGAGTCAGTAGGTGCAGAGGGCAGATGAGGTCTGGATCACTGGAAGCACAGGAGCAGCATGTGTAGCTCCAACCATCATAAAGCTGAATCCAGCTGGAGCTGGTCCTTCTCTGGATGCCTCAGGAACCTCGCAGGGTCGGCCTTTGTCTACTGAAGCTGGCAAAATCTCCCGATGCCTCGGGATGGGTAGAGAAATACAGAACAGATGGGGAGAATTAGCGTAGTTGCCATTCGGTATAGGTGTACTGGAGTATGAGTACTGGGATGAGTTATGTGTATGCCAGATTAAAAAGATGCGTCTTGAGTCTACTTTTGAACTGAGAAACCGTGTCTGCTCCCCGAACACTGTCTGGAAGGCTATTCCAAAGCTTTGGAGCTAAATATGAAAAAGCCCTACCCCCTTTTGTAGATTTTGAAATTCTGGGAACTACCAGAAGTCCGGAGTTTTGTGATCTTAAGGCGCGTGGTGGATTGTAGCGCATCAGAAGACTGGTTAGGTATGTGGGAGCTAAACCATTTAAGGCCTTGTATGTAAGTAATACTATTTTGTAATTTATTCTAAACTGAACAGGTAGCCAGTGCAGGGATGATAATATTGGGGTTATATGATCATATTTTCTGGATCTAGTGAGAACCCTGGCAGCTGCATTTTGGATTAACTGAAGCTTGTTTATTGAGGATGCAGGACAACCACCTAGTAATGCATTACAATAGTCCAGTCTGGAGGTCATGAATGCATGAACTAGTTTTTCTGCATCAGATACGGATAAGATGTTCCTAAGTTTAGCAATATTTCGAAGATGGAAAAAGGCTGTTTTTGTGATATTTGAAATGTGATTTTCAAAAGACAAGTTACTGTCTAATATTACTCCCAGATCTTTTACTGCTGAGCTGGTAATAACAGTACATCCTTCTAAGCGCAAGCTGAATTGTGAAAGCTGTTGTGTGCTGGTTTTTGGGCCAATAAGTAATATCTCTGTCTTATCTGAATTTAATAAAAGAAAGTTATTGGTCATCCAATCTTTTATGTCCTGGACACACTCAGTTAATCTAGACAACTTAGGTATTTCGTCTGGTTTAGTTGAGATATATAATTGGGTATCATCAGCATAACAATGGAAACTAATCCCATGTCTTCTAATGATGTTACCCAAGGGAAGCATGTATATTGAGAACAACAGAGGTCCTAAAACTGACCCTTGTGGGACCCCATATTTCACTGGCATTATACCAGACGGTTGTCCATTTAGATCTACAAAATGGTAGCGATCAGACAGGTAAGATCTAAACCATTTTAGTGCCTGTCCCTGAATACCTATATAATTTTGTAAGCGATCTATGAGAATATTATGATCTATAGTGTCGAATGCAGCACTAAGATCGAGCAGGACTAGCAATGAGATGCAGCCTTGGTCTGAAGCTAAAAACAAGTCATTTGTAATCTTAACTAGTGCAGTTTCTGTGCTATGATGGGGCCTGAAACCTGACTGAAATTCTTCAAGGATGTTGTTATCCTGCAAGAATGTGCAAATTTGAGCTGATACTACTTTTTCTAGTATTTTTGATATGAACGGGAGGTTTGAGATCGGTCTGTAATTTTTTATTTCATTCGCGTCCAAATTCGATTTTTTAAGAAGCGGCTTAATAACTGCTAACTTGAAAGGTTTAGGGACGTGACCTAGATGTAATGAAGAATTAATAATGTTTAGAAGTGGCTCTCCAACCGTAAGCATCACTTCTTTTAAAAATCTGGTTGGGATTGGGTCTAACAGGCACGTTGTTGATTTAGCCGAGGTGATGAGTTTATACAGCTCTTCCTGTCCTATACCTGTAAAGCAGTGAAAATCTAAATGTGAAGCTATAGGCTGAACTGGATCGTGAGATACTATTAGAGGTTGAACCTCCATTATTTTCTTCCTGATATTATTGATTTTTTCATTAAAGAAGTCCATAAAGTCTTCACTTCTAAACTGTGATGGGATACTCTCTGCGGGCATCTTAGGTTTTGTTAGGCGAGCCACTGTACTAAATAAGAACCTGGGATTGTTTTGGTTTCTTGCTATCAGTTGGCTAAGATGCTCGGTCCTAGCAGTTTTTAGAGCCTGTCTATAGCTGCACATACTGTCTTTATACGCAATTCGAAAAACTTCTAATTTAGCTTTCCTCCATTTTCGCTCGAGGTTACGGGTTGCTCTCTTTAGGGCGCGAGTATGACTGTTGTACCACGGTGCAAGTGTTTTATCTCTGACTTTTTTTAATCTGATGGGAGCAACAGTGTCTAATGTACTGGTAAGTATAGTGCCCATGCTGCTAGTCACTTCATCTAGATCATCTGCATTTAGGGGTCTAATAAGAAATTGGGACAGATCCGGCAGATTACTTGTGAATCTGTCTTTAGTGGTGGGATTCATATTTCTAACAGATTGATAACGTGGGGAGACACAGCTAATCTGTTCTACGGGTAGAGTATATGTCAGGAGGTCATATTGTCATATTGTTTCCCCAGTGTTCGCTACCTGGATATTACTGAGGCTGAAAGGACTCTGCCACTGACTTCTGGCTCGCTGCCAGGGGGCGGGGCTCTGTCTGTCTCTTTGTAGTTCCGACCTCTCTGTCATGTCGTTTATGTGTTGGTGTAAGTTGCTGGTGTTACCACAGCGAATCACCTTTTTACAGATGTCGCAATTTGCTGTGTTTTCATTGACAGCAGTAAAATACCTCCACACACCCACACCGCGCTCCGTTATTGATCTGCTCCATGATACCCAGTCAGACACACACCGCGCGCGCTCTCACTCTCTCTGCAGCTGCTTGTTTTAGGCGCTGCTGAGTCACGTGATGGTTACAGGCAACGTGATGGTTACGGGGGGGGGGACAATGTGCGCGACGTGTGAAAAGAGGTGCATAAGAGAAAGTGTTACATACAAGCGCATTTTAAATATTATATTTCATGCAAAATAAATAAAATCATGGGTTTAAAAAAAGCCCTTAATATCGATATTTTGACTTTTGGATCGATCATTTTCAATACAACCCCTAGTATTGATAGTATCGATATTAAGGATCAATACGCCCCCCCCCTACCATAGATGTTTAACACAGAATCAGAACTCAAATGAGTCTTCTTGATCACACATGCTGTTTACCGTATAAACCTTGTTCTATGTGCAGGTACAATCAAAAATATAACCAGAAAACAGCATACAGCTTTAAACTTACATTGATTAGCAAAATAACCAACAGACCTATGAGGCTGGACAATGGAATAAACTGTGTGGGGGCCAATAATGTCAAACATTCATCTCTTCATTCTTTGACAATACTGCTGCTTTTTGTTGGAAATTTTTTAAATAGTTTCTGATGCAATGACTTCAATCAATGTTGGGGACACAGTGTTAATGTGCCTGAGAGGCTGCTGCGCTTTCACAGAACCGAACTGTAGAACTGAACTGTAGAACTGAACTGTAGAACTGAACACAGAACTGGAGATGGAAGGTTTTTAGAGTCACATGGTTGTGGGTCTCCAAATACACAGCGGGCCAGAAGAATAGAACATCTTTTTTTTCATGTGACTTGAAAAACCTTCCATCTACAGTTAAATATATATATTAAAACTTTGATCATGTTATCTAGTTTAAATGAGTGTTTTAGCTACATAAATAAGACATTATTATATAATATCAACCCCTTAACATTTCATAGCTACTAGGCTATTTATTCAAATTCATTAATATAGACAAACATTGTTTTAATGTAATTAAACAAAGCATATTTTTAATATCATTCTTTTTTGTTTGTTTGTTTCTATTCATTGTAAAAAGTGACTTTTTCTAAATCAAAGTGACAATACAATACATTCCATACAAACTCAAATAATTCTTTTGATTGTGTAAAGCTGTTTTGAGACAATGTCAATTGTTAAAAGCGCTATAGAAATAAAACTGAATTGAATTGAATTGAAAAACCCTACTCTAAGGCTAATAAATGTATTTTACGATTTGGGACATTATTTAATACAATATTTATTACAAAAAAACAGGATTTTTCTATCTCTGTAAGTCACACTGCTATACAGTTAAACGAGGCACTGAATGCTGTCTGTCACTATGTTTAATCATTTATGTTCATAACTCTTATGGTAGTTAATGCCATACGCACTGTGTAATGTTTTATATAGACAGTTAGGTTTTCCTATTAAAACAGTAGCAGCATGATTGATGTATAAAGTAGACTATAGGGTCATAGAGTCTGTATTAAGGGCTTCATGTTCACTGGAGGAAACAGCTGGTGTGATGAGGGTGAACACAGCGAGATTTAACTGATTAATCCCTCATGACATTTTGTAAACTGTATTTATGAGAAAGGACTGAACTGATGCAGATATAACAATTTATCTAAAAACACACACCTTGGCTTAATCCTCCCTCTGTGATGGTGAACTGAAGACCCGCTGAAATACTGTGAGGAGCCGAAATCTGCTGCCGCTTTCATATGAAATTTAAAGGGGACGATGATGGGGGACCAGCAGTGTGTGTGAAGTTTACGGAGAATTTTTAGGTGGGGCTGAGTACAAATGTTAGGGTGGCTAAAGCCCCCCTAAAAATGGCCTAGCGTCGCGCTGTCTGTAGCGCTACATACATGCTGTCAATCAAAAATGGATTCCGCCGTTTAAACAGCTCCTCCAAAATCAGTGCCCGTGGGAGGGACGATTTTGGTGCGTTTATCCAATTACCGTCCCGCTTTTCTGCAGTGAAAAAAGCTAGTCTGTGCCTCGCCATAGCGCTCCAGTGAAGCCCTTAAAAAAAAAATCCACTTAAAAAAATAATTGGGTTGTCAACATTAACCTAGACACGCAGAAAGGGATAAATCACGTTCTCTCCTTGAGTCCTCCCGCCCCCAAAACACATGAACATTTTGATTGGCTGTTCCTTTCCCTGCTATCATGTGATAGGCTATTGGTTGCGTTCAGAAACAAGCAGCGCCAAATGCAGTGGATTTTTTTTCCCGTGCAAGAAGGTGTGTTGGGTGACAGACGTGAGGAGGCGGCAGCAAAAAAAAAAAGAAAGAAACTGGACATAAGGAGCTTTTTTTCAAAGAAAAGTGTAAGTCACTTCAAGTTCGCTAGTGAATCCATCAAAGTCCATCAAAGTAAAGACAACAGTTAACGTTAATGCTAGTGTTTTTTTTTTTCTTTTACCCCTTTAACGCACATTCGTTATAGCAGCAGGTTATAGTCTGTGAATACGGACTTAAAACTAACAGCATATTAAACAGCTAAATGTAAAAGTATAATATGATCCCTGTCAGACTCCTTATCTAATGATCCCCAGACGTCTGTTGAGTGTTGTAAGAAGAAGGGGAGATGCCACACAGTGGTGAAAATGGCCTTGTCCCAACTTTTTTGGGATTTGTTGACACCGTGAAATTTGGAATCAACATATTTTTCCTTTAAAATGATACATTTTCTCGGATTAAACTTTTGATCTGTCATCTATGTTCTATTCTGAATAAAATATTGACATTTGCCATCTCCACATCATTGCATTCAGTTTTAATTCACAATTTGTTTAGTGTCCCAACTTTTTTGGAATCCGGTTTGTATGAGTTAAACATCTATGGGGGCTGAGCCCCCCTTAACTGAAAATCCTAGAAATGTCCCTGACTGCAGTACGTATACGAGGCCGGCGGTGTTCATCCTCTTCTGTTGTAGCATTGGAGACAGATGCCTCTGCGAATTTTACGTTTTCCTTCGCTGTCTACCACGACTTGTTTTTTACCTGCTATGTGTGTGGTCATGCAGGGATTAAAGTTCTCCGTCATTACGACGGATTTCCGTCAATCACACTGTTCCGCCTGTCCTTAATGTTTAAAATTCACTTTTCATAATGTTAATGCTGTGTATATATAGGCTTACATGGGTGTTAAATTAAGGAAAGACAAAGTGTATTCAGCCTGCTGAGGAGGATGTGATCAAAGCCTGGAGTGGAGCGACTGCACGTTCCTCTCTCCACTCTAAGCGTTTTGTTATCACTCCGGTATGGATCCACTCCGGGTTTTGGTTTAGTTTTGAAGAACTACATGTCAGGCTGAGGTATAACTATATTTAAGATAGCATGGACACACTTAATGCAGGAAGGCTCCGATGTTTCGGAGATTGATAAAAGTGTAAATAAATAAATGGAGATGGGCTTGGCTTAGCGAAATTGGGGAGAATGGCAAGCCTTTTAGTTCGTGGACTAAAAAAATCAAACATCCAGGTAGGTGTCTCTGCACAGTATGCCACAGGAAACTTCAATATGGCAATAATGACAAAACAAAGTGCGAGTTTGCCATCAGTCAGCAGCTCGTCACAATGCTGCGGTTCGTGCTCTAACAGTACACATGCTCCCTGTCTGCTGCGACAAGAACCACAACGGAGATTCACACATCTGTGGCCGACCGTGTGCGCGATGTAAAAGTGCGCCTATGTTCTTTCATAGCGGAGCATGACCTGTCGCTCACAGTCTCACAACCACTAGTTAATTTAATGCAATCAGTTGTCAAAGACAAGAGTGCACTTTCAAGATTGTCTATACTGTAGGCTACGTTTACACTGCCAGGTGAATGTGACCCAATTCCGATTTTTTGCTCATATGTGACACATATAACAGTGTCCGTGTAAACAGGAAAAAAACGCATGCATTCCGATATTTCGAGATCGGTTTCAGGCCTCCTTCATATGTGGAAATAAATCGGATATAAATCAGATATGTGCTAATGTGATTGTCGTGTAAACAGACAGATCGGATTTCGTGAGGCATTGTGTTCTGTACGTCATTAAAACTGCGACTTCTTCGCGGTTTAATGACGTAATGTTATTCTCCGGTGGAAGCGCGTGTGGAATTACAACATCGCAGGTGACGTGGAAGAGGTAAAGAACAACGCCCCCCCCCCCCCCCCAACACACACACGCATTGTGTTAATGCTTATTTGGGCTAAATAACATTAAATCAGTATTTGATGAATAAACATATGTGCAGGCTGCAATTATGCCGTTTTTTCCTCCTCCTCCGTTTTAAAACCATGGTGCGCGAACTTTGCATATATAGCAGAGATAGTGTTAAGCATATTTCACCTTCATCTTTCTTGGCCAGTGTGCAGCGCAAGAACCTCCCTTTAAGTATGCGCGATATTTCAGATGGTATGGAGAGTGTAAACACGTGAATCGGATATGAGTCATAGTTAAAAGAACGTGTAAACAGACGGTCAGAAAAATCAGATATAGGCAACAAATCAGAATTAAGCATCGAGACCTGCAGTGTAAACGTACTTGCACACATGGCATTGCTGCTTACTGGAAATCCGATTTGTCATCTAAGCTGAAAACGAAGATACATAAAACATGCACTGAAAAAGCACTTTTTGGAATTTAATGGTGGTGCTATTACTTTTTTCTGTTAATTATTAAGAGTTTCACAAAACATTGTTTGGTGTTATAAGATAAATAAAAACATGCACTGAAAAGATATGTGGTAGATGGTTGATTATTTGTGAAGGTATATTTTTTTTCAAAGATTACAAATAGCTTTTAAAATATGCAAACTGGCAATATTAAAGCGGTTTAATCTCCCCTAACGCTATTGGTCTCGACTATTTAAATAAAGTGTTTGTTAAAGGAATATGGCTCGGCCTGAAAAAAGTTCAGTCAGAAGACTTTTTTTCACTTTAATCCCTGGGTCATGTGACTACATGTAGTTATTGTTACTGCGTCTGATTGGTGAAACACAGTCATGTGGTACAGTAGATCCATCAGCTGCATGTTTAGAATAAAAGGTTAGAAAAATAACACATCGATTGTAGCCGAGTGTAGCGGAGTAAGAGTAGCGTTTCTTCTTCACAAATCTACTGAAGTAAAAGTAAAAGTGCAGTAAAACTACTCATAGAATTTACTCAAGTAAATTTAACAGAACAAATGTAACTTGTTACTACCCACCTCTGACTAAACTGAACTTAATCTTAATTTATGATTCCTCTTGTCACCGGCTGCTTTAAAAAGCAAACTGAAAGCGGCTCCCTTTTTGTTCCTGCCACCGTCCTTGATAATATTCTCATGGACTCATGGTGTTATGTCTTCACTAAATCATGTGCGCAACTGGCGATCGGTTTGGTTCAGTTTCTAGTATACTAAAAATGCTTTACATGCCAAGGCAAATCTTTTGCAGAATTTCAGTTTTTAAGGCTGAAATTTAAGCAGCGGAGCATTAGTATGTCGAGGTACCACTGTATTACCTGTTAAAGTAAATGAAATAACATGACAGTTTTATTTATCTGAGAGTGTAAAATGTATACCTCTATAACTTTGCAGATAACTAAATAACACCAAAGTTAAATTAAATAATTAAAATTAAATAATTAAAATTTATTTATATAGCACCTTTTGTAATGAGCTGGTTACAAAGTGCTTTGCAATAAACAGTTCTAATAAAAACACTAGAGCAAAACTAGCCTTTTGTTGGCTCAGATGGAAAATTTTCCAACAGAAAAAATATTATAAAACTGCATGCGGTAACCTGGCTCAGAATCAGATATAGTTCCTGATGTGCTCCAGCTGTTCCTGATGGGTTAACTGGTGATTAAAGTCAAATCCTGATGTTCTCATCCTTGATGTGCAGCTTTTCAGTGTCATCAGGACAATAAATCTGATCTTGCTATAACTTTAAATCAACTCGATTCAATTTAGATTTAATCAGTGAAACACAGTCTTTACCACCGCTACATTTAAGTAGCTTATTTATTTATTTTTATCTATCTGTCTATCTATCAATCTACAGTGGAACCTCAGATTGTGAGTAACGCGGTTTGTGAGTATTCCGCAAGACAAGCAAAGATTTTTATTAAATTTTGAATTTGGACAAGTCTTGGTTTAGCACCGAGCACCGAGTATCATGTATCACGCATGCGCTTCTTGTTTTGACAGTTATAGCAAGTTATTTTAGTTAATAACTAAAATAAGTTATAGCTATAGTTATAGCTTGTTATTTTAAAGTTATAGCAAGATCAGATTTAGTGTCCTGATGCCAAGCATCACGTGATCACAACTGAGCCGACAGTTTTTCTCTCTCTTGTGCTGCGGAATTGTGGGTAATTGTCTCCCCTGCTGGGTCTTAGTGCTCGTCTCTTACTGGTATAATCAACATCCGTGCACGCGTGTACTGTTTACTATAACACTGTGACCACGTGTGTGTGTGTAAAACATTTTATTTTGTGTCTGTATGTGTGTGTGTACAGCATGCATGTAAAGCAAAAGCAAGTCTCATCAGAGAAGTTAAAGATTAATTTTCTCTCTCTGCTCAACGCTCAGCCTGCTCTTTGTGTCTGTGTGTGCATGTCATTGGACACCGTGCCCCACACACACACACACACACACACACACACACTCTTTCTCTTTGCTCTACACAGAAACACTGCTCTGTCGCGATTCTTTTCAAAGGTAAAGTTTAGATTAATTAGTTTTTACTTTACAGCAGTGATTCCGTTAGTGTGTCGCTCAATCGAGTGTCATTAGAGAGATTTCTTGTTTATTTTTCCGATAAAACAGTGTTTTCGTTGTGTGTGTGCGTGTGTGAAAAGAGTGGAGGAAGGGTAACTGTGTAAGACAAGAAGGGGGAGAGGGGAGCTTACTTTAGATTCACACACACACACACACACACACACATACACACACAGCGCCTGTGGGAACACACAAAATCACTTATCTGTCGGATTTATTTGTACTTTTTTTAAGGTAAAGTTCAGTTTAATTTGTTTAATTTTAATTTTATATTTTGTGTTAATTATTTTGATGTATTTATTTTTTTGGACTGTGGAACGAATAATTTTCATTATTTCTTATTGGAGTATACGAGTGTTCTGGAATACGAGCCGCTTCTGGAATGAATTCTGCTCGTAATCCGAGGTTCCATTGTATATATACTGTATATCTGTTAACCTGCTCATGCTGCTTATCTTCTATATATCTTTGTTGTTGTTTTTTTAAGTAAAATGTAGAAATTTAACAGTGTACCTCTGTTTCACACCTAAATCTTGTATATTTTTCCTTCTACTCTTACATTTAAAAAATCTATTATTTTTTTGTAAAAAAAAAAAAAAAAGAGGAAAAACACTTTACATCACTCTGGTTGTCAGCAGTGGCGGGTGAAGGTGAGTTTTAAACAGAAATCTGGCAACCCGAGCGAACACCATCATGGCGTCCGTCACTGAGCTGAAAAGCGGTGGGTTTAAACTCTACTTTTATATGAATATCCTCACTTTAATAACTTCAGCGTACAGTTAAGTTATTTATTCATCATTTACTGAATAAAACACACCGCGCTCGTATATTTCACACAGTCATATTTAACCCTGAAGCGGTGAGCGCGGATGTGGCTAACCCCCTGTGCTAATGGTTTGAAATAAATTACCTCAGGTGTTAGCAACCGTTAGCCTCGGGCAGGGGGCGCTATGCTTACATTTTTACATTTAGGCATTTGGCAGACGCTCTTATCCAGAGCGACTTACATTTTTATCTCATTATACATCTGAGCAGTTGAGGGTTAAGGGCTTTTTGCTCAAGGGCCCAACAGTGGCAACTTGGTGGTTGTGGGGTTTGAACCTGGGATCTTCCGAACTGTAGTCCAATGCCTTAACCACTGAGCTACACCTGGCCCATGCTAAGCTAACTGTCAGTGTTACAGGTTCAAATCCTGACAGATAGTTTTACAAAAACATTTAATAAATCGCAGATTATTTACTCATAACAAAAAGTGTGTTTGTGTTTATTATAAACGAAGACAAAATATTTGATTACACAAATGCAATATTGTGGTGAAAATAAAGCAGGATCACAACATCCAAAAAAACTTTATGGACTAATTAAATATTTTAAACATCTAATTAATAATAATAATAATAATAATAATGAACACAAAACAGACTAAATATACCTCGGCATACAAATTTAATCCGTTCTGAAGGCGAGTTCTTAAGGTGAAATTTTGTATTGTGAGACTCGCGTTCCTGTAGAAATAATATAAATACAGAGAATTCGCCCAAAAATATTACCAATATGACCAATTACCAACACTATAATCATATTTCAGTATATAAAAACAATCAAAACATTTAGAAAAGACATGTAAATAAAATAAAAGATGAAATAAACAGACATTAAAGCTGAATGATTCCTCTCGGCACCGGCTGCATTAAACACCAAACTGAAAGTGTCTCCCTTTTCTTCTTGATACCGTCCTGGATAACATTCCCGGGACACCGTGGTGCTACGTCTTCACTAAATCTTACACAAAATGCAAACAAATACCCAGAAAAAAACGCGTAAACTCTCTTCACTTTGCTTTCCACTGATACAAACACGTTGTGAACGGCTCCCGGACGTACGTGCAACTTATCCGGCGTTTGGTTCAACTAAGACGCTCGTATGCTGAAAATGCTTCATATGACGAGGCACGTTTCTTGCAAAAAGAAACAAATTTGTGAGGTGGAGCGTTTGCATGCTGAGGTACCACTGAATTTAATAAATTGTCTGTGTGTGTGTCTGTGTTAATGATGTAGGACTGTTCTTTATCCAGCAGGGGGCAGAGCTGTGCATCTTATCACCTCTAAGACTTCCTTCTGCAGATCAATAATTGTTTGTGCCCACTCTGTGTGTGTGTGTGTGTGTGTGTGTGTGTGTAGCCTTAAAGGAGACATTGGAGGCGCGGGGCGTGCTCACACAGCTCAGAGCGAGGATGAGGGCGGAGGTGTTCAGGGCGCTGGATGATGCGAGCGAGCCACGCCCCTCACCGAGCCGCGAGACGCTCCTGATTAATGAGCTGATCCGCGAGTACCTCAGGTTCCACAAGTACAATCACACTGAGTCTGTGCTTGTCACAGGTATATACACACACACACACACACACACACACACACTCACCAGTAACATAGGGCAGGTCACACTCTTACCTGTCTCATTACCTGTTCTCCCACACACACACACAGACACACACAAGTGTATTCAGAACACTGTCATTATCAAGTGTTATAACATGACTGTATGTGTGTGTGTGTGTGTGTAGAGTCCGGACAGCAGGATGTTCCTCTGGACCGAAAGTTCATCGCCACTGAACTGAACATCGTAGAGGAGCCGAACGCTAGCACACTGTGAGTGTGTATTATCTCACACACACACACACACACACACACACACACACACAAAACAAACGATTAATTTAAAGACCTGTGTGTGTGTGTGTGTGTGTGTGTGTGTGTGTGTGACAGTCCTTTGCTGTATGGAGTCATCTCTCACTTCCTGAAAGAGGATGGAGCATGCTAGACAGGTGAACACCTTTTACACACAAACACACACACACACATACACACGCACACACACCTGGTTCAGCAGCTCACACACTAGCGCTTGTTGTGTCTCATCATCTCTAATTTTTATTAAATATTTCTTTCTAGAGCCGGAGATGTTGCATCATCACAACAGGAAGTTGCATCACAACAGGAAGTCACAACACTGTTAAATGATTATTGTTTATACCATCAATTGTACCCAAGGCTCTGTGTGTGTATGTGTGTGTGTGTGTGTGTGTGTGTGTGTGTGTGTGTGTGTGTGTGTGTGAGAGAGAGAGAGACACACTCTGTGTTTGGGTGTGTGATCTTTCTAAACTTTCATAAAAATTAAACATTTTTCTAATATCTTTAGTGTGTGTGTCTGTGTGTGTGTGTGTGTGTGAGAGAGAGAGAGAGAACATGATGAGACCTAGTTGAATTTAAGAGCAGACTTGCGATATGTGTGTGACGTGGCGGTGCAGTATTCGCCTTCTTCATTCTCATACGTCTTCTTCATATTCAAAAATGGATAAAGAAATGCATTAACACACACACACACACACACACACACACACACACACCCCTCTCAAGGGACAGCTCAGTGAGTGAAAGTATTTAGTGTCAGTGATGAACTGCAGGTTCGTGTCCAGAGTAAAATTTTAATTTGTGCACATTTATTTTATACTTGATTTACATATTCATAAGCCGATGATGGATGATGACTGTGTGCTCAAACAAACACACACACGAAGCAACACGTCCCGAAATCGGGATGAAATTCTGTACATCAGCAGCAGCTACTTTGTGTGTGTGTGTGTCTGTGTGTGTGTGTATTTTGTTTAGTGGTTAGTAAACATCATGCTCAGATTTGTTGGCCCATATTTAGTCACACTGGGCTTTACTTTAAACACTTTACACACACACACACACACACTGCAAATTCCAGACTACACTGACCTTATATGGAACTGCACATCGCTCTCTCGTTCTCTCTCTCGTTTCTGCAGATATCTAGTAGGGTGTTGATACAGTGCAGAGTCTGACCTGCAGGTTTTTCCTCTGTGTGTGTGTGTGTATGTGTGTATCTCTCTGTCTGTCTATCTGTCTGTCTGTCTGTCTGTGTGCTTTCCGAGTACATTAGCTTTGATGGAAACATCCCCAGCTCTGTGCAGCTCAGTGGTGATTTATGGTGTACGAGAGGACGTTGTCCTTTTATAGGAAGTTCCATTGGAGTGCTGGGAATGTGTACGTGTATGTGTGTGTGTGTGTGTGTGTGTGTGCATGTGCACCCAAAAAGGCTGTGAGAGTGTGCAGTGTGTGTTGCAGGGAATCTCCTTCACTCAGTATGGGATTCCACTGTAGAGAGGTGCAGTGTTGGCCATGTTGGGGAAGGTGAAGTGAAAAATGTAGAGTGTAATAAACACCACACTCCATGTTTACCCGTGTTTGTGTTATTAACTATGTTTATTATGTATGTATTATAAAGATTATTTTTAGAATGGCTGGCTGTAGGCATGGGGTATTAGGGGGTCGTTTAAATGGGGATAACTAGGATGCGTTAGATTTAAGAGATTAGATTAAAATGTTGTGAATGTTGGAAATTGGAATAGTGGGGTATTAGAATGGCGAGTACTAGAATAGTGGAGTATTAGAATGGAGAGTACTAGAATAGTGGGGTATTAGAATGGCGAGTACTAGAATAGTGGAGTATTAGAATAGAGAGTACTAGAATAGTGGGGTATTAGAATGGAGAGTACTAGAATAGTGGGGTATTAGAATGGAGAGTACTAGAATAGTGGGGTATTAGAATGGCGAGTACTAGAATAGTGGGGTATTAGAATGGCGAGTACTAGAATAGTGGGGTATTAGAATGGCGAGTACTAGAATAGTGGGGTATTAGAATGGCGAGTACTAGAATAGTGGGGTATTAGAATGGCGAGTACTAGAACAGTGGGGTATTAGAATGGAGAGTACTAGAATAGTGGGGTATTAGAATGGTGAGTACTAGAATAGTGGGGTATTAGAATGGCGAGTACTAGAACAGTCGGGTATTAGAATAGAGAGTACTAGGATAGTGGGGTATTAGAATGGCGAGTACTAGAATAGTGGGGTATTAGAATGGAGAGTACTAGAATAGTGGGGTATTAGAATGGTGAGTACTAGAATAGTGGGGTATTAGAATGGCGAGTACTAGAACAGTCGGGTATTAGAATAGAGAGTACTAGGATAGTGGGGTATTTGAATGGAGAGTACTAGAATAGTGGGGTATTAGAATGGTGAGTACTAGAATAGTGGGGTATTAGAATGGCGAGTACTAGAACAGTCGGGTATTAGAATAGAGAGTACTAGAACAGTCGGGTATTAGAATAGAGAGTACTAGGATAGTGGGGTATTTGAATGGAGAGTACTAGAATAGTGGAGTATTAGAATGGCGAGTACTAGAATAGTGGGGTATTAGAATGGCGAGTACTAGAATAGTGGAGTATTAGAATGGCGAGTACTAGAACAGTGGGGTATTAGAATGGAGAGTACTAGAATAGTGGGGTATTAGAATGGCGAGTACTAGAATAGTGGGGTATTAGAATGGCGAGTACTAGAATAGTGGGGTATTAGAATGGCGAGTACTAGAATAGTGGGGTATTAGAATGGCGAGTACTAGAATAGTGGGGTATTAGAATGGAGAGTACTAGAATAGTGGGGTATTAGAATGGAGAGTACTAGAATAGTGGGGTATTAGAATGGAGAGTACTAAAATAGTGGGGTATTAGAATGGCGAGTACTAGAATAGTGGGGTATTAGAATGGAGAGTACTAGAATAGTGGGGTATTAGAATGGAGAGTACTAGAATAGTGGGGTATTAGAATGGCGAGTACTAGAACAGTCGGGTATTAGAATAGAGAGTACTAGGATAGTGGGGTATTTGACTGGAGAGTACTAGAATAGTGGAGTATTAGAATGGAGAGTACTAGAATAGTGGGGTATTAGAATGGAGAGTACTAGAATAGTGGGGTATTAGAATGGCGAGTACTAGAATAGTGGGGTATTGGAATGGCGAGTATTAGAACAGTCGGGTATTAGAATGGAGAGTACTAGAATAGTGGGGTATTAGAATGGTGAGTACTAGAATAGTGGGGTATTAGAATGGCGATTACTAGAATAGTGGGGTATTGGAATGGCGAGTATTAGAACACTCGGGTATTAGAATGGAGAGTACTAGAATAGTGTGGTATTAGAATGGCGAGTACTAGAACAGTGGGGTATTAGAATGGTGAGTACTAGAATAGTGGGGTATTAGAATGGCGAGTACTAGAATAGTGGGGTATTAGAATGGCGAGTACTAGAATAGTCGGGTATTAGAATGGAGAGTACTAGAATAGTCGGGTATTAGAATGGCGAGTACTAGAATAGTGGGGTATTTGAATGGAGAGTACTAGAATAGTGGGGTATTTGAATGGAGAGTACTAGAATAGTCGGGTATTAGAATAGAGAGTACTAGAATAGTGGGGTATTAGAATGGAGAGTACTAGAATAGTCGGGTATTAGAATGGCGAGTACTAGAATAGTGGCGTATTAGAATGGAGAGTACTAGAATAGTGGGGTATTAGAATGGCGAGTACTAGAACAGTGGGGTATTAGAATGGAGAGTACTAGAATAGTGGGGTATTAGAATGGCGAGTACTAGAATAGTGGGGTATTAGAATGGAGAGTACTAGAATAGTGGGGTATTAGAATGGCGATTACTAGAATAGTGGGGTATTGGAATGGCGAGTATTAGAACAGTCGGGTATTAGAATGGAGAGTACTAGAATAGTGGGGTATTAGAATGGTGAGTACTAGAATAGTGGGGTATTAGAATGGCGAGTACTAGAACAGTCGGGTATTAGAATAGAGAGTACTAGGATAGTGGGGTATTTGAATGGAGAGTACTAGAATAGTGGAGTATTAGAATGGAGAGTACTAGAATAGTGGGGTATTAGAATTGCGAGTACTAGAATAGTGGGGTATTGGAATGGCGAGTATTAGAACAGTCGGGTATTAGAATGGAGAGTACTAGAATAGTGGGGTATTAGAATGGCGAGTACTAGAATAGTGGGGTATTAGAATGGAGAGTACTAGAATAGTGGGGTATTAGAATGGCGAGTGTTAGAATAGTGGGGTATTAGAATGGAGAGTACTAGAATAGTGTGGTATTAGAATGGCGAGTACTAGAATAGTGGGGTATTAGAATGGCGAGTACTAGAATAGTGGGGTATTAGAATGGAGAGTACTTGAATAGTGGCGTATTAGAATGGAGAGTACTTGAATAGTGGCGTATTAGAATGGAGAGTACTAGAATAGTGGGGTATTAGAATGGCGAGTACTAGAATTGTGGGGTATTAGAATGGCGAGTACTAGAATAGTGGGGTATTAGAATGGAGAGTACTAGAATAGTGGGGTATTAGAATGGAGAGTACTAGAATTGTGGGGTATTAGAATGGCGAGTACTAGAATAATGGGGTATTAGAATGGCGAGTACTAGAATAGTGGGGTATTAGAATGGAGAGTACTAAAATAGTGGGGTATTAGAATGGAGAGTACTAAAATAGTGGGGTATTAGAATGGAGAGTACTAGAATAGTGGCGTATTAGAATGGCGAGTACTAGAACAGTCGGGTATTAGAATAGAGAGTACTAGGATAGTGGGGTATTTGAATGGAGAGTACTAGAATAGTGGGGTATTAGAATGGCGAGTACTAGAATAGTGGGGTATTAGAATGGCGAGTACTAGGATAGTGGGGTATTAGAATGGAGAGTACTAGAATAGTGTGGTATTAGAATGGCGAGTACTAGAATAGTGTGGTATTAGAATGGCGAGTACTAGAATAGTGTTGTATTAGAATGGAGAGTACTAGAATAGTGGGGTATTAGAATGGAGAGTACTAGAATAGTGGGGTATTAGAATGGCGAGTACTAGAATTGTCGGGTATTAGAATGGCGAGTACTAGAATTGTCGGGTATTAGAATGGCGAGTACTAGAATAGTGGGGTATTAGAATGGCGAGTACTGGAATAGTGGGGTATTAGAATGGCGAGTACTAGAATAGTGGGGTATTAGAATGGCGAGTACTAGAATAGTGGGGTATTAGAATGGCGAGTACTAGAATAGTGGGGTATTAGAATGGAGAGTACTTGAATAGTGGCGTATTAGAATGGAGAGTACTAGAATAGTGGGGTATTAGAATGGAGAGTACTAGAATTGTGGGGTATTAGAATGGAGAGTACTAAAATAGTGGGGTCTTAGAATGGCGAGTACTAGAATAGTGGGGTATTAGAATGGAGAGTACTAGAATAGTGGGGTATTAGAATGGAGAGTACTAGAATAGTGGGGTATTAGAATGGAGAGTACTTGAATTGTGGGGTATTAGAATAGAGAGTACTAGAATAGTGTGGTATTAGAATGGCGAGTACTAGAATAGTGGGGTATTAGAATGGCGAGTACTAGAATAGTGGGGTATTAGAATGGAGAGTACTTGAATAGTGGCGTATTAGAATGGAGAGTACTAGAATAGTGGGGTATTAGAATGGAGAGTACTAGAATTGTGGGGTATTAGAATGGCGAGTACTAGAATAGTGGGGTATTAGAATGGAGAGTACTAGAATAGTGGGGTATTAGAATGGCGAGTGTTAGAATAGTGGGGTATTAGAATGGAGAGTACTAGAATAGTGTGGTATTAGAATGGCGAGTACTAGAATAGTGGGGTATTAGAATGGCGAGTACTAGAATAGTGGGGTATTAGAATGGAGAGTACTTGAATAGTGGCGTATTAGAATGGAGAGTACTAGAATAGTGGGGTATTAGAATGGAGAGTACTAGAATTGTGGGGTATTAGAATGGCGAGTACTAGAATAGTGGGGTATTAGAATGGAGAGTACTAGAATAGTGGGGTATTAGAATGGCGAGTGTTAGAATAGTGGGGTATTAGAATGGAGAGTACTAGAATTGTGGGGTATTAGAATGGCGAGTACTAGAATAGTGGGGTATTAGAATGGCGAGTACTAGAATAGTGGGGTATTAGAATGGAGAGTACTAGAATAGTGGGGTATTAGAATGGAGAGTACTAAAATAGTGGGGTATTAGAATGGAGAGTACTAGAATAGTGGCGTATTAGAATGGCGAGTACTAGAATAGTGGGGTATTAGAATGGAGAGTACTAGAATAGTGGGGTATTAGAATGGCGAGTGTTAGAATAGTGGGGTATTAGAATGGAGAGTACTAGAATTGTGGGGTATTAGAATGGCGAGTACTAGAATAGTGGAGTATTAGAATGGCGAGTACTAAAATAGTGGGGTATTAGAATGGGGCGGTATGAACGGTTGAGTATTAAGGTGGGAGAGTAGAATCATGGGGTATAACAATAGGAGAATTTGGGGTAGGGTTTTAGAGCGGGGTTATTAGATGGGGGTATTCATGGTAGTGTATTTAAATGGGGTAATAATGGTGTAGAATTAGTGGTGGTGTGTTAGATTGCAGATATTGATTGGTATTAGGTATAAGTGGTGCAATATTAAATTGTTAGTTTTAGTAGTAGGGTATTAGATTGGGCAATTAGCGGTATGATATTAGATTAGGGTATTAGTGGTGGATTATTAAATTGGGTATTAAAGGTGGAATACTGATTGGGGTGGTTTAGGGTATTAGTTTGGGATCTAGTTTTTGTGTTTTAGTGGTGGGGTATTTAGTGGAATAATTAGGAGTTATTTGCTTTGGGATATTAGTTTGTGGTGCTTTTTTTGATGGGCGGGGAGGGGAGGTATGGGTATTTAATTGTTGACAATAGTTTGGGGGTAATACTGTAGATTGGAGATATTATATTAGACCATAACATTGGAGGTATTAGATTAGCAGGGGGAGTTTGAGGTGGGTAATTAGATTGTGGATAATATGTTGAGGGTGTTTGTGATGCTGTATTGCTGGGTATTAAGTTGTGGGTATTAGTTTGAGTCAATTAGATTGGGGAATTAGCTAGAATTATAAATTTTCGGGATATTAGTTGTGGTTATTAGGATGGCTGTATTGGCGTATTAATTATATTAGGTATGGGGTATTAGTTTCGAGGAATGACTGGTGGGGTATTGGATTGGATTGTATTAGTGGTGGGGTGTTTCAGGTATTAATTTGGAGATATTAGCTTTTGGGGTATTAATGGCGTGGTATTGGATCAGCCATATTGGATAATTTTGTTCAGATGTATTAATTCTGGGGGTATTGCTGGTGTGGGATTAGTTTGAGGATATTAATTTGGCACAATTAGATTGTGTGTTTTAGTTTTAAAGTAGTACTGCAGTTTGAGGTATAGGTATAATGGGGATTAGATTTGGGGTATTAATGAGGGAGCTTTTTTATTGGCAGTATTAGTGGTAGTGTGTACGATTGGGATATTAGATTGGGGCTATAAGTGATGGGTATTAGATCGGGGCATTAGAGGTGAAGTATTAAAAATTTTTTATGATTAGGCATATTAGATTAGGGGTATTAGTGGTTGCATATTAGACTGGGGGTTTAAGATTCAGATTGCGTTTATTAGAAAGAGGGTATTAGATTAGAGGTATTCAATCAGTCAATTATTTATTTCTATAGCACTTATTAACAACTTCAAGTTGACCAAAGCGCTATACATCAAGGATCGGCTCTGAGCCCCTTCTTGTTTGCTCTGGTGATGGACAGGATGACAGATGGTAATGAGACAGGAGTCTCCATGGACAATGATGTTTGCAGATGACATTGTACTTTGTAGCGAGAGCAGGGAACAGGTGGAGGAAAATCTAGAGAGGTGGAGGTATGCTCTGGAAAGCAGAGGAATAAAGGCTAGCTGTAGCAAGACAGAATACATGTGTGTGAATGAGACGAACAGTGAGGCTACAGGGAGCAGAGGTAAAGAGGGTGCAGGACTTTAAGTACAGTACTTAGGGTCAACGGTCCAGAGAAACGGAGAGTGTGGAAAGGAGGTGAAGAGACGAGTACAGGCAGGTTGGAATGGGTGAAGAAAAGTGTCAGGTGTGTTGTGCGATAAAAGAGTATCAGCGAGAATGAAAGGAAAGGTGTACAGGACAGTGGTGAGACCAGCGATGCTCTACGGCTTAGAGACAGTGGCACTGAAGAAAAGACAGGAGGCAGAGCTAGAGGTAGCAGAGCTGAAGATGTTGATGTTCTCTTTGGGAGTGACAAGGATGGATAGGATCAAGAATCAGTTCAATCAGAGGGACAACTCATGTGAGATGTTTTGGAGATAAAGTCAGAGAGGCCAGATTGAGGTGGTTTGGACATGTTCAGAGGAGAGAGTGTGAATATATCGGTAGAAGGATGCTGAGGTTGGAACTGCCAGGCAGGAGGTCTAGAGGAAGACCAAAGAGGAGATTTATGGATGCAGTGAGAGAGGACATGAAGTTAGTTGGTGTGAGAGAAGAGAATGCAGAGGATAGGGTTAGATGGAGGCAGATGATTCGCTGTGGCGACCCCTGAAAGGGAACAGCCGAAAGATAAAAAATTATTAGATTAGGGGTATTAGATTTTAGGTATTAAATTGGGGGTATTAGATCAGGGGTATTAGATTAGAGGTATTATATTTGGGGTATTATATTTGGGGTATTTAACAGTGTCTTAATGAGAGTCTGAGGTCAGGAGTGATCTGCTACTTCCTCCGGCCCACTTTGCGCGCAGTCATGACCTCCTTGGCTGTAACCCCGCCCCTTAGCCCCTCCTCCTTGTTAGTTTAAATGAAGTGCACATTGATATTTGCTGTAATTTGGACCGCTCTCTGCCGGAGTTTCTCGCTCAGAGTCTCCAAATTACAGCTGTGTGAAGCTTCTCCATCACTCAACACCTTCATCCAACATCTGTAAGTACACACACTCACACATCCAGCATCTGTAGGCACACACACACCAATGCATTTTACTATTCGTCTTATAGCTGTAATGCAGTGAGAGTGAAGTGATTGATTTACACTCGGTGTTCAGTGTGTTCATGAAACTCTTTCTCTCTCACAAACACAAATCTGGTGAGGAATTGAATGCAAAGTATTTGTTTATGGATTAATATGTGCAGTACAATTTGTAGCTGTGAGTATGTGTGTGTCACATAAACACCCTCAAACACACAGACACACACTCTAAAATGTGTGATCAGTGTCAGTTTCCTGGTTTACAGTTTTTGTGGCATTGTGTATCCTGGTAAAATTATGATAATTTATATGATAATGCTACATTGTGTGTGTGTGTGTGTGTGTGTGTGTGTGTGAGAGAGAGAGTTCCCTGTAGAGAAGTGCAGTATTAAACAGTTAAAGTTAGGGTTTTGGGGAAACGCTGGAGGAAACACTGTTCATTGTGTGACAGATGAAATGATCGAGTGTAACTAACCGAAGAGTTTCCTGTTCTCCTAATATGGTAACACAACGCTGCTTTCTGTTGAATGATGTGGTAAACAGTGCACACACACACACACACACACACACACACACAGAGAGTCATGCGCTGCAGCACACAGGTCTGTACCGATGGTTTCTGCTTCAGTAGCGACTCTGATTGAGTCTGAGATCAGCTGAACGGCTCCTGCAGGTTAAACGTTAAACTCGCCGTCGGGTCACTTCACCATCAGCGCGCTGAGAAACAGAACCGAGAATCAGGCAGGAAGTAAAAGTACTTACACCCTTCAGTTCTCAGATATTTTACCACAGACACACACACACACACACATGCGCACATGCAGTGCAATGTGGTGTGTTTGATGTCACCGCCTAGGTCAGTGTATCCTCTCACCTGTCCGTCCGTCTAAACACCTGGAGCAATTATCAGGATTGTCTTGAGTTTGTCTCTTGTGGGCGTGGCCTGTGTAGCTACTGTAATAACCCGTATTATCTCTGTATAGCTTCTAAAGCTAGTAACTAGGAGAGAGATTAAATAACACACTAATCACTGAGGAACTCTGTGTACTCTGCGCTCAGCACACACACACACACACACACACACACCAGCGCCCCCTGCTCTTCCTCCTGAGCACTGCGTTTTGTCCTGACGTCTCTGACCAGTTTTAGAGACAATGAAGAGACAAGTCCAGCACTCTCACTTCCTCCTGCAGGTGTGTGGGAAACGACTGCGGGTACCGGAGACACGTCACACGTCACACGTCACTCCGAACCCTCGGAAGCGTCCGAGTCCAGCATGTGGATTTATTTACTGAGACAGATTAGAATTAGTGTGGAATTGGGGACTCGAGTGTTACCTGAGGTGGAGACCACCTGCTGCTCAGTCCAGTGTTAGCGCAGTCACGCTAGCTCCTGCTAACTCGGTACAACTTCACACACAAACACTTTACGACTCGCCAGCAGGTGGACGGAGGTTTAAATGAAGCGGGTGTACTGCGGCATGAATATTCATTATTAGTATGCAAATGAGATTCTTTAAATAGATTTATGACTCTCAGGATTAAGAGTATAAACAAGTGCACTTTAGTTTTTTTTTAAAGGTGTTATTTTCAGCGTTTGCTCAGTGGTGAAGGACCTGAAACACCAGGAGGCTGTGAGTTTAAATCTCGCACTGCTGCCTGTGTTTACATGTTTGATTTGATTTGGTTTATTTCTAAAGTCACGGCAGTGGAAATGATCCACTTAAAGACGAAGCTCTTACACAACGTCTCAGCGTCTCAGAGAGTCTTTATTAAGACTGAATGTGGAAGGGATTAAACTTTGTGTGACTTTGGGAGATTCATGGTCAGGGATTATCAGTGTTGACGTTCTTCCTCGCGGTGTCTGAGCTAATGCTAATCCGATCCGTCAATCTCTCAGACTCGAAGATCTGACCCGGGACCGGGAAGCAACTTGGTTTGCGAGTCTCAGGTACGGGCTGAAAGCAAAAAGGATTTATTTTAAGGTTGAGTTTTAACTTTAAGATGATGATCAGGCTGGAGTGTGGAGCGTTAGCGTGTGATATCTGTAGCACACACACTCCATGTCAGAAATGAGAGATTTGTGAAGGAAAGGGGACGAGAAGGAGGAGAGAAGATGAATAAAAGTTTTCACAGGACAGGAGGTCAGGCGGCTCATGGAGAGGTCAGGAGCATTCTGGGCGCGCGGCCAGTGAGCTTCTCACGGCGCTCAGCGTCCTCACCAGAGGAACCGCAGCAGTCAGACGACGAGCCCAAATAAAACTCATTTAAAAGGAAGCGAAGATGCAGGAAGCCCCGCCCTCTTTATCTCCATAAACACACCACTTGTTTGTTTAAAGCCTGAACGTCTCGGTGAGAAACATCAGCTGTGTGTCTGCTCCACCTCAGGAGCCTCACACACACACACACACACACACACACACCGCAGCTTCAGGTTCTCCACAAGTTCCTCATGGAGCAGATTAAAGCTCTGATCGACACATGAGCAGATCTTCTTAGTCCAGCTGAGCTTATCACCACACACACACACACACACACGCACACACACACACCCTGCATTTAACCAGCTGCAGTAGGAACGAGCGCTATAGGAGGGAAGATTAGATGGATTTCAGTATGTTTGTAAATATTTACATCACAAACATCTGGAATAATTTCTGTTTATAATCAGACTGAGTTTAAAAAAACAAAAACATCTGGTTTAAGAGAATTGTTCAGAGTTTATTGTTACAGTAACTGAGCATTAAACACTTATTAACTGAATAATTCAGGATAAGTTTCCCACTGTGTGTGTGTGTGTGTGTGTGTGTGTGTGTGATTAAATGGTTTAGTATTCTGACAGTTTAATAAGTGGCAGCTGTTTCTCTCTCTCTCTATCTCACACACACACACACACACACACAGTGGGAAACTTATCCTGAATTATTCGGTTAATAAGTGTTTAATGCTCAGTTACTGTGTGTGTGTGTGTGTGTGTGTGTGTGTGTGTGTGTGTGTGTGTGTGTGTGTGAGTGAGAGAGAGAGAGAGAGACTCCTCCACCCTTCTGCTGTTCCTGTGTTATCATTTCAGGATAAATGCTGTGTGTGTGCGTGTGTGTGTGTGTGTGTGTCATGGTGAATAACTCTTCCCTATAAGGAGTGTGTTTGCTCGTTCAGTCGCTCCGATGTTTAACTCCACGCTCATTCGGCCTTATAAGGGCATCACAGCACGCGACTGGACCTCTGCACCCCTACACTCCTGCGGGAAACATGGCTGTGACACACACACACACACACACACACACACCACTCTGATGGCCTGTTGTAGTCTAAATCGCTGCATTCTGTAGTGTGTGTGTGGTGCAGAGTGGAGCGTAGGGTGTAGGGTGTATGGTGTAGGGTGTAGGGTTTAGGGTGTAGGGATAAGGGGAAGTGAGTGACAGTCACCCCCCCCCTTCCCCCCCGCCTTGTTTCCCAGCTGCGGTTCTCAGACCTAAACTTGGGCTCCGCTGGGAATTGTGGGAATTCGGCAGTGGGCGATGGTATGAGCAGACGGTTAAAGCAGCGCCGCTGTGTGAGTTACATTAATCTCCCATCAAACCCTGCGGCTCTGAATCCCACAGGACACGCTAGCATTAACCCCTCCCCCGCGGCACTCCAGGACTTTCTCACACACACGATCTCGGCGTCTATAACACGGCAAACACGTGACGAGTGTGTGTTCACGTGACGAGTGTGTGTTCACGTGGAAGAAAAAAAAATTGTGCAGTCATGTGTGTTAAAGTATTAGCACTTTACAGTGAACTTAAAGTGTGTGTGTGTGTGTGTGTGTGTACATCTAACTCCTGTAACACCTGTAACACACAGGACTGAGCAGCAAAACCCCCCCCGACCCTGACGTGCTCACATTTACATTTAGGCATTTAGCAGACGGTCTTATCCAGAGCGACTTACATTTGTATCTCATTACACATCTGAGCAGTTGAGGGTTAAGTTGAGGCTCAAGGACCCAACAGTGGCAACATGGTTGTGGGGTTTGAACCTGTGACCTTCCGAACCGTAGTCTTAACTACTGAGCTACCCCTCTGGCTTAGGTGTTGTGTGTCTGTGTTTGCAGTTAGAATTCGCTCCACTCTTCTGTGAAGGCTATACACTAGATGTTGGAGAGTGTGTGTGTGTGTGTGTGTGTGTGTGTGTGTGTGTGTGTGTGTGTGTGTGTGTGTGTGTGTGTGTGTGAGTTGAGCTGCGCCTGGTCTCTGTGCAGGACACTCAAGTTTGGTGAAGGACCGGGTATGGGTGTGATGGTCAAGGGTGTGCAGCCTGTGAGCTGGATAGAGCTGTGTGTGTGTGTGTGTGTGTGTGTGTGTGTGTGTGTGTGTGACAGAGAGAGATGATGTATAAACAGTACTAAAGTGTGTGTTGTGTCTGCACAGCTGTCCCGACCCAACAGCAGGATGAGTAAGAAGACCCTGAGCGAGGATGAGAAGTTCCTCTTCGCAGATAAAGACTGGTTCAACAGCCCGGTGGCTCAGGCCGACTGGGCCGCCAGGAAGCTGGTGTGGATCCCATCGGAGAAACATGGCTTCGAGGCGGCCAGCATGAAGGAGGAGAAGGGGGACGAGGTGCTGGTGGAGCTGGTGGACAACGGCAAGAAGATGACTGTCAACAAAGACGACGTCCAGAAGATGAACCCGCCCAAGTTCAGTAAGGTGGAGGACATGGCCGAGCTCACCTGCCTCAACGAGGCGTCCGTGCTGCACAACCTGCGCGAGAGATACTTCTCCGGCCTCATCTACGTAAATACACATGACTTTACAAGCTACACCTCAACACACACACACACACACACATCTAACACCTCTAAACTGTATGTATGTGTATGTGTATGTGTATGTGTGTGTGTGTGTGTGTGTGTGTGTGTGTGTGTGTAGACATACTCTGGTCTCTTCTGTGTCGTGGTGAATCCGTATAAAATGTTGCCGATTTACTCAGAGAAGATCATCGACATGTACAAGGGCAAGAAACGTCACGAGGTTCCTCCACACATCTACTCCATCACCGACAATGCCTACAGGAACATGATGCAGGGTAACGCACACACACACACACACACACACACATTCTGACTTGTCATGTTAAACAGCAAACAGCACAGTGTGTGTGTGTGAGTGTGTGTGAAATGTGCTGATATTCACACACTGTGGTTAGAGTGCTGACTTGCCAAAGAGTACACACACACACACAATCACACACACAAACACACACACAAACACACACAATCACACATTCTGTTCGCTAAGAGACTTATTGTTTTCCGTGTTTACACTAATGGTGTTGCACTTCCACACCATTAGCATTAGCTTTGCTAGCGCTTAGCGCATTAGTGTCACTAGTGTATATTATTTATTATGTAAAGTTTAGTGTTTAGTGGTAAGTATATAGTGTATTGTTATATTGTGTGGTGCTTAGTGAACATTGTTTCATGTATAAAATGTAGTGTGTAGTGTTTAGTGCATCTGTTTAGTATATAATGTTTAGTGTTTGTATAGTGTATAGTGTGTAGGGTTTAGTGTGTGTTGTTTAGTTTATAGTGTGTATTGTGTAGTATTTTAAAAATAATTCAGTGTTATACAGTGTTCAGTATAATGTGAGTATTTTGTAGTGTTTATTATATAGTATTTATTGTGTAGTGTTTGTTGCTGGACGAAGTACACAAATTCTGTACCAAAGTAAAGTTAGAGATCGTCAGGGTGAAGGTAGTCCTTCATTTACATGTGCACAAAAGTTCTCAGTACTTTCAATACTTGTGTAAATTTGAAGGTCTATTTTGTACATACAAAATAAACAGAACAGTCTCTCTCTCTCTTTCTCTCTTTCTCTCTCTCTCTCTCTCTCTCTCTCCCTAATGGTTTCATAGCTGCCTGAAACTATCTCTGCTTTGGATTTAAACACCTGCTACAAGATTTAGTGTTTTACAAAGGGAAAGTAAACCACACCATCATGTATAATAGTCAGCAGGTGGGGATATTGCCACTACAAATACTAAACCCTTGTGATTATGTGTCACAAAAACATGCAGAAATGTAGTGAAGTAGAAAGTACAGGTATTTGTTGTTGCATGTAGTGGAATAAAAGTAAACTGTGTACTCTAATAAAACTCCTCCAGTGAAGTACAGATACGTGACTTACTGCAGTGAGTAATTTGATTGGACGAGAGGCGTTCCACAAGTGTATGAGTGGGCGTGTCCCTGGTGTTAATGACACTAACTGTGTGTCTCAGCGTGGGTGAGAGTAGGTCTGTACGGTCCGCAGTACTGAGGAGAGAGCAGCTGCCTGACAAAACCCACATTCACACCCAGTCACAGAAGCACTTTCAGTAAGAACACACACCTGATAACGTTATGTCGTCTTAAACAACACGCCGTCTCTGCACTAATCACGAGTCGTTCTGAATCGTCCACATTGTTCTGTTCACAGCTAACGCAAACTCCAAAGATAACTAGCTTCTAACACAAGGCAGTTCATCTATAATCCTACAGGTGGTGCCCTCTAAAGTATTCACACAGCGCAGCGTCCTGTGTGGTAGGAACAAATTATTTGCCAAGTTTGTTTAGATTTTTAACAGAATCTGAAAAAAAATCTAATCAATCATTACAGAATTGCGATACAGGTCGGCTCGGTTCCTGGGTATCGTGATGATATCGTACCGGGTGATGCCTGGGGATATTGTATAGTGTTTGGTGTACAGTATTAATTATGAATGTATATTATCTGTTAGAGCTATAGTATAATATATAGAGTTAGAGAAACTCACTGTGTGTGTGGTGTGTGTTTGCCAAGAATGTTTTTATTTATTTTATTTTTTTAGGGGTGATGTTTAGGGTGTCAGTGGCTCTGTCAGTATGTGAATGTGTGAAGTGTGTGCGAGTGTGTCTCCATGTCCATGTGTGTATGTGTATGTGAAGAGGGTATGTGTGTGTACATACATGTGTGAAGTGTGTGTGTGTATGTGTGTGTGTATATGTGTCCATGTGTATGTGAAGTGTGCATGTTGTATAGATGCGTAGTCAGTGTGTAATTAGTATGTAGTTGTTTTGTAGTCAATGTGTAGTTAGTGTGTAGTTGTTGTGTAGATGTGTAGTCAGTGTGTAGTGTAAAATATTTCACAACAGGTGGCACCACAGGTCCACGGATACAAGGTGAGATATTGGGAAAAGGTCCATTTTATTGGGAATTGAAGGGTTCTAAGGAAGGAATAAAGTAAAAGTGGAGGGAAGTCATGAAGGTGTGCACGTGCGATTCTGGAGGGAGTGCTCAGCTTGGCAGCGGCTCCTGCATGCTCCCTAGAGTGGCTCCTCTCACTGTCTTGGCCAGCTGGCTCCGCCCAGCTCTCCTTGTGTGCGGCCACATTCGGGAGTCAAACGCGATCGCAGCCAACGATGGCTCTCGCTCCTTCGGTACCGCAGCGGTGATCACAGCTGGGGAAAGGGGCCTTAATGTGGAGCACAGCTGTCTTTTCCTCTTCAGCGGCAGAATCACGAGAGATTGCTCTAAGTGACGGTGAAACTGCAGTGACTGTCCATCGGCTGTGTTCTGTTCTAGCCCTTGAAGTCCCTGAGGGGCGTCACATCACTCATTTTTAAGCGTCCACCGTGCGACTCTACTCTGTAGACCTCCGGACCTCCAGCATAAACCCGGCATCGCTTTTTTGGCATGGTGGAAGCATGAGATCCATTAATGATGATGATTCACCAACCATGGCCAAACTGACGGCCTGCCCCTTTGCACACCTGCAGAAGGGGAGGCCACCTACCTAGTGAGCCTACGGAGTGAGCAAGGAATGAAAAGGATTTAGGCACACACCCATCACTGGTGCATGCTGTGACAGTAGTCAGTGTGTAGTTAGTTTAAGTGTGTAGTGTATGGTGTGAAACGTTCTGCTGTGATGTTTTTTAACACTTGTGTGTGTGTGTGTGTGTGTGTGTGTGTGTGTGTGTGTGTGTGTTTGTATGTGTGCGAGAGAGAGACCTTTATATAATGCATTCACATTCAGGTTTTGTGCCCTAATTAGGAAGAAAGCATGGAACTGGCAGTGTGTGTGTGTATGTGTGTGTGTGTGTGTGTGTGTGTGTGTGTGTGATGTGTGTGTGTGTGTGTAGATGTCTGCCCAGCTTCACTCTGAGTGTATGTTTACAGAGTTTGATACAGAGCAGCACACTGCACGCTATATTCGCACATATCCACGCACTTTCACACACACACACACACACACACACACACACACACACACACACACACACACACACACCATGAATCTACACCTAAAAAACTGTTTGTGTGTTTCTCTGCAGATCGGGAGGACCAGTCTATTCTCTGCACGTGAGTGGACCAACACAC
>CM060115.1:17547991-17550491 GCA_030522415.1 Channallabes apus | reverse complement strand
GTGTGTATGAGACAGAACAGGGCAGGTGTGTGTGTGTGTGTGTGTGTGTGTGTATACGGCTGCAGCTTCCTGAAGATCAGCAGCGCCAAGCTGTCCACCTCATACCCAGTCACGGGACGCGACTCACGGTGTGATGAGTGTGAGAAAGTCTTACATGGAGGGACACACACACACTGATACGGCTGATTTTATCCGTAGCTTTAAATGATGAAATGATTATTTGTAATAAATTTAAACCTGAGCTTTGATGGACTGATGTTTTTCCCCCATCTGAGATGAATTAAACTCTTTCACTGTCGGTGACACACTGGCACTGAAACAGTCTCACCCGGTGTGTAAGCATGAGAGTGGACTTCCTTTTGGACTGGATGATGTCATTTCCTGTCACATGCGTTAATCACACACAGGTAGTTACACACCCTCTGTTCAACTCGTTTATTACAGGAGATACTAACGCAGCACAGAGCTACATGACAGAGACCACACACGCAGGATACACACACAGAGACGCTGTGTTGGTGTATGTGTGTGTGTGTGTGTGTGTGTGTGTGTGTGTGTGTGTGTGAGATTGGTAGAGGGTGTGTATAGTTGCAGTAGTGGTTATTTATTTTTACATTGTTTATGGAATTCAGACTCTCTCTCTCTCTCTCTCTCTGTCTCATCTTTTCCTTATCTTATTTATTCCTCCTGCTCTCTGTCTCTCATTTTATCTGTGTGTGTGTGTGTGTGTGTGTGTGTGTTAGCATCTGAAGTGTCTGATGACCTCCGCCCCTCCGGTGCTCTCTCCTCTCTTGGGTGCACATCACTCTTTTCTTTTTCCTCTCTGATGTCAGGGTGAGTCTCTGACCGACTTTCGTCTTCTGTCTACATAATAACTGGAAGCTGCGTCTCGTTACTGTTTTCTAGTCGCCCTTTAAACCTTTAAAGTGTAACGTTGTGCAGGTTTGATGATTAATTCCAGTGTGAGAAGGTCATTAGGCTCAAAACAGATTTATGGAAGTAAAAAATTATAGAAATGTACAAAAATAATTATAATGTATGAATCCGAATGATCAGATCGTCTGTGATGAACGAGCCGAGTGTGACGGTGCTGAAGGAAAAACTCTGCACTCATACTGTGTGTTAGGAGGAAGTTGAGTATAACAGGAGATGTGGAGAAGTTCATATGGAGTCCAGTTGGTTATTAGAGGATCAGGTAGACTGTAGTCCATGTGATAAGATCTCCAACCAGAAGGGGGACACCAGGAGGGGGCGGGGGGGGCAGACAGAGAGAGACAGACAGACAGACAGACAGAGAGACACAGACAGAGTGAGATTCCATGAGTCAATGTAAATGTAGTGCAGAGAGCAGGTTAGTTAACTCTTATCTCTCAGCACTTGCTCATTAAGGATAAGTTTTATAATATTTTTCATTTATATTTGGAATAATTCCAAATCATTCTGTAAAGCTGCTTTCTGACTAAAGTCTACTATTAAATGTGCTAGACAAATACAATTTATTTGAGTTACATGGAACATTATAGCCATAAGCATTCAGCATTGTGTGTGTGTGTGTGTGTGTGTGTGTGTGTGTGTGTGTGTGTGTATGTTACTATAGAAACAGTTAACTGATTTAAAGAAAAGCACTGAGAGTGAATCTCCACATCGGCGTTCCGTAACTCTGACACGACGTGAACTCGAGAACAGAAAACAGAGTGGAGACGCAGAGACTCGTCCCACTGAGGACAGATCCAGAGTCTGATTGGGAAAGTTTACATCAGATCAGACTAACAGGAAATTCCTCAGGGTTAAACATGACTGAAGCCAATACGAGGCTGCATTGAAGATGGGTCTAAAAATGTTAATGTGTGTGTGTGTGTGTGTGTGTGTGATAATGTGTGTATTTGTGCCGTGGTTTTCCCCGTTCTGCCTGTAGGGGGAGCTGGAGAAGCAGCTGCTGCAGGCCAATCCTATCCTGGAAGCGTTCGGTAACGCCAAAACCATCAAGAACGACAACTCGTCACGATTTGTGAGTTTCTGTCTAAAGACGGTTCGATTCCTTCAGCAGACAGGAAGTAAAACTACATGACATCGTTCAACTTCCTGTCACTGCTTTAATTTCTCCACAGGGGAAATTCATCAGGATCAACTTTGATGTAACAGGCTACATCGTCGGGGCGAACATTGAAACCTGTATCCTTACACACACACACACACACACACGCACACACACACACACACACACACACACACACACACACACACACACACACACACACTCACAAGGCGTCATCGGTATCCTCTAAACCCAAAACACTAAAGACTATAAATATTCACACCAGCTAATTCTAATTAATGTGTCCAAACTCCTTAAATTTTACCCCTAAAGGCAGAATTTAAACCCCAAACTAAAAATACCACAAAACACCTGGAGTGTGTTTCCTGAACACTGATCTCAGACCTGCTGGAGAAGTCCCGCTGTATCCGCCAGGCCAAGACAGAGCGAGCGTTCCACATCTTC
>CM060115.1:17525491-17542991 GCA_030522415.1 Channallabes apus | reverse complement strand
CTCCTTTACGATGAGTTTACGTCAGAGTTTCTTTGAAGTGGAACTCTGTACAGCTGCTTCATTCTGACATGGTTTCGTTTAAGGATTCTATCTATAGTTGCCAAACTCCCTGTTTATATTTACATTTAGTCATTTGGCAGACGGTCTTATCCAGAGCGACTTACATTTTTATCTCATTATACATCTGAGCAGTTGAGGGTTAAGGGCTTTTTGCTCAAGGGCCCAACAGTGGCAACTTGGTGGTTGTGGGGTTTGAACCTGGGATCTTCCGAACTGTAGTCCAATGCCTTAACCACTGAGCTACACCTGGCCCTGGTTTATATTTCTAAATACTCCATGATCTGCAATTACTGCTGCCTGGACTTCCCACAGTCTGATTGCATTGTTTGCCCCTACAGTACCATATCTACAATGGCAGACTCCTGTTCAATACCAAACATCATTCCTCTGCCACCAGTGTGTGGCAATGTGTGGATTCTATAAAGTAAAAGCAAAAAGCATGTCAAAATTGACATTACTGTATGATAGTCACATAAATAGGACTGATGAAACATCTGCATTACTGTAGACACAGTTTGTTCTGCAATGCAGGTGAAATACACAGTGGTACATTACATTACAGTAACACTGTGAATTACATGTTCTCATTCCGAAAAAGCCTGAAAATAGATGCCACAGGGCTCCGACTCAGCATGGGATGGACCCTTTGTCCAGCCTCTCTAAAGGACAAACCATGATTGATGACATGGTCAATGATTGTTGCCCGAATGTTATTTGGAACTTGAGCTGGATTTGTCCTCTTGCTGCTGCAGCTCCTTCATCACGCATACGAACTCCTCTTCCTCGGTCCCCTCTGCCACGGCCTCTTGCTCGCCTTCCCAGGTGGCATCTTTTGTAGAGGGATGAGGATTGATTGCTGATTGAAGAGTTGTGCAAACAAGTTTCACACAGGTGCATTGGATATTCATAATTATACCAATACTTTCTATCAGCTGTTAACAGATGTTTTATTTTTCTTCAACACAGTGAATTCAATGGAGTTTGGGATCTTTCAGTGAGATCTGTGGTGACTGTTTTTGGAAAAGGTGTGAAAAATGTGTGAAACAAATGAAAAAGTGTTAAGGCATTTGAAAGAGAAGACTTCTCCTGTGCTAAGAATGTGATGATGAAGATCAAGTGAATCCCAGTTTCCCTGAGCTTACCTCAGTCATAGTACTGCTGTGCTGAACATGGTGTGTGTGTGTGTGTGTGTGCGTGTGTGTGATTTGCAGGCAGGTAAACTTGATGCTCACCTGGTTTTGGAGCAGCTCAGGTGTAACGGTGTTCTGGAGGGAATCCGGATCTGCAGACAGGGCTTCCCCAACCGCATCGTCTTCCAGGAGTTCAGACAGAGGTGTGTGTACACACACACACACACACACACACACACACACACACACACACACACACACACACATTAATGGTTACTGATTTGAGAATGTTCCCATGTGTGAATATTGTGTGAATAATTACTTAATAAAGATCAGAGATGAAACTTGTTCACCTGTAGCTCCCAGACGTCACTGTTCTTGTTGTGATGTTCAGGTACGAGATCTTGGCAGCCAATGCAATTCCAAAGGGCTTCATGGATGGAAAACAGGCCTGCATACTGATGGTGAGATCCTGCTCCTGTCTCCTCCATGTGCTTCTATAAGATCAGACAGATCAATCGGGGCTTTTCCACATTCCCGAATCTAATCCTGAACTGGTAGATTCTGAGCTTAGATTTTAGGAAATCATAAGGGGGACGTAGGTCGCTTTTATCAGTTGAGCTAACAGGACAGGAATGAAACCCTTTGATATTGTCGACTTAAGACTTTGATAAGTCTTAATAAAGTGTGAGGTGTTACAGGTACTCAGTAGGTAAACTGTGGGTTTGACGTGGTTCATAATGAAGGTGCATCAATAGTGATGCTTGATTACATCATAACATTTTATAGCTAATGTGTAGCCAGTATGTGGGAGATTAATCTGTGTGTGATGTCAAAGAGTTGAGTGTCCAAGAAACATCAAGAGCTTCAATTCTGCACGATCTCATAATAAATAGTTAGATAGATACAGTATGGAATAAATATAAGCAGAGTGTGTATATCCTCTATCCTGTTTTAACCACGCCCTTCTTCCTGTTGTAGATTAAGCACCTGGACCTGGACCCGAATCTGTACCGGATCGGTCAGAGTAAGATATTTTTCAGGACTGGGGTTCTGGCTCAGCTGGAGGAGGAGCGCGACCTCAAGATCACCGTCATTATTATCGCCTTGCAGGCCCAGGCCCGCGGCTTTCTTGCCAGAAAGTGAGAACCACGCCCAAACACCACAGTCGGAGTGTCTATAAGATGGGATATAGTCAGGTTCACTGTAAACGTGTGCCTGACTATATGTGTGTGTGTGTGTGTGTGTGTAGGGCGTTTGCTAAGCGTCAGCAGCAGCTCACGGCGATGCGAGTGATCCAGAGGAACTGCGCTGCTTATCTGAAGCTCAGGAACTGGCAGTGGTGGAGACTCTTCACTAAGGTCAGACACCAGTGTGTGTTTGTTGAAGACCTGAACCAGTTTCAGGGTTTAAGTACCATTTTAGTGGGTTTACCTGCTGCAGGACAAGAAGTGTGTATGGTATATATGTGTGTGCCTGAGCTAAGTGAGTGTGGGTCTACCTGTTACAGGTCAAGCCTCTACTCCAGGTGACACGTCAGGAGGAGGAGCTAGGAATGAAAGAGGAGGAGCTTCAGAGAGCCAAAGACTCAGCGCAGAAGTATGAGACAGAGCTAAAAGACATTTCACTGAAGCAAACACAGGTGAGGAGTTAAACACAGTGGAGTTGAGATGTTCAGAGACAACTAATGTCTTCAGGATGGTGAAGATTTAAACACATTTGAAGTGCTGATGGAGTACATATTTTCAATTTCAGTTTTATTTGTATAGCGCTTTTAACAATTGACATTGTCTCAAAACAGCTTTACACAATCAAAAGAATTATTTAAGTTTGTATGGAATGTGAATGTGTATGAATCAGAATGTTCAGATAGTCCCTGGTGAGCAAGCCCGAGGGCGACAGTGGCAAGGAAAAACTCCCTGAGATGGTAATAGGAAGAAACCTTGAGAGGAACCAGACTCGACAGGGAACCCATCCTCATCTGGGTGAAACAGATAGCAGGAAATGATCTGCATTTATACAGTGTTAAGTGTTAGGTTCAGCTATAATAGTTGATGTTAATTGATGTTATAATAGTTGATGTAAAATGGAGTCCAGTAGTTATTGGAGACTCAGATAGACTTGTAGAAAGTTCCAGTCCTGAACTATCGATTTGTCAAGTCCTCAGAGAAACAGCTGACAACACCAGTCAAGGCCAGAACCGTCTTCTAAGTAGATAGAATCATCCCCAGACACCAGGCACATCCTAAAGAGACACACGGGGCATCCATGCGATGAGACCTCCAACCAGAAACGGGGCACCAGGATGGACCAGACAGGTCCGGAGGGCAGAGGGAGTCTGGATCACTGGCAGCTCAGGAACCACATGTGTAGCTCGACAGAGAGAGAGAGAGAGAAAGAGTGAAAGGGGGAGACAGGGGGAGAGAGGAAAGAGAAAGAGGGGGAGGAAGAGAAGAGGAGGAGAGATTGCAGTTAGGTATGGTCACAGTCACAATGTCTAACGTGAATGTATATTTACTGTAGAGTGCATGCAGGGACTCCGGCAGGACTAACTATGACATCATAACTAAAAGGGAGAGCCAGAAGGAAACACAAACATGAGGGGGAACTGAGATGTAAAGCAAACAATCACCCACCTCACCGTCAACAAACCTGAGTGATCAAATGAGACTGAGGAAGACAGCATCTAAACATACCAGTTCACCATAATACTCTACGTCCATGAGTCCCCCAGATCTGCTCCTTTACCTTATGGCAAATCTATTTATAAAAATGCTTGGCTAAATAAATAGGTTTTTAGCCTAGACTTAAACACTGAGACTGTGTCTGAGTCCCGAACACTATTTGGAAGACTATTCCATAATTTTGGGGCTTTGTAAGAAAAAGCTCCGCCCCCAGCTGTAGTTTTCATAATACGCGGTACTGACAAGCAGCCTGCATCCTTTGACCGAAGTAGGCGTGGCGGATCGTAAGACACTAGCAGTTCGCTCAGATACTGCGGCGCGAGACCATTTAATGCTTTACATGTCAAGAGTAGTATTTTAAAATCAATGCGAAATTTCACAGGGAGCCAATGCAGTGAAGATAGGATAGGGGTGATGTGCTCATATCTTCTGGTTCTAGTGAGGACTCTCGCTGCTGCATTCTGGACTAGCTGAAGCTTGTTTATGCACCTAACTGAACAACCAGACAGTAAGGCATTACAATAGTCCAACCTAGAAGTGATAAGAAATATACTGTCGCTAAACGATGCAGAAAAACTAGTTCATGCTTTTATCTTGGCGATATTTCTGAGGTGAAAGAATGCTATCCTGGTGATATTATCTACATGAGCTTCAAATGAAAAGCTGGAATTTATAATCACGCCGAGGTCTTTTACTGTTGCACTTGACGGAACAGAAAGGCCATCTAAAGTTACGGTGTGATCTAAGATTTTACTTCTAGCTGTATGCGGTCCTATGACTAGAACTTCTGTCTTATCCGGATTAAGCAGAAGGAAGTTAATTAGCATCCAATTTCTTATGTCCTGCACACATTGCTCAACTTTAGTAAGCTGGTTTTTCTCATCAGGTTTTGTTGAGACGTATAGCTGTGTGTCGTCAGCATAACAATGAAAACTAATACCATGCTTACGGATTATGTTGCCCAGAGGAAGCATGTAAAGGGAAAAAAGCAGTGGGCCTAAAACTGAACCCTGCGGAATGCCAAACTCCACTAGAGAACATGCAGAATAATCCACATTTAAGTCTACATACTGATAACGATCGGTCAAATAGGATCTGAGCCAGGAGAGGGTTGTACCCTTAATTCCTACTACATTTTCTAATCTGTGAAGAAGAATAGCATGATCAATGGTGTCAAAAGCTGCACTGAGGTCGAGTAATACAAGCATAGTTACACAACCCTGATCAGAGGCCAATAGGAGGTCATTTACTACTTTAACGAGTGCTGTTTCTGTGCTGTGATGAGGCCTAAATCCTGACTGATACAGTTCATGTATGCCATTTCTATGTAGATATGAGCATAGCTGCTCCGCTACTATCTTTTCCAGAATCTTAGTGACAAAGGGGAGGTTTGATATTGGCCTGTAATTGGACAGCTGACAGGGGTCGAGGTCAGGTTTCTTAATTATTGGTTTAATAACTGCTACTTTAAAAGATTTTGGAACATAACCAATGCTGAGTGAGGAATTAATTATTCTCAACAGCGGTTCTGTTATTACTGGTACTATCTGTTTAAGAAAATGTGTCGGTATAGGATCTAATATACAGGTTGACGAATTTGCAGAAGAGATGAGTGAAATTAGTTCATTCTCTTCAAGAGGAGTAAAGTCTTCTAGGTTTGAATCTGACATGGCTAGGTTAACATCTGTATCAATTACATTGTTCGGTTTCAAAGCATCAATTTTATGCCTGATATTTACAATTTTATTATTAAAAAGTTCATGAAGTCCTCACTATTGCATGATGTTGTTGTGGAGATTTCTGTAGTGGTCTTATTTCTGGTTAATTTGGCTACGGTATTAAATAAAAATCTAGGATTATTTTTATTTTCTTCTATAAGAGTGGAGAGATACGTTGATCTAGCTACACTAAGAGCTTTCCTATAGTTCAGGATGCTCTCTTTCCATGCTATTTGAAATACCAACAATTTAGTTTGACGCCATTTACGCTCTAATTTCCGAGCGGTCTGTTTTAAAGTGCGCGTGTGATCGTTATACCAGGGACCGAGTTTCTTATCTCTAATAATTTTTCTTTTAGCTGGAGCTACATTATCTAAGGTACAACGAAGTGTCGACTCTAAATATTCAGTCGCCTGATCTAGTTCTGTGGGGTCAGACGGTGGCCTAATCGAAGTTGGTAACTCTGGGAGATTACTGATAAAACTCTGTGTGGTAGTTGATGTGAATGTACGTTTAATACGGTAGCGCGGTGCTGTGCGTACATTATCACTGTGACACACTTGAACGGAGACAAGATAGTGATCTGAGATAATTTCAGACAGTGGAATTGTGAATACATTTCTTATAATTAATCCGAAGAATATTACTAAATCTAAAGTGTGACCAGGTTTATGAGTGGGTCCTACTACACACTGATTTACACCTACGGAGTCCAGTATGGACATAAATGCTGTTCTCAGAGGGTCTTCTGGATTCTCAAAATGAATGTTAAAATCTCCAGCAATTAACACTTTGTCTACAGAAACGACCAGGTCTGAGATGAAATCTGCAAATTCACTAAGAAATTCAGAATACGGCCCTGGAGGTCTGTAAATTATAATTAGTGGAATCGACTGAGCTGACTTAATATACTTAAGTACACTTATGTTACTATAAAGAATTTCAAATGAATTAAATTTGTGTCGGTGTTTTTGTACGATAGACAGATTATCATTATGAATAACTGTGACGCCTCCTCCTCTACCAGTTAACCGAGGCTGGTGTATGTAGCTGTATCCATATTTGGAAGTGTGTATGTGTGAGAAACATGTGTCTAGATAATAATGAGATGAATGAATGAAATGTCTCTGATGAGCAAGCCAAGGGTGACGGCGACGGTGGCAAGGAAAAACTCCCTGAGATGGCATTAGGAAGAAACCTTGAGAGGAGCCAGACTCAACAGGGAACCCATCCTCATCTGGGCGATAACAGATAGAAATGATATAACATCTTGTGTGTTGTGCAGGTGAAAATTCAATATGACAGAAATTATTTAAATTGACATGAAGACCAGTTCAGCATAGGGACGAGTCAGTAGGTGTAGAGGGCAGATGAGGTCTGGATCACTGGAAGCACAGGAGCAGCATGTGTAGCTCCAACCATCATAAAGCTGAATCCAGCTGGAGCTGCTCCTTCTCTGGACGCCTCAGGAACCTCGCAGGGTCGGCCTTTGTCTACTGAAGCTGGCAAAATCTCCCGATGCCTCGGGATGGGTAGAGAAATACAGAACAGATGGGGAGAATTAGCGTAGTTGCCATTCGGGATAGGTGTACTGGAGTATGAGTACTGGGATGAGTTACGTGTATGCCAGATTATGAGGTTATGGGATGAGTTACGTGAATGCCAGCATTCAGTATGATCGGAGTTTGTGGTCTTTATGTTAATTAGATTATTGAAACAGACTTTCTGAGTCTTTCTACATTACTACATATAGTGCTGTACTTTATATATTCTGTTTGTTCTTGATGTTCCTTTTAGCTGGTGGAGGAGAGGAATGCTCTGCAGGAGCAGCTCCAGGCTGAGACTGAGCTTTATGCCGAGGCGGAGGAGATGAGAGTGCGTTTAGCCGCTAAGAAACAGGAGTTGGAGGAGATCCTTCATGAAATGGAGGCACGGCTGGAGGAGGAGGAGGAGCGGAGCGCCACCTTGCAGGTCGACAAGAAGAAGATGCAGCAGCAGATCCAGGTGTGTTGCACTGACACAGTGATGTGATGATGAGCAGAAAAACCCCATCAATGCACTTAATAAGTGTCGATAGAGTGCCCCGTTTTACCCTGATTAATCACACCTGAGTTATCCGAGTGTCTTTTCATAACGAGCTTCTCCTCTCATCACAAAAAGGACATGAGCAGAACCTGTTCACCACAGCTGTCAGTGTTTATGATTTCACAATGATCAGAAGCTTGTGTGTGTGTTCATTGTGTGCGGGGTGTCAGTGATGATGCTAACCAGGAGGAGCGTGTGTTAGTGTGCATGTGTGATGGTGATGATTCTGGTGTACTCAGGAACTGGAAGAACATCTAGAGGAGGAGGAAGATGCACGACAAAAGCTGCAGTTGGAGAAGGTCACCTGTGAGGGAAAGATCAAGAAACTGGAGGATGACGTGCTGGTGATGGAGGACCAGAACAACAAACTGCTGAAGGTGAGATGTTTACAGCTGGATCCTGTCCCAGTCCTGCACTCTCCCAGGACCAAGTCCCCTCTTTTGACATTTTCACTTACTGAATGTGTGTGTTTGTGTGTGTGTTTGTGTGTGTGTAGGAGAGGAAGTTGTTAGAGGAGCGTGTTGCAGATTTCAGTACTAATCTGGCTGAAGAAGAGGAGAAATCTAAAAACCTGACCAAGCTGAAAAACAAGCACGAGTCCATGATCTCAGACCTGGAAGGTGTGCCACAATGCTAATATTAAATAATAACCTATAAACAATGCTAATGCTAATTTGCGACATTCGTTGTTAATGTGTAGTGCGATTGAAGAAAGAAGAAAAGACGCGTCAGGAACTCGAGAAGCTGAAGAGGAAGCTGGATGCTGAGTCGAACGACATGCAGGAGCAGATCGCAGACCTGCAGGCACAGATCGCTGAGCTGAAGGCACAACTTGCTAAGAAGGAGGAGGAGCTACAGGCTGCACTCGCACGGTGACACACTCTCACCACACTCTATACCCCATTACCTACTCCCTGCTCCTGTGATCTATTCCCCTACTCCATTCCCTACTTCTTACTGCCTCTTTCCTATTCCCACTTCTCTACTTCGTCTTCCCTACTGCCTATTTCTGACTCCCTGTTCCGTAGTCCCTATTCCCTACTTCTGCTTTCTTCCTTCCTTTTCTCTACTCTCTATTCCCTCCACCCTAAAATCCTTGTGTGTGTTTTCAGGCTGGAAGACGAGACAGGCCAGAAGAACAACGCATTAAAGAAGATCCGTGAGCTGGAGGGCATCATCTCAGACCTGCAGGAAGACCTGGACTCAGAACGAGCTGCACGAAACAAAGCCGAGAAAACCAGGAGAGACCTAGGGGAGGAGCTGGAGGCTCTGAAGTCTGAGCTGGAGGACACGCTGGACACCACGGCCACGCAGCAGGAGCTCAGGCAAGTACAGCACCATCACCACATCACCACCGCTATACCTTTATTTCTGTAACAATAAACTGACTGCATATTTAATGGGAGGCTCATCAGCATATGTTTTACCCAGAATGCACCAGATCCCAGAACTGAGCAATTCATCTACATAGCAGAACATTGTTGTACTTTCTACAGGGCGAAACGTGAACAGGAAGTGACCCTTCTGAAGAGAGCCATAGAGGAGGAGAGCCGAAACCACGAGGCTCAGGTCCAGGAGATGAGACAGAAACACACACAGGCTGTGGAGGAGCTCACAGAACAGCTGGAACAGGCCAAGAGGGTATGAGACCTGCATTATCACATGTCTCCTAGTGCACATCTTATTTATACACTTTCGTTCTCATCCCCTTGGTCATGTCACCTTGGTTATGATTGGTCACATCCCCTTGGTCATGTCCCCTTGGTCATGATTGGTCACATCCCCTTGGTCACATCCCCTTGGTCACGTCCCCTTGGTCATGTCACCTTGGTCATGATTGGTCACATCCCCTTGGTCATGTCACCTTGGTCATGATTGGTCACATCCCCTTGGTCACATCCCCTTGGTCATGTCCCCTTGGTCATGTCCCCTTGGTCATGTCTGGTCACATTCCCTTGGTCATGTCCCCTTGGTCATGTCCCCTTGGTCATGGTTGGTCACATTCCCTTGGTCATTCAATTCAATTCAGTTTTATTTGTATAGCGCTTTTAACAATTGACATTGTCTCAAAACAGCTTTACACAATCAAAAGAATTATTTACGTTTGTATGGAATGTGAATATGTATGAATCAAAATGTTCAGATATTCCCTGGCGAGCAAGCCCGAGGGCGACAGTGGCAAGGAAAAACTCCCTGAGACGGTAATAGGAAGAAACCTTGAGAGGAACCAGACTCGACAGGGAACCCATCCTCATCTGGGTGAAACAGATAGCAGGAAATGATCTGCATTTATACAGTGTTAAGTGTTAGGTTCAGCTATAATAGTTGATGTTAATTGATGTTATAATACTTGATGTAAAATGGAGTCCAGTAGTTATTCGAGACTCAGATAGACTTGTAGAAAGTTCCAGTCCTGAACTATCGAATTGTCAAGTCCTCAGAGAAACAGCTGACAACACCAGTCGAGGCCAGAACCATCTTCTAAGTATAGAGAATCATCCCCAGACACCAGACGCATCCTAAAGAGACACACGGGGCATCCATGCGATGAGACCTCCAACCAGAAACCGGGCACCAGGATGGATCAGACAGGTCCGGAGGGCAGTGGGAGTCTGGATCACTGGCAGCTCAGGAACCACATGTGTAGCTCGACAGAGAGAGAGAGAGAAAGAGTGAAAGGGGGAGACAGGGGGAGAGAGGAAAGAGAAAGAGGGGGAGGAAGAGAAGAGGAGGAGAGATTGCAATTAGGTATGGTCACAGTCACAATGTCTAATGTGAATGTATATTTACTGTAGAGTGCAAGCAGGGACTCCGGCAGGACTAACTATGACAGCATAACTAAAAGGGAGAGCCAGAAGGAAACACAAACATGAGGGCTCCCTGAGATGTAAAGCAAACAATCACCTCACCGTCAACAAACCTGAGTGATCAAATGAGACTGAGGAAGACAGCATCTAAAACATACCAGTTCACCATAATACTCTACGTCCATGAGTCCCCCAGATCTGCTCCTTTACCTTATGGCAAATCTATTTATAAAAATGCTTGGCTAAATAAATAGGTTTTTAGCCTAGACTTAAACACTGAGACTGTGTCTGAGTCCCGAACACTATTTGGAAGACTATTCCATAATTTTGGGGCTTTGTAAGAAAAAGCTCTGCCCCCAGCTGTAGTTTTCATAATACGCGGTACTGATAAGCAGCCTGCATCCTTTGACCGAAGTAGGCGTGGCGGATCGTAAGACACTAGCAGTTCGCTCAGATACTGCGGCGCGAGACCATTTAATGCTTTATATGTCAAGAGTAGTATTTTAAAATCAATGCGAAATTTCACAGGGAGCCAATGCAGTGAAGATAGGATAGGGGTGATGTGCTCATATCTTCTGGTTCTAGTGAGGACTCTCGCTGCTGCATTTTGGACTAGCTGAAGCTTGTTTATGCACCTAACTGAACAACCAGACAGTAAGGCATTACAATAGTCCAACCTAGAAGTGATAAAAGCATGAACTAGTTTTTCTGCATCATTTAGCGACAATATATTTCTTATTTTGGCGATATTTCTAAGGTGAAAGAATGCTATCCTGGTGATATTATCTACATGAGCTTCAAATGAAAGGCTGGAATCTATAATCACGCCGAGGTCTTTTACTGTTGCACTTGACGGAACAGAAAGGCCATCTAAAGTTACGGTGTGATCTAAGATTTTACTTCTAGCTGTATGCGGTCCTATGACTAGAACTTCTGTCTTATCCGGATTAAGCAGAAGGAAGTTAATTAGCATCCAATTTCTTATGTCCTGAACACATTGCTCAACTTTAGTAAGATGGTTTTTCTCATCAGGTTTTGTTGAGACATATAACTGTGTGTCGTCAGCATAACAATGAAAACTAATACCATGCTTACGGATTATGTTGCCCAGAGGAAGCATGTAAAGGGAAAAAAGCAGTGGGCCTAAAACTGAACCCTGCGGAACGCCAAACTCCACTAGAGAACATGCAGAATAATCACCATTTAAGTCTACATACTGATAACGATCGGTCAAATAGGATCTGAGCCAGGAGAGGGTTGTACCCTTAATTCCTACTAAATTTTCTAATCTGTGAAGAAGAATAGCATGATCAATAGTGTCAAAAGCTGCACTGAGGTCGAGTAATACAAGCATAGTTACACAACCCTGATCAGAGGCCAATAGGAGGTCATTTACTACTTTAACGAGTGCTGTTTCTGTGCTGTGATGAGGCCTAAATCCTGACTGATACAGTTCATGTATGCCATTTCTATGTAGATATGAGCATAGCTGCTCCGCTACTATCTTTTCCAGAATCTTAGAGATAAAGGGGAGGTTTGATATTGGCCTGTAATTGGACAGCTGACAGGGGTCGAGGTCAGGTTTCTTAATTATTGGTTTAATAACTGCTACTTTAAAAGATTTTGGAACATAACCAATGCTGAGTGAGGAATTAATTATTCTCAACATCGGTTCTGTTATTACTGGTGCTATCTGTTTAAGAAAATGTGTCGGTATAGGATCTAATATACAGGTTGATGAATTTGCAGAAGAGATGAGTGAAATTAGTTCATTCTCTTCAAGAGGAGTAAAGTATTCTAGGTTTGAATCTGACATGGCTAGGTTAACATCAGTATCAATTACATTGTTTGGTTTCAAAGCCTCAATTTTATGCCTGATATTTACAATTTTATTATTAAAAAAGTTCATGAAGTCCTCACTATTGCATGATGTTGTTGTGGAGATTTCTGTAGTGGTCTTACTTCTGGTTAATTTGGCTACGGTATTAAATAAAAATCTAGGATTATTTTTATTTTCGTCTATAAGAGTGGAGAGATACGTTGATCTAGCTACACTAAGAGCTTTCCTATAGTTCAGGATGCTCTCTTTCCATGCTATTTGAAATACCAACAATTTAGTTTGACGCCATTTACGCTCTAATTTCCGAGCAGTCTGTTTTAAAGTGCGCGTGTGATCGTTATACCAGGGAGCGAGTTTCTTATCTCTAATAATTTTTCTTTTAGCTGGAGCTACATTATCTAAGGTACAACGAAGTGTCGACTCTAAATATTCAGTCGCCTGATCAAGTTCTGTGGGGTCAGACGGTGGCCTAATCGAAGTTGGTAACTCTGGGAGATTACTGATAAAACTCTGTGTGGTAGTTGATGTGAATGTACGTTTAATACGGTAGCGCGGTACTGTGCGTACATTATCACTGTGAGACACTTGAATGGAGACAAGATAGTGATCTGAGATAATTTCAGACAGTGGAATTGTGAACACATTTCTTATAGTTAATCCGAAGAATATTACTAAATCTAAAGTGTGACCTGCTTTATGAGTGGGTCCTACTACACACTGATTTACACCTACGGAGTCCAGTATGGATATAAATGCTGTTCTCAGAGGGTCTTCTGGATTCTCAAAATGAATGTTAAAATCTCCAGCAATTAACACTTTGTCTACAGAAATGACCAGGTCTGAGATGAAATCTGCAAATTCACATGTCCCCTTGGTCATGTCACCTTGGTCATGATTGGTCACATTCCCTTGGTCATGTCCCCTTGGTCATGATTGGTCACATTCCCTTGGTCATGTCCCCTTGGTCATGATTGGTCACATCCCCTTGGTCATGTCCTCTTGGTCATGATTGGTCACATTCCCTTGGTCATGTCCCCTTGGTCATGTCCCCTTGGTCATGATTGGTCACATCCCCTTGGTCACATCCCCTTGGCCATGTCCCCTTGGTCATGTCCCCTTGGTCATGTCCTCTTGGTCATGATTGGTCACATTCCCTTGGTCATGTCCTCTTGGTCATGATTGGTCACATTCCCTTGGTCATGTCCCCTTGGTCATGATTGGTCACATTCCCTTGGTCATGTCCCCTTGGTCATGTCCTCTTGGTCATGATTGGTCACATTCCCTTGGTCATGTCTCCTTGGATGTTCTAAGATCTATTCCCTTATCTTATCACCTCGATTCTGATGTTCTGCTTGTGTAACCTTGTGGTGTTTTCTGTGTTGTGTAGGTGAAGCTGAACCTTGAGAAGGCGAAGCAGACTTTGGAGAAGGAGACATCGGAGCTAACGGTGGAGATCCGCTCTCTTTCTCAGGCGAAACAGGATGTGGAGCACAAGAGGAAGAAGGTGGAGGGGCAGTTAGTAGACCTGCAGTCCCGCTTCACAGACAGTGAGAAACAGAAAGCAGAGCTCGGAGACAGAGTGTCCAAAATCACGGTGAGTCACAAACACACTCCACCACCATCACGTCCTCGTTACTGATTTATTATAAACCCACAATTTAGGACACGACTCCCAGACTACAGGTTATAAACACACTAATGAGAGCAAGGGCTAAAGAACATCCCACCAAAAACACTGCCACAGGAGAGACCTCACTACTGAACATGTGCACAGGGGGAGAAATGGTGTGTGTGTGTGAGTGGTTTCTGAAGTAAAAAGGTGTGTGTTTGCAGGTGGAGCTGGAGAGCGTCACCAACCTGCTGAATGAGGCAGAGGGGAAGAACATTAAACTGAGCAAGGACGTGGCAGGCATGAGCTCTCAGCTCCAGGACACACAGGTACATCTATAAATATACACACACTCGCGCACACACACACATTCCTGTCATTATAGCATGGAGATGGGGTTCCATTTCTATTCTTTTATTGACAGGCTGCTATATACATTATAAATATGTATACTGTATATATATACGTGTGTGTGTGTGTGTGTGTGTGTGTGTAGGAGCTCCTGGCGGAAGAGACGCGTCAGAAACTGCAGTTCTCCACAAAACTGCGTCAAATGGAGGATGAGAGGAATAACTTACAAGAGCAGCTGGAGGAGGAAACTGAAGCCAAGAGGAACGTGGAGAGACACGTCTCCACCCTCAATATCCAGGTGAGACCATCAGCAGGGTGTAGGTAACTCCAACACATCCAGGTACCAAATGCAGGTGCAGACAGAAGACAAAGGACAGAATAAGGACAGAAGCATGTCATCTCAGATCTCAAAAGTGTGTATGTGAGTGTAAGTGTCTCATGGTGTCTGTGGTGGTCTGTGTTCCAGCTGTCAGACTTTAAGAAGAAGCTGGACGAGGTGACAGGAAACGTAGAGCTGCTGGAGGAGGGTAAGAAACGCCTGCAGAAAGACCTGGAAGCATCAAACACCCAGCTGGAGGAGAAGTCTGCAGCTTATGAGAAGCTGGAGAAGACCAAGAACAGACTGCAGCAGGAGCTGGAGGACATTCTCATGGACCTGGACAACCAGAGACAGCTTGTCTCCAATCTGGAAAAGAAGCAGAAGAAGTTTGACCAGGTGCCCTTTTCACACTGTCTGATTATATGTGTGTGTGCGTGTGTGTGTGTCACACTAATGCACTGGTGATGTTCAGATGCTTGCGGAGGAGAAGAGCGTGTCATGTAAGTACGCAGACGAGCGAGACCGGGCGGAGGCAGAGGCGCGAGAGAAGGAGACGAAGGCGTTGTCCCTGGCGAGGGCACTGGAGGAGGCACAGGATGCTCGTGAGGAGCTTGAGAGAGCCAACAAAGCCTTACGGACAGAGATGGAGGACCTGATCAGCTCCAAGGATGATGTGGGCAAGAATGTGAGTGTCACTGCAGTAACACTGCATCACCACCAGGGGGTTCACCATAAATTCAGTAATAAATACACACCACTCTGGCTTTAACAGTAACGTTACGATCTGTGGTTTCTCAGGTCCATGAGCTGGAGAAGTCAAAGCGTGGTCTGGAGCAGCAGGTGGAGGAGATGAAGACACAGCTGGAGGAGCTGGAGGACGAGCTACAGGCAGCCGAGGACGCAAAATTGCGCCTGGAGGTGAACATGCAGGCCCTTAAAGCACAGTTCGAGCGAGACCTGCTGGGACGAGACGAGCAGGGAGAGGAGAAGAGGAAACAGCTGATTAAACAGGTGTGTTGATTAAACTAGTTACTTAATGAACTAAAACGTCAATTAAAATAAGTCATTACACATCATTACTGAGAGTGTGACCTGTGCAGGTGCGCGAGCTGGAGACGGAGCTGGAGGACGAGCGAAAGCAGAGAGCTGCCATGGCTGCGTCCAAGAAGAAGATGGAGGGAGACATAAAAGACTTGGAGGGACAGATAGATACGGCCAACAAGAACAGAGACGAGGCCATTAAACAACTACGCAAACTCCAGGTGAGAGAGAGAGAGAGAGAGCGAGAGAGAGAGAGAGACAACTGGTTTAGCAGCTGTAACAGACGTTATTAAATCCAAAACAATCCGCTTTGGTGATCAGAGGGCTGAAATATAACATATTTTAAATATTATTAAAAAGTGTTAAGAAAAAGCTTCTGTATTTAATACTGAGGTTTCCGATATACAACATTAATGTGTGTAACATTTTGGTTTAAATTTAGCGCTGTAATAGTTACCTTGCGTTACCTTACCTACGTTTCTGGAAAACAATATCAAATTTGTACTTTTAATATTTGTATTACTTTACACGAGCTCACAACCACAACAGTCTGGTACTGTACAGCACTGGAATCACTTCCTGTTGCACTTTGGGGTGTGTGACGGTGTGTGACGGTGTGTGACGGTGTGTGTTTGGATGTCTCAGGCTCAGATGAAGGACTTTCAGAGGGAGCTGGACGACGCACGCACGGCCCGGGAGGAAGTTCTCGCCACAGCTAAAGAGAGCGAGAAGAAGGCCAAGAGCTTAGAGGCGGAGCTTATGCAGCTTCAGGAGGTTCGCACTACACACTGCTACACACACACTACTACAGACTACACATTATAACACACATACCATTTACACACAATACACACTGCTACTCATCATGTCCACAACACACACTGTGCACTAAAATACACACTGTACAACATCACACACTCTATACACTGCGTATATTTAGTACTGAGTACCGGGTTTAAGTACATCTAACTGGAAGTGAGTGAGTGGGGGTTTGAAAATAACTTTGTATATATATATGTGTGTGTGTGTGTGTGTGTGTGTGTGTGTGTGTGTGTGTGTGTCAGGACTTGGCTGCTGCAGAAAGAGCAAAGAAGCAGGCCGAAGCTGAGCGTGATGAACTTGCTGATGAGCTCGCCAGCAACACGTCCGGAAAGTGAGAATAAACACGATTAAAGGAAATCTCACCCAGTGAAAACACCTCAACACTGAACTCTTCATTAATGTTACTGACTAATGCTCTCTCTGTGTGTGTGTGTGTGTGTGTGTGTGTGTGTGTGTGTGTGTGTTCTAACATGGAAGGTCTGCTCTGAGTGATGAGAAACGGCGTTTGGAGGCCAAGATTTCTCAGCTAGAGGAGGAACTGGAGGAGGAACAGAGCAACATGGAGATGATGAACGACAGAATGCGAAAGAGCGCCCAGCAGGTGAGACTCCATCTCCATCACCAATACCTCTGTCACCTCCATCATCTCTACCTTTGTCATCTCCATCTCTTCAATCATCATTTCAATCATCTCCATCACCTCTTACATTTCCATCAACACTAACAACTTCATCATCTCTAATATCTCCTTTATGTCTAACACCTCCATGACCTCTAACATCTCAATCTTCTCTTACATCTCCATGACCTCTAATATCTCTATCACGTCTAACAACTCCAGTATCTTTAAAATCTCTATCATCTCCCTCATTTCCTCCATGCTGTAGGTGGACCAACTGACGAACGAGCTACAGACAGAGAGAACAACTTCTCAGAAGAACGAGAGCGCACGTCAGCAGCTGGAGAGACAGAACAAAGATCTGAAGGCCAAACTGCAGGAGATGGAGAACCAGGTGAAGTCCAAGTTCAAGTCC
>CM060115.1:17515491-17520491 GCA_030522415.1 Channallabes apus | reverse complement strand
GTATAAAATCTAAAATTAACAGAAAATAAACTGCATATATAAACATTCACCATCTATGTGTGTGTGGTTGCGTGTGTGTGTTTATCAAACACCTGTCTGACTGCAGCTGCTTTAACACACACACACACACACACACACACACACACAGCTCTGTCCTGCAGTGATCTGTGATTGGTTGATTAGCGGTTGGTGTTTCCGTATTTCCTGTCAGAGCAGCACAAACCCGCAACCCACTTCCTGCTGTTAAACATCAACACACACACACACACACACACACACACCCCTACACACACACACGTTTCCCTTATCTCTCTTCTCTTTCTTTCACATCAGTTTCTCTCTCGCTTTTTTGCTTTTTTGCTCTTTTTCTTTTCTTATTTGATGTTCCCTGTTTTCTCTATTTATCTTTTATTCTTCACTCACTCACTCACTTCACTCACTTCACTCACTCACTTCACTCACTCACTTCACTCACTCACTTCACTCACTTCACTCACTCACTTCACTCACTTCACTCACTTCACTCACTTCACTCACTCCCCCTCGGACAGTAAAATAAAATTCCCAGTGTTACATTTACACCCAGAGTTTTGATTTCACGCCCTGCATGTGTACGGAGCTTCACTTAGGACTGTGCAAGTGTTAAATTAGCAACTTTACTGTGATCTTACTGTAAGCTCTCCGTGATGAGGACCACTCACAGGTTCACCATCTCTCTCTGTCACACACACACACACACACACACACACACACACACACGCACCACTTGTGACATTTCCGGCTCAACAAAACAACCTGAGAAACTCAGCAGAAGAAAAGAGACTTTAGACGTTCGACTCTACAGAGCTGAAGAGCTGAAGGTTCCTCCTGCAGAACCTGAGAGGAACGGACTCAGAGCTGCTGAAGCCCAGAGGAGACCAGAACTTCAGTAACCCAGTCAGAACCTGAAATCTCTCAGCAACCTCCATTTCTAGAGAAGACAAAGACAGAGTGCAGACGTTGGACGTTTGAGTTTCCTATAAATACATGCGACAGGAAGTGGTTATGAAGTAGAGCGTGTGCAGAAACAGGGAGCACACGAGCAACTGAAGCAGTAACACAGTAAAGTTCAGTACAGAGGCGACCAACTCCATCATCACTCCATCATCACTCCATCATCACTCCATCCATGGGAACTGATAAAGAGTCTGAGGCGGAGGCGCACGAGGAGATGGAGCAAGGCGCGCCTCAGGAGGCGGGGGAGAACGGCGCAGAGCACGTGGGGGACGGGAACCTGCTGAACACGTACACCTGGCACACGGGGGGCGCACGGGGCGATACTGCAGAGAAAAGCGCGGGAAGCAAGTGGAGTAAGATGCAGAGCTGGAGGAAGGCGCTGAGTGAAGACTCAACCAATAAATCACCTGCACCGTCACCCGCACTGGGGGCTCGCACGGGAGACGGAACATCAAAACCAACCAGTGGGAGGAAGAACCCGTTCCGCAGAGCACTGTCAGAACCTCCGGGTGCGCTGCTGTCCATCCTGTCCCCTTCATCATCATCATCGTCACCTTCAGCGGCGGGAACCGGAGCCGCCACAGACACACCACAGGGTGGAAAATTCCGCAAATATCTTCGCCAGGTGTCTCAGAAGCTGAAGAGGCAGAACCGCAACAACACCGTGCAACAACAACAACAACAACAGCAGCAGAGTGAGGGTGAGAACCAGCAACTACTGTAGCATCTTTATTATACAAATCTAAATGAGTAAAAGAAACATCTAACATGTAGTGTTTAATATTCTAACATATTCTAATTGATTCTTTATTTAAAGTCAGCTGTGATGGAAATCAGCTTTAAAAGGTTTTTAATTATTCTTTAGCATTAAAGCATCAGGTGGAGGAGTGAAAGAACACATCCGGTTGCCAGATTGACACATTTACCCTAAATATCTTGAAACAATTGAAATTAAATTGAAATAAAAGTTTAAATTCCCTCTAAAACTTTCAGCAGCTTAACAGTGAGACGTGTTCGAGTCAGCACAGTGAGACCCAGATGGGGATGGGTTCCGTGTTCAGTCCGGTTCCTCTCAGGGTTTCTTCCTTTCACCATCTCAGGGAGTTTCTCCCTCAGCAGCGTCACACTCGACTCGTTCATCAGCCATGATCTGATCATTCTGATTCTCACACACACACACACACACACACACACACACACACACACACACACACACACACACACACACACACACACACATACACACACACACACACACACACACACACATCTCACACACACACACATACATACATACACACACACATCTCATACACACACACACACTCTCATACACACACACACACACATACACACACACACATCTCACACACACACACACACACACACACAATCTCACACACACACACACACACACACACATCTCATACACACACACACACACACACACACATACACACACACACACACATCTCATACACACACACACACACACACATCTCATACACACACACACACACACACACACACACACACACACACATCTCATACACACACACACACACACACACACACATACACACACACACACACACACATCTCATACACACACACACACACACACATCTCATACACACACACACACACACACATACACACACACATCTCATACACACACACACACATCTCATACACACACACACACACACACATCTCATACACACACACACACACACACACACACACACACACACATCTCATACACACACACACACACACACACACACACACACATACACACACACACACACACACATACACACACACATCTCATACACACACACACACACACACACACACACACACACACACATCTCATACACACTTCAATAATTTTCATTTAATTTGTATTAATGTTGCAGTAAAGCTGCTTTATGTTAAACACGTTATACAAATAAAATGTAACTGAATTTAATTGTCACAGTGAAGCTTTAATCAGATACTTGATTTGTTTCTAAGATATTTCTTTTGAAGTGGTCCAGGTTAAGGACCAGTGTTAACAGGTGTGTGTGTGTGTGTGTGTGTGTGTGTGTGTGTGTGTGTGTGTGTGTGTGTGTGTGTGTTAGATGTGCCATGTGTGGATCCTGCAGATTCAGTTCAGTTCTCCTGGGCTCCTCAGGACGTTCTCGTCTGGGACATCAACAACTGCATCCTTCATGAGGGACAGATTGTCATTTCCAGAGAGGAGGAGGTACACACACACACACACACACACACACACACACACACACACACGCACACACACACACACTTCTGAATTTACTGTGCACCATGTTTGTGTGTGTGTGCGTGTGTGCGTGTGTGTGTGTGTGTGTGTGTGTTTAGCCATTGTTGCGGATGAGGAATCGAGCGAGCAGCTGTCTGTCATCTCTCAGTCTGCACAACCTCACTGAGAGCCACTCCAACCTCGGTTAGTATTTATCACACACACACACACACACACACACACACACACACACACACACACACACACACACACACACACACACACACACACGTTTTACATGTCAGTTAACTATTGTTTACTTCAGTACTATCATAACATTTAATACCATTTGAAGGTGAATGTGTTTAACTGGTGTGATGTCCAAGTAGGAGAATATTTTTTTAATCACTTGGTCTTCTTCTCCAGTCCGGTGTGTGTGTGTGTGTGTGTGTGTGTGTGTGCTGACAAATTAGAATGAATTTATGCAATTATTTGATGACTTTTATTCTGTAAACACTGAATAAAACCCTGAGGTCCAGACGTGACTGTACTGGTGTGAACATCAGGTTCTGCTTTAGTCGTCTCACTGCTGCTCCTGGATACACAGCTGGATAACTCTGAACTAAAGTCCAGTGCAGGGCATCAATGATTGTCTTCTCTGAGAAGGACACAACACACATTTGTCTAAAGTAAGCTGAGATTTCTGTCAGGAACAGGAGTGTGTGTCTGAGAGTCTGTCTGCACTGAATCATAGCAGTGACACTGAGGTTTGACATGGAGCTGAGGATTGTTAGATGTCTCTGACTGCTTCAACAGAGGAAATATGTAATTACGTGTGTGTGTGTGTGTGTGTGTGTGTGTGTGTGTGTGTGTGTGTGTGTGTGTGTGTGAGTGAGTGAAATCGTTTCCTCTGTAATATTGTGAGATAACATCAGCACTGGGTGTTCCTCTCACTCAGATGCTTAGACGCTCAGATGCTCGTCTCGTCTCGTCTCGTCTCGTCTCGGTTGTACGCTGGTCGTGTGTCTGTAATGGATTTGTGTGTGAGCAGGAGAGAAAGACAAAGTGGTGAAGTGTGAGTGTGTCTGGTGCTAAGTGTGTGTGTGTGTGTGTGTGTGTGTGTGTAAGAGAGTGACAGAGAGAGAGAGGGTCATGGTGTTCAGGCGCTGGATTGTTTGCGGCGGATCTCTGGGTAAGCGTTAAACACTTTATTACTTAATGTGATCAGTTTAATCTGATTAATCAGAATGTTATTAGTGCGATTAATTGGGTTGTTTTAAGTCTGTCGCCCCCTGAAGGACTCGTACCCCGGTCACCTGCTGCCCTCCAACAGACGTTACACACAGACTGAAAATCTGTCCCCGTTCCAGTTAAATACCATCGACTGTGTGCAACATTACTGTGCAATGCTTATTGCGAAGGAGAATGTTTTAGCTCCTCCCCCTCTGTGTGTGTTGTTAACACTTTTGTGTTGCTGTTTTTATGTTTGAAGGTTTATGTGGTTTTTCCATTATTTAAAGAGATTTTTTTTTTCATGTATTATTTTTGTATTTTATGTGATTAGTTTTAATACTTAATGCTCCGAATTTCCAGTTTTTTGTGTCTTTTTGTGTTTTTTTAAGTCTTACTTTGTGTCGCCTCACACACGGTGTCACACCATTTGCGATTGCATTTAGTTCCATAGTTCTGGTGCAGTGACCCCTAAACCAAGGCCCCTAACCCTGTTTCCTCCAGGGGG
>CM060115.1:17507991-17512991 GCA_030522415.1 Channallabes apus | reverse complement strand
TACCACTGAGTGCAGCTGAAAGTCTGGACGTGAGCTCTGACTGTACCACTGTGATCCGGCCGGTGCACAGTTCCATCCTCGGAGAGAAGTACTGCTTTGAAGTGATAAACTCGGACAGTAACCACTGTTTTGGCTGCAGCTCTGCTGCCGAGAGGGACCGCTGGATCGAGAACCTGCGGCGCACTGCTCGGCCCAATAAGGTACTGGACTCGTAAAAGGTTAATACAAGGTTCTGTCGGGAAAAAGAGAAATCATCAAACTCAGATGTAATTCTTATCCATGCGGAGACCCAGTGGGTGGAGTTACTTTATTTTACACACTTTATTAGTTATGGATGGGTCAGGGGCAGTTCAGTGGTTAAGGCATTGCAGTACGCTTCGTAAGGTTCCAGGTTCAAATCCCACGACCACCATGTTGCCCCTGTTGGGCCCCTGAGCGAGGCCCTTAACACTCAACTGCTCAGATGTTTAATGAGATAAAAATATAAGTCACTCTGGATAAGAGCGTCTGCCATCTGTCGTAACGTAAATGCTGTGCAGATGTGCAAATGATCGTGTGTATGTGTTTATTACATTAACTACCTCAGCACTGTGACTCAGACTCCATAACAGTGTCTCACCTGAGCTGATCAAAGTCCTCAGTAACACACTGACTCCAGTAACACACGTGCGCTTCACCGTGCGGCAATCAATATGTAGTAGTCCATAAAGCTGCTACACTACACACCAGTTTAAAGACATGTCAGTCCAGCGTACTGCATAAACATCACAGCGGAGCGGAGCGGAGAGGAGAGGAGAGGAAGGCTACTTGACTTCATTTGTGGTTGCTGGTTTGGGTTCTTTGATCTTGAAAACTGTGTGTGATGGTTCTTTTGCAGGATAACTATGAACGTACAGAGAACTCTCTCAGCCTGTGGGTGAACGAAGCTAAAGATCTCCCACCCAAAAGGCGCTACTACTGTGAGGTTCATCTCGACGGTACGCTGTTCGCTCGCACCAGCAGTCGCACCGTGGGCAAATCATCCTCAGTCCCCGGGAATGACGGTGGGTCGAATGCTGTGGGTGTGTCTTCTGGAGGAAGTGGAAGCTCAGGGGGTTTCCAGCTGTTCTGGGGTGAGTTTTTTGAGCTAGATAACCTCCCACCTGTCAAGCAGATCACACTGCACCTGTTCCGTGATGAAGACCCCAAGAAGAAGCGCCACTCAAAGGACGAAATCATCTCTTACCCTCTGGGCAGTGTGGCTCTGTCTCTGGATAACATTAAAGGACGCGTATTTCAGGAGAAATGGTATCCCATTATTCCCTTCAAACCTCCTGGTACAGCAGGGGCAAAGGAGCAGCTCGGAGCACAAGCGAGTCTCAGAGTGAAAGCAAGATTCCAGAACCTGCAGGTGCTGCCGATTGAGAGATATAAGGAGTTTGCAGAGTATGTGACGCTGGGATACGTGGAGATGTGCAGCAACCTGGAGCCTCTTCTGAACGTCAAGGATAAAGAGGAACTGGCTGGAGCACTCGTCCATGTCCTACAGAGCATCGGGAAGGCCAAGGTACACACCAGCAGATACTCGTTACTCATCGCTACTCATCGCTCCTAAACACATTTACAATTCACACTACCTACTGTGTTCTGAAGCTAGGTGTGAAAACATATAATCATCATTTCTACTAGAGAGAAATTTATATAAAAACATAGGCTTATTAATGAGGCAAAAATAAAGGGTTAATCAGATTAAAGTCAAAGTGAGTCAGAGATGTGGAACAAACAAAAGTGATGAACTCAGAAACCCACAGAGACTTGGATTTACAGAAATAAATGTGAAATTTCAGCGAAATGAAGCCTGACAGTAGAAAAGGAGAAACTTGCTCAGATGTAATAAGAAAGGAACTTTTTAAAATTTAAACCTTTAGTTTAATAAATCCGTCCTTTATGAACGAGCCTGAGTTGACGGCACTGAGTGAAAAACTCCCTGAGACGACATGAGGAAGAAACCTTGAGAGGAACCATATGCAAACCCACCGTCATACACAGATAGTGAGACCATCAATAGATCTCTTCTATAACTGTGTGCTATAAGTTTAAAGTGTGTTTCATTTCAGGAAGTGTGTTTTAGGGTTAGGGTTAGGGTTAGGGCATGAAGTCCAGTCCGACTTCATGGGCTCTAAATGGAACCTCCTCAGGTATCAGATGTATCTACAGTATAAGCATAGCGCTGAGTGTTTCCATGAGATGAGAAGTACAACCAGGACTTGGGCATCAGGCTGGATCGGCAGGTCTGGAGGGCAGAAGACACTAGCATGCTGCTGTCTGGAATCAGATGATTGGAGTATAATTACTGTTGGCTGTTTGAGACCTGAGGTTTAGCCACAAAGAGACTGAAATGTTTTCCATTCCTGTTTCCTTCTTCTCTTTCTCAGGAGTTCCTGATCGAACTTGGTGGTGCTGAAGTCCAGCGCTTGGGCGAGAACGAGGCTCTGATCTTCAGAGAAAACACTTTGGCCACAAAAGCCATAGACGAGTACATGAAACTGGTGGGACAGAAATATCTCATCGATACTCTAGGTACAAAGAGCTCCAGATCCATTCTGTTAATCTGCCTGTTTCTTTCCCCCTCACGGTTGTATGAACACACCCATGCCATCTCTCTCCCACTCCCGTGGTGACTGTAAACTCATCCATGTTTGTTTCTCACGTGATGTTGAACAGGAGATTTCATCGCTCGACTGTATGCATCCTCAGAAAGCTGTGAAGTCAATCCACAGAAATGTTCTGCCTCAGAGCTGCTCATCAACCAGCGCCACCTAAAGGAAACATGTGGAGAGGTGGTGCGGCAGATCACGGAGATGCACAGGTCTGAAAGAGGAGCACTACACCTTCTCAGTTTTTCTGCCCAGAAGAAGTATAGTGATTTGGATGTGTAATCTGTTTCATGTTAAACTGCAGGCTTTAAGCTTTCATGATGTGTTAGCTACATTAGCTAAGCATTACTGCTATAGTGTGAAGCTAAAAAACAAACTTTAGGCAGCACACCTGTAGTTGTTTAGTACAGTCCCACTGTGAGTGTGTGCTGTGATTTGGTTTGCTGATGTAGGGGTCTGGTTGTGATCTGTCTCCTGCAGCTCCTTTCCAGTGGAACTGAATGAAATTTTCTCTAGCTGGGTGTCTGACTGTGAGGACTGTGGACGAGCGTCCATTGGACACCGTCTCATATCAGCGTCTTTGTTCCTCCGGTTCCTCTGTCCAGCCATCCTCAGCCCCTCTCTGTTTGGACTGACCCAACCATACCCAGAACCCAACACACTCCGTACACTGACTCTCACGGCTAAAGTGCTGCAGAACCTCGCCAACTTCACGCCGTGAGTTACAGAATCTGTATAACACTCACAACATCACAGCACTGTGGAAGCAGCATGAAAAAAAAGCAGTTAGTCTGAAAACACAACACACCTTTGCTTGGTTTCTCTGATAAAATGTTGGAGTCATAAAATAAGATTTTAAGGCAATTAAAAAAATATTGTAGAATTTAGGGGTTTATGTTATAGCCAGTCTTAATTAAAAACACTAACAATCATAATTAGGTCAAATTGAAGCAGACAAATCACATCAAAAACCTCCAAAATAATCTAAATGCTACATGACCATACAAACAGACACACACAAACAGCCTCAATCTTACTGAAGTAAAAGTTAAAGAAAATGGAATTGAGTTTATACTCAGCAGATAAGGAGGATGAAACTCTTGGAGCTTATTGTTCTCCACTTCCCTCCATGTACGCTGCAGGTTTGGGGAGAAAGAAGAATACATGCTGTTCATGAACGAGTTCCTGGAGGAACATTGGAACAATATGAGAACTTTTCTGCAGAAAGTCTCAAACCCTGACAGTGAACTGGAGATGGCTCGGTTTGATGGCTATGTGGATCTTCCTTTACGCCTCGCTGTGCTTCACAGCCTGCTGGTCGACATCATCTCCCCAATGAAACTGGTAATAAATTCATCATAAATACCCCAAGATCTGCCCCTGAGGCAGACCACCTGAAGGCTGCAGATTCAGATTCATTCATGAACACACAGAATTAATGTAAACATTTTGTATTTTTGTATTATAACAAGGGCCCCTGTTATGCTTTTTTCAAATATGATCTTTCATGCAGTGTGTCATGTGGCTGGATGTGAACATAAACTATCTGCACTATCTGTGACGCCGACACCATAAATGAAGCTTTTGTCTATAAAAAAAAAGAGTCGGCTCACATTCGCCTAAAAGAGTCGTTAGCAAATCTAATGTTTACTCTGTTACGGATCCACGTCACTCCGTGACATATTTGCATAATGTCCGCCCATGTTATACGTCACCAACTACTTGCCCGCCATCTTACAATTAACGTTACTGCACTCTTGTTAATGTGACCGAGCATTCATGCCGAGTTCGCTTAAACACTTTATAATATTAAAAATATATAAATACAAACACTATATATAAACACTTTATAATATTAAAAAAACAATAAATATGAGAGCACGTGAAATCCTTTTTAACTGTTTATTCTCCTCCAGTCACCAAAAATGATGCATTTTTCCCCTCGGGGCCGTAGAAGGGCAAGAGGCAAGCATACTTCGCGAGTGTTAGAGTTCAGTTTCAGTTCATTTACATATGACACTTACCACTGAGAAACGTCCGGCTCCAGTCGTGCTTGCGAAACAGTTTCTTGTCGATGTGCCACTTCAACCGTTTCATCGTCAACCGTTTCACTCCGGCTCGAATCGATACGGTAAAACCGACTCCATCTTTTCTATGTATTGACGCGTCTCCAGAGCCGGCGTTCAGTTATGGTAACGGGCGTTTAATTTTCCGACACACGCTGTAACGTTAGACCAATCATAAAGAACCGCACCATCTGACCAATCACAGCGGTGAGGGCTCACGGAAACGAGGGGTTTAGACAGACTGAATCTTTGAACTGCCGCACCACGAGATGTTATAATGGTTATAAGAGCCTTGACG
>CM060115.1:17495491-17502991 GCA_030522415.1 Channallabes apus | reverse complement strand
TGGGGTTGAATTGCTCCGCCTCCTAATTAGTTTGATCAAGGACACCTGTTTACTAAACGTCTCTTTTATCTGTCAGGTATCTGTAGTTGGTGTAGTTGTTCTGGAGAATGTTGTTTGCTTGCTCCTGTCTATGGTTGTGTGTGTGTGTGTCTATGGTTGTGTGTGTGTGTGTCTATGGTTGTGTGTGTGTGTGTGTCTATGGTTATGTGTGTGTGTCTATGGTTGTGTGTGTGTGTGTGTCTATGGTTGTGTGTGTGTGTCTATGGTTGTGTGTGTGTCTATGGTTGTGTGTGTGTGTGTGTGTGTCTATGGTTATGTGTGTGTGTCTATGGTTGTGTGTGTGTGTCTCTATGGTTGTGTGTGTGTGTGTGTCTATGGTTGTGTGTGTGTGTGTGTGTCTATGGTTGTGTGTGTGTGTCTATGGTTGTGTGTGTGTGTGTGTGTCTATGGTTGTGTGTGTGTGTGTGTGTCTATGGTTGTGTGTGTGTGTGTGTGTGTCTATGGTTATGTGTGTGTGTCTATGGTTGTGTGTGTGTGTCTATGGTTGTGTGTGTGTGTCTCTATGGTTGTGTGTGTGTGTGTGTCTATGGTTGTGTGTGTGTGTGTCTATGGTTGTGTGTGTGTGTCTATGGTTGTGTGTGTGTGTCTATGGTTGTGTGTGTGTGTCTATGGTTGTGTGTGTGTGTCTATGGTTGTGTGTGTGTGTGTCTATGGTTGTGTGTGTGTGTGTGTCTATGGTTATGTGTGTGTGTGTGTGTGCTGTTTTGGCTGTTTTAGGTGTCGGCGGTGATGTGCTGGTCTGTGGCTGCTGGACTTCTGGGCAGACACCAGGGGCGGGGTCAGCGTTAGGGGCGGGGTCAGCGTTATGGGCGGGGTCAGTGTCAGCCCTGGTTACTGTACTGACATCGGGATCTGCACTCGTGCTGTTTGGTGTTCATATCAGCGCTGAGTGTGGTGTGTTCCCGTAGAGTTGGTGTGTTCAGGACTGACCTTTATAGGCCGTGAGTCGGGTGTGTCACTGCTCTGGATGTCGGTGAGGCCGGCAGGAGGTTCGGGCACCTCAGTGTTCTCCGGCTGGCTGTCCCCCTGAGCTCCCCGGCTGCACGTCAGCCTCTCCGTGGTGGCTAAATCAGTCCAACAGTCTCCCCTCTTTGCACTTAAAGTGTTCATTCCTTGTCATTTAAAATCATCAAAACCTGGAAGCAGAAGAAGAGGACGTGCTGCAATTTGGAGGCCTTCACCTGAGCGTGATAGCTCGCATGGGGCTGACGAACATCCCGAAGCGGACGAGCTCCTTCATGAGGGCACATTGGATATTATCACCCGTGTCGCAGGGGCTGACAGAGGGGTAACTTGGACTGCAATTACTCTCACACCAATTTCAGTTTTTATGACTGCACTCATGAGGTTTGTCTTGGTTAGGAAGACCACCACCGCTTTATTCATCCAGGAGGCCGAGTAGATGTTCTCGCACCTGACACCACTAACAGCACCTCCTTGTGCAATTGTAATGTAATTTAATTATGTCTATGATCCTCCATTATCATTGAAAAGTCTAACAATTTCTTAGTGCTTACATTATTCAAATGTTTAATGTAATTTTAATTGTTAAAAATTCTGTGAAGGAAGGAAGCAGAAGACAAACAGGATAAAACAGAGATTTTAATTTTATATTTATTCATTCATTCATTTTCTATACCCATTTATCTTTCTATTCAGGGTCGCGGGGGCGGAGCCTATCCCAGGAGACTTCGGGCACTAGGCGGGGTACACCCTGGACAGGGTGCCAATCCATCGCAGAGCACACACACACACACACACACACACACACTACGGGCAATTTGGGAACACCAATTAGCCTAACCTGCATATCTTTGGACTGTGGGAGGAAACCGGAGTACCCGGAGGAAACCCACCAAGCACGGGGAGAACATGCAAACTCCATGCACACAGAGACGGGAATCGAACCCAGACCCTGGAGGTGCAAGGCGACAGTGCTAACCACTACACCACCGCGCCGCCTATTTTATATTTAATGTTTAATAAAAACCCTGTTTTACACCAGCAGCAACTTACAAATGAGGTCTCAATTTGAAAAGATGTACAAAACATAAAACACCACAAATAAATATTAATCATAGAAAAAAAAATAAACACCAACAGAAGCGTTTTGTACTTTATACTGTAGGTTATGATTTTTAAATATGACCGTTAGATCCGGTTGGTCTGAAACTCCTGAAGTCAGATGCAGACACACTTTCAGTCACAAACTGCTGTGAAACAAATACAGAGATAGATATTCAATTAAAATTCATCATACTTCATTTAGCAAATGAACAATATTTATACTTTGTTCCTCTCGCTTCACAACTCATGAGAACCGACCGAAACCAGAACCGAACCGGAGATTAAGCACGCGCATGTAACCGTCGGTATTTTAAGTGTGATTAAAAATACAAGAAATAGCTTAAAGTAAAATAAAGTGACTAAACATCGCTAAACAACAGGTGACATTTATGTTCAGTATTTCGTTTCTATTTATAAAGATGGGAATTAATTCCTGCTGAACTTTTCCACACGACCACCAAACGTTTGTCTCCTAAACACACTGTGTTCTCTTCTCGCCATGTCTTCTCGCGATATTTCCAGTTTTGCTATTTCCGGGTTTTATAGTGACAAGATCTCGTTGGTTTATCTCAACATGATTGAATCTAGTATATGTTAAGTTGTTGAATTTCATGCAAATACAACATAATTTATTCATGTTAATCTTGAAATTATTATGTACAAAACACATATTACATTTACATTTAGGCATTTGGCAGACGCTCTTATCCAGAGCGACTTACATTTTTATCTCATTACACATCTGGGCAGTTGAGGGTGAAGGGCTTTTTGCTCAAGGGCCCAACAGTGGCAACTTGGTGGTTGTGGGGTTTAAACCTGGGATCTTCCGAACCGTAGTCCAATGCCTTAACCACTGAGCTACACCTGGCCCTTATATATTACATTTTAGTACATGTAACATGTAGGCAAATTATTATTTTTTCAGTGTAGAGTGCAAGCAGGGACTCTGGCAGGACTAACTATGACATCATAACTAAAAGGGAGGAGCCAGAAGGAAACACAAACATGAGGGGGAACTGAGATGTAAAGCAAACAATCACCTCACCGTCAACAAACCTGAGTGATCAAATGAGAGTGAGGAAGACAAATGGCGAGACCATTTAATGTTTAATATACTTATAAGTAGTATTTTTTTTATCAAAGTATTTTTTACTGGAACAATAAGTTACATATACATACATGGTACAATATAATTTCCCCTACCCATTCCTCTCCCCCACAAACAAAAACAATAGATATTCAGCAGGAAAAGAGATTGAAATTACACAACAAAAGAACAGGAAAAAAGGGGGAAAAGGAAGTATTAGACGTATTAGTATTCAGATGAAATTAAATCTTTTATTACAGATCCAATTTTGATTAAATTAGAACGAGAATGGCGTCAAACTAAATTGTTAGTATTCCACATAGCATGGAAGGAGAGCATCCTGATAGCTGCTAGATCGTTGTATCTCTCCACTCTAATCCGAGATTTTTATTTAATACCGTAGCCAAATTAGCTAGAGACAAGACTACTACAGAAATCTCCACAACAGCATGCAATAGTGAGGACTTCATGAACTTTTTTAATAATGAAACTAAATATGAGGCAAAAAATTGAGGCTTTGAAACCGAACAATGTAAATGATGCAGATGTTAAACTAACTATGTCGGATCAGAACCTAGAATACTTTAGTTCATTCTCTTCAAGGGGAGTAATTTCACTCATCTCTTCTGCAAATTCATCAACCTGTATATTAGATCCTATACCGACACATTTTCTTAAACAGATAGTACCAGTAATAACAGAACCGATGTTGAGAATAATTAATTCCTCACTCAGCATTGGTTATGTTCCAAAATCTTTTAAAGTAGCAGTTATTAAACCAATAATTAAGAAACCTGACCTCGACCCCTGTCAGCTGTCCAATTACAGGCCAATATCGAACCTATCAAATATATATAATATTTAAATACAATGTAACCTTGGATTACGAGCATAATTCATTCCGGACGTAGGTTCGTATTCCAAAACACTTGTAAACCAAATTTTATTTTCCCATAAGAAATAATGAAACCTCAAATTAAAAGTTTCACAGCCCAAAAAAATTTATACAAAATATTAAGTAAAAATAAAACAAATTAACCTGCACTTAACCTGTTAACAATTAACCTGTGCTCGCAGGCGGTGTGTGCGTGTGTGTGCGTGTGTGTGTAAGCTCCCCTCTCCCCCTTCTCGTCTTACACAGTTACCCTTAATCCACTCTTTTCACACACGCGCGCACAACGGAAACACTGTTCTATTGGAAAAATAAACAAGAAATCTCTCTAATGACACTCGATTGAGCGACACACAGAATCACTGCTGTAAAGTAAAAATAAAACAAATTAATCTGAACTTTACCTTTGAAAAGAATCGCGACAGAGCAGTGTTTCTGTGTAGAGCAGAGAGAACGAATGTGTGTGTGGCAAAGGTGTCCAATGACGTGTGCGCACACAGACACAAAGAACAGCTGAGACAGAGAGAAAAAATGGATATTTGACCTCTCTAATGAGACTTGCTTTTGCTTTACATGCACGCTGAACACACACATACAGACACAAAATAAAATATGTTATACAGACACACACACACACACACACACACACACACACACACACACTTGGTCACAGTGTTATACTAAACAGTACACACATGCACGGATGTTGATTATACCAGTAAGAGACGAGCACTAAGACCCAGCAGGGGAGATGATTACCCATAATTCCACAGCACAAGAGAGAGAAAAACTGTCGGCTCAGTTGTGATCACTTGACGCTCTGCGTCAAAACAAGAAGCGTATGTGTGATACATGATACTTGGTGCTCGTAAACCAAGAGTTGTTCATTTTCCAAGTCAAAATTTATTAAAAACCTTTGCTCGTCTTGCGGAACACTCGTAAACCCAAGGTTTCACTTTAGCGACCATTCTACATGTTCTCTAGTGGAGTTTGGTGTTCCAAGGATTCAGTTTTACGCCTACTGCTTTTTGCTCTTTACATGCTTCCTCTGGGCAACATAACTCGTAAACATGGTATTAGTTTTCATTGTTATGCTGATGACATAGTTATATGTCTCAGCAAAACCAGATGAGAAAAACCAATTTACTAAAGTTGAACAATGTGTGCAGGATATAAGAGATTGGATGTTAATTAACTTCCTTTTGCTTAATCCTGATAAGAGAGAAGTTCTAGTCATAGGACCGCATTCGGCTAGAAGTAAGATTTTAGATCATACTGTAACTTTAAATGGCCTTTCTGTTCCATCAAGTGCAACAGTGAAAGACCTCAATTGTCATTGTCGCAAAGCATCTTTACACAATCAAAAGAATTATTTAAGTTTGTATGGATTGTGAAGTGTATGAATCAGAATGATCAGATTGTCCCTGGTGAGCAAGCCAAGGGCGACAGTGGCAAGGAAAAACGAATGAATGAATAATGAATAATGAATAATTTAAAGTTCTTTAAATTGACATGAAGACCAGTTCAGCATAGGGACGAGTCAGTAGGTGCAGAGGGCAGATGAGGTCTGGATCACTGGAAGCACAGGAGCAGCATGTGTAGCTCCAACCATCATAAAGCTGAATCCAGCTGGAGCTGGTCCTTCTCTGGACGCCTCAGGAACCTCGCAGGGTCGGCCTTTGTCTACTGAAGCTGGCAAAATCTCCCGATGCCTCGGGATGGGTAGAGAAATACAGAACAGATGGGGAGAATTAGCGTAGTTGCCATTCGGTATAGGTGTACTGGAGTATGAGTACTGGGATGAGTTATGTGTATGCCAGATTAAAAAGATGCGTCTTGAGTCTACTTTTGAACTGAGAAACCGTGTCTGCTCCCCGAACACTGTCTGGAAGGCTATTCCAAAGCTTTGGAGCTAAATATGAAAAAGCCCCGCCCCCTTTTGTAGATTTTGAAATTCTGGGAACTACCAGAAGTCCGGAGTTTTGTGATCTTAAGGCGCGTGGTGGATTGTAGCGCATCAGAAGACTGGTTAGGTATGTGGGAGCTAAACCATTTAAGGCCTTGTATGTAAGTAATACTATTTTGTAATTTATTCTAAACTGAACAGGTAGCCAGTGCAGGGATGATAATATTGGGGTTATATGATCATATTTTCTGGATCTAGTGAGAACCCTGGCGGCTGCATTTTGGATTAACTGAAGCTTGTTTATTGAGGATGCAGGACAACCACCTAGTAATGCATTACAATAGTCCAGTCTGGAGGTCATGAATGCATGAACTAGTTTTTCTGCATCAGATACGGATAAGATGTTCCTAAGTTTAGCAATATTTCGAAGATGGAAAAAGGCTGTTTTTGTAATATTTGAAATGTGATTTTCAAAAGACAAGTTACTGTCTAATATTACGCCCAGGTCTTTTACTGCTGAGCTGGTAATAACAGTACATCCTTCTAAGCGCAAGCTGAATTGTGAAAGCTGTTGTGTGCTGGTTTTTGGGCCAATAAGTAATATCTCTGTGCCTCCTGGATATATATATATATCTCACTTTAATTTAAATTATGCATTAAAACTTATTCACCTTCTAGATCATTCAGTTTATTTATTTTGTATTTATTTTGAGCAACACTACACGGGTCGCGAGTTTCAGCGATGATCGATTAGTCCTGCCTGCTGAGTGCTGATCGAGTGTTCCGGATCGATTAATCAAGACTTTCTGCTCCCGGCGGAGAGCTAACAATAGCGCTGTTTTGCTAACACACACACACACACACAGAGAGAGAGAGATAAAGGTAAAATACATCTTTAAACATTTTATTGATGTTTATCTCATGTGTGAGAGATGATGATGTGCTGTGTGTCTGTAGTTAACTCTTTGTAGTTAGTCCTGTAACGAGAGAATGCTAATGCTAAAGCTAACCGTAAAGTCGGAGCGAATGTAAACAGGTTTATTGTAAATAAGTTTATTGTGTTTAGTTTATTACAGCAGTGTGGAGCAGGAGTTATAATTATAATCTGTACAGTGCAAGTGTGTAACAAACAATCAAACAAACAGAAAGTAAACAGATCTAAGGTTAGAAACGCCCACAGAATGACGTCATGTTTATTACAAAATCTTTAATAAGTAATAAAGTTACAGCAGTTTGAGTCCCGACGAAACATTGTTTACAAGGAAACTTAAACACACACGAGACCGTACAGTTAAACTGGTGTGTGTGTGTGTGTGTGTGTGATTGAGATCGGTAGGAGATCACACACACACACACAAACACACACACACACACACAAGTAATTTATTTACAGTTAATGTTCTGAAGGGCAGTGACATCACGTGACCTGTGTTTGAGTTCTTCATCATTCTGCTCGAGTCTGAGGGGGTTTGCAGAATTTCCTGAATC
>CM060115.1:17347991-17490491 GCA_030522415.1 Channallabes apus | reverse complement strand
TCTCCCGGTACCCGAATCCCCTTCATGTGCCATGCCCTAAAGAGAGGCGAGCCCACACCAGGAACAAAATCCTGATTTAAATAAATTGGATTCAACATAGATATAGTCTCGCCTCTCCCAAAGAACCTGGACATCTGTCGCCATACTTTGATGGTACAATAGAGCACTGGGTTTTTCCTCACTATGTCATGATACTTATGGGGACAGGCAAACAAACTCCAGACACAGACTGGAAAGCAGGCCCATGAATCTAAAGTAGGACGCATATCATAATAGGACCTAAACCATTCCCACACCAGTCTGGAATGACAAGCCCAGTTATAATATAAAATGTTTGGCATAGCTAATCCACTCAGCTCCACTGGCATCTGTAAAGACTTAATCTTTTGTCTAGGCTTCTTCCCATTCCACACAAATCTAGAAAAGGCACTCTCCAGCTGGGCAGAGGCTTTCCTGCTCAACCATAAAGGTAACATCTGAAGAGGGTACAATAATCGAGGGAGAATATTCATCTTCATTAAGCTTATCCTACCAAGCAGCGAAAGAGGAAGTGCTTGCCAGCGATTTAAATCTCTTTTAACGGTATGAATAATCGGAGCATAATTAAGTTTCCACAACTTATTCAAATCAACTGACACCTTAATCCCGAGATAAACAAATCCAGATTTTGACCACTTGAAGGGGAAATTAGTTAAAGATTCAGTATCAAAGTTACCTAATGGTAATGCTTCTGATTTGTTAAAATTAATTTTGTACCCTGAAAATGAACTAAATTCATCAAATAATGATAACGTTGCTGGTATAGATAGTTCAGGCGATGATAAAAACAGCGGGATGTCATCTGCATACAACACAATTTTGTGCTCATCATCTCTCATTAATATGCCCTTTATATCTTTATTTTGTCTAATAGCCTCTGCCAGAGGTTCCAGAGCTAACGCAAACAGGAGAGGGCTCAGCGGACATCCCTGTCTGGTGCCCCTAGCGAGTGGGAAAGGATCTGACCGTAGACCATTAGTAATAATGCAAGACATAGGAGAGTGATAGATAGTTTGAATCCATTTTAGAAATTCTCCCTCTATACCAAATCTCCGCAAAGCCTCAAACAGGTAACTCCACTCAACCCTGTCAAAAGCCTTCTCTGCATCCAAAGATACAGAGATTGCTCCACAGTTCTGTTGATTGGTATATTGTATAACATTCAGAAGTCTTCTTATATTTGTAATGGAAAAACGCTTCTGAATAAAGCCCGTCTGATCTGGGTTTATAAGGTTAGGAAGAACCACCTCAAGTCTTCTAGCCATTAGTTTAGAGAGTATCTTAGCGTCGACGCCAATTAAACTAATGGGTCTATAAGAGCTACATGAATCAGATGGTTTATTTTTTTTAAGAATTAAAGAAATATTTGCCAAATTTAAAGTAGGCGGAAGCTGACCATTTTTCAGCGAATCTATGAACATGTCTAGAAGTGATCCTGCTATTTCTTTTCCCATTTTTTTATAAAATTCTGGGCAAAAACCGTCGGGCCCAGGGGCCTTTCCCCCTCTTAGAGACTTTATGGAATAAAGAACTTCCTCCTCTGTAATTGGTCTACACAGATCTGCTTGTTCTTCGGCTGCGAGAGAGGGGAGTCCAATTTTATTAAGAAAAAGATTCATTCTTTGCTCTGTCGAATGGCATTCTGATGAATAAAGATTTTGATAATATTCTTTCATAATTTTATTAATGTATTTGTTTTCAAACCTATGATCCCCAGAAGTATCCTTTAGAGATGAGATTACATTAGTCTCTGTCCTCCCCCTAGCCAGCCATGCAAGAAGTCGGCCGGGTTTGTTCCCTGATTCATAAAGTCTATGTCTGGCAAAAAAAAAGAGATGATTCAACTTTCTTAGTTAATAGCTGATCTAAAGCCAGACGGGCTGCATTAAGCTGTTGGGACACACCTCTGGAAGGTGACAATTTAAAATCTCCCTCCAGAATCTTAATTTACTTTTCAAGTTCCGCTATATTTTTCATTGCCGCTTTCTTTTTAGCTGAGGTGTAAGACATAATCACACCTCTTAAATAGGCTTTTGCTGACTCCCATAAAACTGATGGAGAGACTTCAGGAGTTTTATTAGTTTTAATAAAGAATTTCCACTGTTGCTTAAGAAACTGCATAAATTTAGGACAGCTCAGTAATGAAAGGTTAAGCTGCCACCGTCTGCAATATGGGTCTCTATACGGGGGACAAACAGTCATTGCAATCGGAGAGTGGTCAGACAAGGTCCTTATCCCAATGGAACATTCCACTGTTCTATCCAGAAGTTCTTGCGATACTAGAAATAAATCGATGCGTGAAAATGTTTGATGGGGCTGAGAATAAAAAGTATAATCTTTCTCCCTGATATGAGCTAGCCTCCAAACATCAAACAATTCCAGGTCTTTGCAGAATTCTGAAAGCCTAAGACTTTTCCTTTGTCTAACTCCTCTTGGGGGGGATTGATCTATAGATGGTTCTAATACGCAGTTAAAATCCCCACCCAGGAGTATGCGAGAGCATGAAAATGAAGAAATGTCAGCCAGTAGCTTAGAAAAAAAGTGAGGCTCGTATATCGTGGGAGCATAAATACAACCAATCAAGGTATGCTCCCCATATAGGAAGCCTGAAAGCAATACATAACGGCCTTCATTATCTGTAACTGATTTTTCAAACTTAAAGGAAAGATTTTTATGAAGAAGAATTGCAACTCCCCTACTGTTAGACTTATAAGAGGAAAAATAAACTTGGCCAACCCAACTTCTCCGCAGTTTCATGTGCTCTGTATCAGAAAGGTGGGTTTCTTGCAACAATGCAATTTGACATTTCTCCTTTTGAAAAAAAGAGAGGAGTTTTTGCCTTTTAATAACATGGTTAATGCCTTTTACATTAAGGCTAATACATTTAAGATCACTCATCATCGGACTGCAGGATATTGAAACAGTCTCAATAATATACAAATCCAAGTACAAAAGGGCTCTGTGTTGTTAGAACAGCAAAGAATGGTCAAAATAAGCAATAACAAAACACACCAAACGAAACCATATCCATCCCACCCCTTTACCAAACCCGAAGTTTGATAAACACCTCCCGTCCCCCCCATCAAACTTAAATACGAATGCGTGGAGAACGTGAAAAAAAAAAAGTAGCCGCAACACACCGAGAGACGGAGTAAAACTCTATCTACCCCTCCCACTCCCACCGCGCTAAATTTTGCATAACAGTAACTAAGCGGCTCTGGCATATGAACTCTAGCCGGACACTTTAAATGAGTGAGAGAGAAAATGAAATAATAAAAATAAATAAGTAAATAAAAAGTGCCGAAAATCACTTAGCATCAAATCACCATAAGACAGGTACAGTACAGAGTCAGGAACCGAGTCCGTCAATGAACTGCAGAGTGTCTCTAAAGTACCTGTCTGTCCACATATTACCTATTGTGTGAAAAAGGGACTCTGCGCTTCTCCTCTCCATTTATGCAGGCAGAGCGAAATTAATCCAACCCGCTCAGAAACGGCTGTGCATCCTGTGCACAGTGGAAGGAGTAGTCCGATCCATTAAAGTTGAAACAGAGGTTGGCAGGGTAGCGCATCGTGAAACGGACTCCTCTTTGAATGAGCCGACCGCAGACGTCGTTGTATGCCCGTCTCGCCTCTCTAACTTTGGCAGACAGATCCTGTGTGATAAAAATATCACTGCCCTCATATGTGAGATGGCCCTTCTTCTTAGCCGCTGCCAGCATTTTAATCTTGTCCGAGTAATAATGAAGCTTGATCAGTACAGGGCGTGTGCGGTTGGGTTTGAGCGGACCGGATGTTCTATGTGCCCGGTCAATTTTAACTTTGTCATGTTTAGCCTCAATTCCCAGCAACTTTGGTAACCAAGTCTGGAAAAACTCAACAGGTCTGCGGCCCTCCGTTCCCTCTTTCAAACCTGTGATGCGAATATTGTCTCGCCGGCTGCGGTTCTCGGCGTCCTCTGCCCTCTCCGAGAGAAGCTGTGCAGTTTTTTCTAGCGCCGTAATTTTGTTATGAAGTTCCGCAACTTTGTCCTCCGTCTGGGAGACACGACTCTCCGCTTCTGTAATACGTTTCGTATTGTCCTCTAAACGGGTTGTAATTGAATCTAGCGTCGATTCGAAACGAGCGAATTTTTCATCCAAGAAGGCCCTTAAATTATCAGTTACGGCCTGTACAAGGCTGGACTGCTCGGTCAGGGATCCGCCATCTTTGCTACCTTGATTGGCGGCCGCTTGGCTTTTTGCCGTCGTGCGGCCCCGTCTAGTTTCAGGTTGGGAGGTACCCGGGTCGGTTCCTGACATGGTTAAGACTTTAATGCTAAGAGTTATCGTCAAAAAAGCCACGTAGTTCAGCGTAAAAAGGTGAAAATAGCGCGATGTTCGCGGGAGCTCAGCGAAACTGTGCCACTTAGGTCGGAAGCATCACGTGACCCCCTCACAAAATGTTTCTGATCATCAAACACATTTAACTATTAGTCAAAGATAACACAAGTAAACACAAAATGCAGTTTTTAAATGAGGGGTTTTATTATTTAGGGAGAAAAAAAATCCAAACCTACATGGCCCTGTGTGAAAAAGTAATTGCCCCCTGAACCTAATAACTGGTATATTTCTTATCTTGGCGATATTTCTGAGGTGAAAGAATGCTATCCTGGTGATATTATCTACATGAGCTTCAAATGAAAGGCTGGAATCTATAATCACGCCGAGGTCTTTTACTGTTGCACTTGATGGAACAGAAAGGCCATCTAAAGTTACGGTGTGATCTAAGATTTTACTTCTAGCTGCTTGTGAATTAGAACTTCTGTCTTATCCGGATTAAGCAGGAGGAAGTTAATTAACATCCAATCTCTTATATCCTGCACACATTGCTCAACTTTAGTAAGAGGATCATTTGTCTCCATCTAACTCTAGCTTAACACATCATCGTTTGTCATTCCAACCTCCTGCATGTCCTCCCTCACCACATCCATAAACCTCCTCTCTAACATTCTCCTCCGGGTATTCCCCTCATGCCTTCTCTACACATGTCCAAACCATCTTAATATGGCCCCTAACTTTGTCTCTAAACTGTCCTACCTGTACTGTTCCTCTAATATACTTATTCATAATCCTGTTCATTCTTGTCACTGCCAAAGCAAATCACAGCATCTTCAGCTCTACCACCTCCAGCTCTGCTCTTTTTGTCAGCAAGAATGTCTCTAAACCGTACAACTTTGCTGGTCTCACTACTGTCCTGAAAACTTTCCAGCTTATTATTGCTGATACCTTTCTGTCCCAGATCACTCCTGCTACTCTTCTCCACCTATTCCTTCTTGCATGCACTCTCTTTTTCACTTCTCTACCACCCAGAGGAAGCATGTAGAGAGAAAATAGCAGTGTGTCTAAAACCGAACCCTGTGGAACACCAAACTTCACTTTAGTACACGCAGAATAGTCAACAATTACATCTGTAAACTGATCTTTCTAATCAATGAAAGTAAACTCTGTGATCAATGGTGTACTAAGGTCAAGCAAACAGGCACGGAGACGCAACCCTGATCAGATGTCAGTGGGACATCATTTACCTCTTTATCCAGCGCTGTCTCTGTGCTGTGACGAGGCCGAAATCCTGACTGATACAGTTGATGAACGTTATTCCTATTTAGATATGAACAGAGCTGCTTTGCTACAAACTTTTCCAGGATCTTGGAGATAAATGGAAGGTTTGATATCGGCCTGTAGTTGGATAGGTGACAGGGTTCGAGGTCACGTTTCTTAATTATGGGCAGAGGTGGGTAGAGTAGCCAAAAATTTTACTCAAATAAGAGTAGCTGTACTTCAAAATAATATTATTCAAGCAGAAGTAAAAAAAGAGTAAAAAAAATATTTGGTGAAAAGATACTGATGTACTGAGTAACTGTTTCAATCGTAATGTCAGATTATTATTATTTTTTATTATGTAAGCAGCCAGACGAAATAATAAATAGTATTATTAATAATGAAATAAATAAAATAATATAGATGAATAAAACTAAATATCTTTAAAAAATAGCAAATTGGAGAACAAGAGAAAGAAATTTGCTGATCTCGCTTTTTCACATGATAAAGCCTTTGACACAAACACTTATCAACAATATTAACAAACAATGTGTAAACTATTTCCAGTGTAAGATAAACTGTACATTCAGTTTCCCTCCAAATGGCTCAGCAGATCATAAACTGTGTCCAGTAGCACAAATGTAAAAAACCTTATATTTTTTAGCCCCAGTTAATATATTGAAAGGCTGAAATTTTAATATTGCTAATATTATATTTTAACATTGCAACATTAAATAAAACAGCTAAACTGAACTGCGACATGTTTTTCTTTGCTCTCTACCACGGATGAAGATTATTTTTCCCACTATGCAGCCAGTTTGTATGTGGTCATGTGACTACATGTGGTTATTGTTTCTGTGTCTGATTGGTGAAACACAGTCATGTGGTAGATCCACCGGCTGCATGTTTAGAATAAAAGGTTAGAAAAATAACGCGTTGATTGTAGCCGAGTATAGCGGAGTAATGGCGCTTTTCCACTGCATAGTACCCTAACCCTAGGTTTTCCACTGGGAACAGTACCTGGTACCTGGTCCTTTTTTTAGTACCACCTCAGCCGAGGTTCCAAGCGCGCCGAACCGTTACCAAAACGTGACATGTAAACTCTGCTGGTCACCGATTGGCCGGGGAAAATCGTCATTACTGCGTCACTGAACACGAGACACAACAGAACCGCTATATTTAGAAACAGCCAGAGAAGGATCGCACGCACCTTTTTGTATTAACAAAAAACTTAACTCAACTCCTTCGTCTCGCTGTTAAAAACATCCACATGCTGAGAATGAAGAACACCATGCCGTCGATATGCTCCATTGTTGTGTGTTTGTTTGTGGCGCGTTTACGATGATGTCATGGCAGTAGAGGCGCCGCAACTATAACGACACGTGAATAATCCCGCCCACTCTAAAGCGTTACTACACTGCAGTGGAAACGCAAACCGAGCCGAACCGAAGTGAGCTGTACTGAACCGTGCTGTGCCGTACTATGCAGTGGAAAAGAGGCATAAGACTAGCGTTTCTTCTTCACAAATCTACTGAAGTAAAAGTAAAAGGTACGGTGCAGTAAAACTACTCATAAAAGTAAATTTTTTTTAAAAGCTTATTCAAGTAAATGTAATGGAGTAAATGTAACTCGTTACTACCCACCTCTGACTAGTGGTTTAATAACAGCTCATTTAAAAGATTTATGTATGTAGTCATTAATGAGTGGAGAGGTTATATCAGATAGGAAGTGTCCGATGATCTGAAGGCATTGGACTACGGTTCCGAAGATTCCAGGTTCAAACTCCACAACCGCCAAGTTGCCACTGTTGGGCCCCTGAGCCTCAACTTAACCCTCAACTGCTCAGATGTAATGAGATAAAAATGTAAGTCGCTCTGGATAAGACCGTCTGCCAAATGCCTAAATGTAAATGTGAATCAGCTCAGGAGTGCCTGGGGAAACACCCAGGAGGAGCTGGAGATTAAATAACTTGTCTGAAATTGTAGGTTTGTTTTTAACTAAAAAGGAATTTAAAGTAGCCATCATATTGAGTGTGTGTGTTTGTGTGTGTGTGTGTGTGTGTGTGTGTGTGTGTGTGTGTAGTATGTGAAGCTACTTGTGAGCTGTGTGGATTTGACTTTGAGAACAGGAAGGCATTAGCCAGTCATTGCCGTGCACACCTCCGCCAGCAGGGGGAGCAGTGGAGCTCCAGCCAATCACCAATTGTTGCTCTCAGCCAGTGGATGAGCAGAGAACCTGAAAAGGTCGCCGCCCTCCATCGGCTTTACATGCAGGGGACATTACCGCATATCCGCAAGGTACAGACACACACACACACTTTTTTTCACACACACACACACACACACACACACACACACACAGCCATGTTAAAATTGAAAGATTGCTTGTGTGTGTGTCTGTGACAGAGACGTGTCTGCTCGCCAGTTCGCTCCGCTGACGCTGACTCCGCCCGCTCGGGTGTAAGCCGCTCCTTTCCTGTAGCTCGGCAGGGTAAAACTGGGGCGAGTCTCTCTTGCTCCTCCTCCTCCCACAGGAAATTGGCCTTCCATCGCCCCGCCCCCCACTCAGCAGTTGACCGTGGTAATGACTAATATCACCTCACTTCCTGGCCAACTTTAATTATACATTAGTCATTAGTTTTACCCCATAACTACACACACACACACACACACACACTCTCTCCAGTGCACTAGTTACAGTAGTGAGTGTTGCCTCCTGCCCCGTGCAGTGTGTGTGTGTTAATACAGCAAGTCTGGGGCTCAGGCAGACGTGAACTGTAGGGTGCCATTACTTTACACCTGTCAATGTGTCGTGTCTGTCACTGGGTGATGGAGGTGTAGAGTCTCGTTAGATGCAAACAGGAAGTTTAATATTTATGGGGTTTATATCAGAACTGAACTTATCAAATAGTGTTAAGGTCACAGAAAGGTCAAATGTCATAGTGTTACTTTCAGGCCTTGCCGTGTAACACAAGTATTTTTAACAGCGTATTGTGTGTGTGTGTGTGTGTGTGTGTTCTACTCTGCAGGCTCTGACCGTCGGCCTCCTAAACTATTCCCTCTCAGAACAAAGGGGGCGGAGTCTCTGAAGCGTGTGGGCAATCCCCCCTCTCTGGTGCCCCGCCCACCTGAAACCAGCCTGGTTAAAGTGGTGGGAAACATTTATTCACTGAAATGCAGGTGAGCTGAAAACACACACACACACATATATGTACACACAGTGTGTGTGCCCTCTTTGACTGTGTGTGTGTGTGTGTGTGTGTGTGTTTGCAGGTTCTGTGAGCAGGTGTTCAGTGGACCCCTCTCTGTACAGGAGGACTGGCTCATCCACCTGCGACGTCACATCCTTAATCTCAATCCAGACCGGGCCCATAGCCCCGCCCCCATTTTACCCCACTCGGAATCGCCTCAGCTGATTGGCCAGGCTGTGTAGGGAGGTGTGGCAGCTCCGCACTCAGTGGTGTTAATGTACACACTGTTTTATTAACATTTTAGATAAAGAAGGGGTTTAAGTGTTTAGAGTAGAGTGATGTGATGGACACTACTGAGAAAGCCTGCAGGGGGCGCCACCCGAATGTACACTACCCTTTTTACCTCATCAGGTGGACGATAAGTTTTAAACAAGTGTTTTATACAGTGTGACGTAGATAATCTCATACACCAACGTGTGCGCGCGTGTGTGTGTGTGTGTGTGTGTGTGTGTGTGTGTGCTCAGATGTCCAGGACCAAATTTTTTATTATTATTTGAGGTTTATTTCACAGAATGTCATTTATACATCCACACAATAAAAACATTTTCTACACACCTGTGTGTGTGTGTGTGTGCGCGCGTGTTTGTTAGCTTGTGTTCTCTAAAAGAACAAAAATAAAAATGTAATTAAGTGATTTATGACTAATCTAGTGTTACCTAAAACCTAACCCTATGTTTTAACGTAGTGTACGAGTTGACGTGGAGGCGTTTATGAGGAAACACAATCATTCACAGACGCAGGCTCTCTGAAACTCACAGGACGGAGAACCACAGTTCATTTTTATCTGAGTTTTATTAGTTTCTTCTACAAAGGATATAGAAGAAAAATGAGCTTCCTTCCCAGGAGTGTGGAACAACTGTGCGGAGGATTTACTGCTCAGGGGAAGAATCGTTAAACAGTGTCTTGAAATGCATTGAAATTGTATTTGTAATGTTACACCAGTGGTTCTCAAACAGTTTCTGTCATTCCCCACTTAAGGGGTTGAGCGAATTTTCAAGCCCCACTTGTCAACAAAATGATAACGAAATCGGCCAAGTTTACTGTTTACTGAAATATCAATTTCTAAACCAATAAGATCAAACAACAACATTAATAAACTTGCTTATTAACGTGACTGTGAGTGTGTTGTCTCTAAGTGTCTTCCTAATTTGTTGGGTCTCATGCCGTCTGCTGCCCTTCAGTTTAAGACACAAAACACACACGGGTCTCTCTTCTGCCCCCACCATCCCCACCATGAATCCAAGCTCAACATAGGCTTCATTGGGGGGGGGGGGGGGGGGGCGATATAACCAAAATCTTCTATCACTGTAGAAGCAATTTTCTAACTCAATAACGATATATATCACAATATAGCAATTTGTATCTGAAAATGCATAAATAAAAATTCTAACACAAAGAAACTGTTTTACATAATGTAATTTTATATAAACTGTGAATTGCTGAGGTTTGCCGTATTTTTTTACTTTGGCCATATTCGTTTGGATGTTTGGATTTCAGATGATAGAAAAGGTTTGACGTGTTTCCACCACTTGTTAAAACAGTGCACTTGTGTACCTTCCAAATCACGTTCATCTCATTCGTATCACTTTTCTTCTACCCAAACTAATTCCACACCACAGACGAGGCACCTTTTTTCTTTACAATCTCCTCATTGTTGGTTTCGTCACATGTAAGCAAACTCACTGCTGCTGCAGCGTCTCCTTCCATTGTCCAAGTGTCTGTGAAGCCAAACACATCAAAAGTGGGACGAAACCGCGGCACCCGATTGAACCGAATGGCCCAGTGGACAGCACAGCGCGACTATCTGGCCAGCGCAGAGATGATCTGGTTTATTCACGCAGCCCGGTGGATCGCACAATGCGGATTAACTTGATTAAAAAAACAAGCAAAAAATTCTAGGTGCTGTTTGAGCTGCAGTCCTGTGGTGGTGATGTTCCTCAGGGCATGACGGTTTGGTAAAGATGTGTTATATCTCTGTAACTGGTATTATGCACTCATCGGTGGAGCTCTGAGATGACATGTACCAGGGGTCGGTTCCTCGTACGTCACTAACTCAGTTAGCTGGATTTGATTGTTGTGGATTTGTCCTGATCTTGGATTGTTTCGTTCTTCGATGCTCATCTCGCATTTGTTGTCATAGCAACATGTCCGTAAGCTTGAACCAGGGGTGTGTCTTCGTACGTCGCTTGAAACATCCGGGATGAACAGACACATCTAAGATGAGATCATGGTGCTAATTACACTCCGGCTAAGTCGGTTCTTCCAGCACACCTGTTGTTGATGATTAGTCTGGCCGGATTGAGTTGTCTAGGATTATTGCGCGTTCGTGTGTTGGTTTAAAAGGCGATATGCATCGACCCCCCCCCCCCCCCCCCCGCGTGTTATGCGCTGAAATACTTCCCTGCCATGGATCCCCACCACACACACACACACACATAATCGCTATCAAATATTATATTAGAACATAATATGAGCATATGGTTTACAAATTACATGAGACAATAAAATCAAATAAAAAATATGAAAATAAATGTTGTATATGGAATAATAGAAATATGAATATTTTTTTCAAAAACATGTATACTTTTATATTGTTTACTTTGGACAAAACTAATTTTATGATAATTTTTCATTAAAAAATATTTTTATTATATATATATATATATATATATATATATATATATATATATATATGTGTGTGCATACTGTATTCATAACGAACCCCTGAAAAATAAATGTTACAAAATAAACATTATACAAGAATTTAAATTAATGGTCTTGAGGGCTGTCTCGTGCCTAGAGTTTATTATAATAATAAAAAACTTGTGAATTTATGTTCTAATATAATATTTTATAGCAATTATATATATATATATATATATATATATATATATAAAATAGCTATCAAATATTATATTAGAATATATATATATATATAATGGCAAGACGTATATATACATGCAAGATACTTTTCTTTCCCCACGTGAGTCAGTCCACGTCAGCGCTCTTTAACCAATCAGATGTGACCTCACCATTTCAACCAATCATAACGCGGCAGGAGCGCAGCCTTAATCCTGTTTACATGAAATAAAGCTGCTACCGAGCAGATTCAAGCTTACGGACATGTTGCTATGACAACAAGTGCGAGATGAGCATCGGAGAACGAAACAATCCAAGATCAGGACAAATCCACAACAATCAAATCCAGCTAACTGAGTTAGCGACGTACGAAAACACACCCCTGGTCTCGGTATTATTACTATGCCTCAGTGTTACTCGGTATTGCCGACCCCTACTGTAAGCAGGTAGCCAGTTCCGCGTATTACTTCCGGGTCTCTGGGCGAAGTAAACGCTTTCTTCATTTTCTATTGGTTATTAACAGAATTGCCCCGGAAACTGTACTTGACTTACCGGAAGCACATCACCGGGTCTTTGACCACAAAACGCAGTGTTATTGCTACGGTAAGGTGAGTTTGTTATTAAACATATAGTTTTAATATTATCACATATTTTACTATGATTTTATTACATTTGATTCAGATTGCACGTTTGAAACCTGATGTAGCTTTAGCACACCGTTAGCGTCGTCGCGGCTCTTCAGCGGATCATATTAATCTTAAACCGCTATATTTATCTAATTATTATTATTATTATTAAGAGTTTTTATATATATATATATATATATATATATATATATATATATATATATATATATCAGATAACATATATGTTAGTCACAGCACTGATCGAGACGCTCGGGCTAAGCTAATCTTTAATCTGCATTACACACACACACACAGCTGTGTTTCTTCGCGCTCGTGCGAATACGTTATGGTTTCCATAGTAACAGCGCGCGCACAGGGAGAGGTGTGTGTAGGAGAGTGAGCTTTGATGTTTGTTATAAAGTAGAGTAAATGTGTGTTTCAGGTGTTTGGGAGTGTGTGTGTGTGTGTGTGTGCGCGCGCATCATGGAGTGTGTGTGGGATGAGCAGGAGGCTTATGACGAGCTGCTGTACTGGGACTCACTGATTCAGGAGGGACACACACTCCACCCACGTGACTACAACAGGTAACACACACACACACACAGTTTACACAGCAGTTAAAATCCACACTTAAGGTATAATTATTATTTTTGACATTGGCTAGTGATTTTTGTGTTGTATGAAAATATCACACTGTGTGTGTGTGTGTGTGTGTGTGTGAGGTATGAGGAGCTGCGGTACTGGTACGAGTGTGTGTGTTATGAGGATAAGCTGAGACAGTACCATGCGTGTGTGGCTGAGATGCAGCAGAGAGAAGCTGAGGCTCCGCCCCCTGACCCGGTCAGTTCAACACCGCCGCCCCTCTGGTGTTCATGCTGGGATTAATACAGACTCACTAAACTTTATCGTGTGTGTGTGTGTGTGTGAAAGGAGAAACTGCTCCCTCAGCGCCTCTTTGTCATCGAGGATCGTCACGTTAAGACGAAGCACGCGAGTGTGTACCCGTGTGCGGAGGATCTGCAGGCGGTGCAGAGCATGGTGTCTCAGGTGGAGACCGCGCTGAAGACCGTCGCTAACTGGCTGAACGGACAGGAGGCCGCGGGGTGAGCCGGCGCTGAGCTCAACACCGAGCGAGCGGGAAGTGGAGCTTCATTCTGTATGGGTTATACTGACCTGTGTGTGTGTGTGTGTGTGTGTGTGTGTTACAGTGCGGGTAATAAGCTGCAGGGGGTCCGCAGGGTGGGTTTGGTGGCGAAGGGTTTGTTGCTGAAGCAGGACATGGACCTGGAGCTCGTGCTGCTCTGCAGCGAAACACCGACACACACACTACTGAGCACTGTCAGCAACAAACTACAGGAGGTCATGAAGGTGTGCAGAGCAATAATCCCCCCGAAACACACACACACACACACACTTATCATGGCACATTTTAACTATATTCCACAATATCTCTGAAATTTGTTTATACACCAGTTTAAGCGTGTATTGTGTACAGAGGTGCCCCTCCCCCCCTTTCCGGGCCATCAATCACTTATTTTTGTATTGGTGTGTGTGTGTGTGTGTGTGTGTGTGTGTTTAGAGCCAGACGGAGGATGAGTACGTGATTGGCGTGGCGGGTGAGGACGCTGCTGTTACGGTGCGCTCTGTAACAGAGCCGGTGTTAAACATGACGATCCGGGTCTCATCCCCTGTGGTGAGGGAACGGGCGGAGCGCGGGCAGTCCAGAGGTACACACACACACACGCACACACATACGCACGCACACATGCCACCTTCCGCAGTTTAATGACTCCTGCAGGCGTGCGTGTAAAATAAAGGGGACGTTTTGCAGCAAAAACAGTGAAGTGAGTTAACGAGTGAATCGTCTGGTTTGTGTTCAGACTCGGCTTGTGTGATAGAACTGTTTAATCCACTTTACTAATTATTACACTGTAACTCCAGTACAGTTTCATTTATTATCCGTTTGTTTGTGGCGTCACCAAAATAGCTTCACTAAACCTGGTCAGAAACTCAGTCTAGGGTTAAAACCCAAAGAGAGAAATGCTTAAATGAGTTGTGAAGTGTTTATTTTTATTTTTTATAAATACTCTCAGTGGTGGTGATGATTAACAAGAGGGGTTCGAGTCAAACTGGGACTTTTGATTGTACAAAGTCTCCATCAGAGATTTTGAGCTACAAGCTGCTGACCTGAAGGCCTCAGACATGTAGCTGAATAAGTTCAAGTCATTGAATGAAGATTTGGAAAGACTTGCATGACAGCAAGCAGAGTTGGCGAGCAAACACAAGTGGAGAGAAATAAATAAAACTCCAACCCGTGTACCAGCTAATGGTCAAAACTTCCCGTCACATACGACACACTGCAGCGTGTGAGTATTGCTGTACTGATGTTTGGCTGTACGTATGCATGCGCGCAGTCTTTCTCACATCTAGAGAACATTAAAACCAACCTACGATCACGTTTAAAGGATGGAAGTCGCAACGCCTGCATGAAGCTTAACCTTATCACGTATCAACCATCAGCAAAACCGTGCAGCATCGGGAGGTGGCATTAATGGTTAGAAGTCATTTATTCATCATTGGTTAGCAACAGCATAACAATGTTATTAAAAAGAATTCAGAGACTTATTGCACTTTAAAAGTGCTGGTCTTACATAACATGCCCACATTTACTTGTATTTAGTTTGAAACATGTTGTTTGGCTCTCATAGAATTACATTTTACAATATATTGTGTTCATGGCTCTCTCAGCTGAAAAGGTTCATGACCCCTGCACTAGAACTTGGACACCATCAAGGTAGAAAGTTCTCTCAGTACGCCTGAGCCGTGATCGGACTGTCTGTCTGATTCACGTCTGAAACGCCGGCCTCCCAGGAACTCCTTGGGTAAATGTCTTGGAGCAATGTCAGGACTGTACGTCCCTGTGATGCGTGAGTGGTGTTGGTGAATGAGTGTGTGTGTACAGGTCACACACACACACAGATGCGTCTCTTCTGATTGTCAGTGATCAGGCGTTCCACTCTCTGAACGACTGCAGTGAGCTCAGACACTTCGGCCGGGTTCGTTAAAACGTTCTCACGTTCAGATGTTTAACTGCGACTGAGAGTCTCATCACCGCCTTCATTCACCAGAACTTTCTGCACAAGTCCCGCTTTGACTCGAACAAATGAAATCACAATTTGGATAAAAAAAAAAAAAACAGCTTTATATTGCACAAGCCCAGTCCCATGTGCTGTGTTCACACTTGGGGGTTTAATGACGCGCTCCTCCTACTGCTAAAAAAGTACACACAAATCCTGTAGAGATGAAACGCACACACACACACACACACACACACACACACACACACCAGTAAAGGACAGCCGTCTGTACAGTACAGACGTTACTTCAGGAGCACAAATATTGTCCGGTTCCTTTTGTGCTTCCGAGCCAGAGAGAAGGTGCCGTTTGTCTTTAAATAAGGAGACGCTGAAGAGGCCATGATTGTGATTCAGCTGCAGCACGTTGTTTACCTGACGCAGTGAGGAGCTTCTCACAGACGTGTCCTGTGTTGAGGGGAGAAGACGTGTCCTGTGTTCCAACAGAGTCCTGCATCGAGTGAAGACCACTACATAGATAAAGCTGGAATGACTGCAGTTTGGTTAAAAGCTGTCGAACACATTATTGATCACGTGAGGGTTCGAGCTGAACCTCAATGTGATCAGAGACACGCCCTGAGTGAGTGTGATGGAGATGACTTAAACACCTGGTGAGGTCACATGATAGTAAAAAATGTTCAGTAGATATCAGAGGTATGTTAATATTGAATGTAAGATCGTTACCACACACACACACACACACACACACGAGAACTTGCAGGATTGGGACTAAACAGCTGTGTGTCTGTAATAAAATTCAGTTTGTCTTTGGATCATAAAGACTGGACTTTGGAATGATGGAACAAGGTCATGTGACCTGATGAGTCCAGACTGGCCCTATTCCAGAGAGATGGGCGTGTCAGGGTTAGGAGGGAAGCGCATGAAGCGATGCTCCATCATGTATAGTGTCCACTGGACAAGTCCTCCGGAGACAGTGTTATGATCTGGGGTTGATCAGGTGATCAGGTCGAGACTCAGTAACGTTATGGGGCAATAAAATGACGTCAGCTGACGACCTGAATGTACTGAATCACCAGGTTATCACATCTATGGAGGTTTACATTCATATTCCAGGACTCCGAGTGTGAGAGAGCGGCTCTCTGAGCATGTGAAATCATTCACACACGTGAACTGGACACCACAGAGTCATGACCTTTAACCCCAGTGAGAATCTTTGTGCCGTGCTGGAGAAGATCGACTCTCGCTCCGTCAAAACAAGATCTCGGCTTAAATTAAACGCAGCTCCGGATGGGAACGCCGTTATGCAGTTGTATGTCGGTGTGAGAGCTGAGGCAGTGCTGTGACTCTGCTGTCATTTATCAATACAGGCCACACCCCCAAGAGATATCGGAGTGTAACAGCCCTTCTGATGTGAACACAGACACTAAATATTAAATCTACAAAGAACACACGTTAGTCCTGAAGACCAGGATTTATTCACATTCCTTTAATGGTACATTTTGTTGGTTATTGGTTAATTGATCATGAATGATTGATTGGTTTGTTCCACTCGCCAGGTTTTGCTGCAGCGTTCACCCTGTTTCTGCGACAAAAAAAATTGTGGAATTTAAATCAGATATCTTGCTGTTGTCACTTGTGATTTTGAAAGTGTGTGAGTTTTTAGGGGCGGTGGAGTTTTGACCAACCGGAAGCTCTTGGACTCTTGGAGGGGCGGAGCAACTGAGCTCTTGGTGGCAGTGAGGGGATGAGTGGTCTCACTTTACACTGATTATATACATCCTTGAGCTGATGATACACACACTGGTCTAAAATGTCTTAAACACAGAGTGTGATTCGTTCTACACACAGGTAAAGTGGGCGGGACTATGAAATTTGTCAAATTTGTGTCGGTTGTGGCAAACCTTTTTTTTCTCCCTATAGGGGGGAAAAAAACTCAGAAGCATTCTGTAGACTCGGTGTTACTATTTTATTCTGCTGCAAGAGGGCGTGGCTGACCTTCAGGCCACACCCTCACCCTGGCTTCACCATCGCAAAGGTCCCTTGTTTTTTTTTTTTTTTTAAACGGTGTGTTTAGGTCGTTTGTCCTTATTCAAATCCTGCCCAATAACAGCTTGAAAAAACCCGACCACACCCCCCAGTGAGCTCCAAGTATGTTTGCTCCGCCTCCTAGAAGAGGTCCGAGTGCCCCTTGGTCAAACTGTGCCTTGTGTTGTGGTCTGATAGAAGCTCCGCCCGGCGCTCTGGACTCAAACAAATGCCTGGAGTCTCTCGCGTCTCTGCGCCACGCCAAGTGGTTCCAGGTTTGCACCTCACTTTATAATCTAACGACCTCTAACCTTAATTAACGTGACCTTTATTAATTACGTATTTGATTGTTGAAACTTTCACAAAGTGCTTTTTTAAGAAATCTGAGAAAAGTGGACGTTCAACTCAAATACGTGTTTTACAGAGTGTGTGTGAGGGAGAGAGTGTGTGTGTGAGGGAGAGAGTGTGTGTGTGAGGGAGAGAGTGTGTGTGTGAGGGAGAGAGTGTGTGTGTGAGGGAGAGAGTGTGTGTGTGAGGGAGAGAGTGTGTGTGTGTGAGGGAGAGAGTGTGTGTGTGTGAGGGAGAGAGTGTGTGTGTGAGGGAGAGAGTGTGTGTGTGTGCGGGAGTGTGTGTGTGTGTGCGGGAGTGTGTGTGTGTGTGCGGGAGTGTGTGTGTGTGTGCGGGAGTGTGTGTGTGTGTGCGGGAGTGTGTGTGTGTGTGCGGGAGTGTGTGTGTGTGTGTGTGTGAGGGAGAGGTGGACAGAAAGACAAAGCAGATCAATGTTTTTTTTTTTCCCTCTTCAGGAACGTTTTGTCCCAAATTGACCTGCATGTAGAGAGTGTTAGCAGTGTGGTGGAGTTAGCAAGTGTTTATTAAAGAGTGTGAGGACCAGAGATTGTGTGTGTCTGTCTGTCTGTGTGTGTGTGTGTGTGTGTGTGTGTGTGTCTGTCTGTGTGTGTGTGTGTGTCTGTCTCTGTGTGTGTGTGTGTGTGTGTGTGTGTGTGTGTGTGTGTCTGTCTGTGTCTGTCTGTCTGTCTGTCTGTCTGCCTGCCTGCGTGTGTCTGCCTGCGTGTGTCTGCCTGCGTGTGTCTGCCTGCGTGTGTGTCTGTGTGTGTCTGCCTGTGTGTGTGTGTCTGCCTGTGTGTCTGTCTGTCTGTCCAAAACGCTGCGCTAGCGAGAGCATGTTTATTTACTCAGACATTGATGATTATTAGTGTTAATTTTGTCAAGAAAGTAATGATGAAAAATATTGCTTGACAACCTTTTTACCTGTGACTAAGACGAGACGATGACAAGACGTTCAGATAGTCCCTGGTGAGCAAGCCCGAGGGCGACAGTGGCAAGGAAAAACTCCCTGAGATGGTAATAGGAAGAAACCTTGAGAGGAACCAGACTCGACAGGGAACCCATCCTCATCTGGGTGAAACAGATAGCAGGAAATGATCTGCATTTATACAGTGTGTTAGGTGGCAGCAGTTCAGCTATAATAGTTGATGTTAATTGATGTTAAAATGGAGTCCAGTAGTTATTGGAGACTCAGATAGACTTGTAGAAAGTTCCAGTCCTGAACTATCGAATTGTCAAGTCCTCAGATAAACAGCTGACCACACCAGTCGAGGCCAGAACCATCTTCTAAATATAGAGAATCATCCCCAGACACCAGACGCATCCTAAAGAGACACACGGGGCATCCATGCGATGAGACCTCCAACCAGAAACCGGGCACCAGGATGGATCAGACAGGTCCGGAGGGCAGAGGGAGTCTGGATCACTGGCAGCTCAGGAACCACATGTGTAGCTCGACAGAGAGAGAGAGTGAAAGGGGGAGACAGGGGGAGAGAGGAAAGAGAAAGAGGGGAGGAAGAGAAGAGGAGGAGAGATTGCAATTAGGTATGGTCACAGTCACAATGTATAATGTGAATGTATATTTACTGTAGAGTGCAAGCAGGGACTCCGGCAGGACTAACTATGACATCATAACTAAAAGGGAGGAGCCAGAAGGAAACACAAACATGAGGGGGAACTGAGATGTAAAGCAAACAATCACCCACCTCACCGTCAACAAACCTGAGTGATCAAATGAGAGTGAGGAAGACAGCATCTAAACATACCAGTTCACCATAATACTCTACGTCCATGAGTCCCCCAGATCTGCTCCTTTACCTTATGGCAAATCTATTTATGAAAATGCTTGGCTAAATAAATAGATTTTTAGCCTAGACTTAAACACTGAGACTGTGTCTGAGTCCCGAACACTATTTGGAAGACTATTCCATAATTTTGGGGCTTTGTAAGAAAAAGCTCTGCCCCCAGCTGTAGTTTTCATAATACGCGGTACTGATAAGCAGCCTGCATCCTTTGACCGAAGTAGGCGTGGCGGATCGTAAGACACTAGCAGTTCACTCAGATACTGCGGCGCGAGACCATTTAATGCCTTATATGTCAAGAGTAGTATTTTAAAATCAATGTGAAATTTCACAGGGAGCCAATGCAGTGAAGATAGGATAGGGGTGATGTGCTCATATCTTCTGGTTCTAGTGAGGACTCTCGCTGCTGCATTCTGGACTAGCTGAAGCTTGTTTATGCACCTAACTGAACAACCAGACAGTAAGACATTACAATAGTCCAACCTAGAAGTGATAAAAGCATGAACTAGTTTTTCTGCATCATTTAGCGACAATATATTTCTTATCTTGGCGATATTTCTGAGGTGAAAGAATGCTATCCTGGTGATATTATCTACATGAGCTTCAAATGAAAGGCTGGAATCTATAATCATGCCGAGGTCTTTTACTGTTGCACTTGACGGAACAGAAAGGCCATCTAAAGTTACGGTGTGATCTAAGATTTTACTTCTAGCTGTATGCGGTCCTATGACTAGAACTTCTGTCTTATCCGGATTAAGCAGAAGGAAGTTAATTAGCATCCAATTTCTTATGTCCTGCACACATTGCTCAACTTTAGTAAGCTGGTTTTTCTCATCAGGTTTTGCTGAGACGTATAGCTGTAGCTGTGTGTCAGTAAACACTGTATAAACACTGTATTGTCAGTGTTTATACAGCGATATAAACTTTATTGTCATGAACACCATATTGTTCGTACTGCTCCTACTGTTTTGTAGTTAATAAATGTACACATGCAGCAGTTGTTGTGATCTTAAAAATAAATATAATTAGCTAAAAACATCAGATGCGATGATTAATAATAATATTGTTGCTAAAATTTTACATTTTCATTGACTATAACTAGACTTAACAAAAAAAGGATAAGACGAAATATGATAAAAACTAACAGGGACGTTAATCCTGGGACTAAAATGTAAAATAACTGACAAAATTAACACTAATGATTTTAGACGCTGCAGAAATATGAAACTGTTAGTGTTGTGTTTTATGAGCGCGCGCGCACACACATATATATATATATATATATATATATATATATATATATATATATATATATATATATATACACACACACACCTGACACAGACATATATACACACACACACACACACGCGCACACACACACCTGGCACACACATGCGCACACGTACACCTGGCACACACACACACACACACACACACCTGGCACACACATATATACACACACACACACCTGGCACACACACACCTGGCACACACATACACACACACCTGGCACACACACACACACACACACCTGGCACACACACACACACACACACCTGGCACGCACCTGGCGTACACACACACACACCTGGCGTACACACACACACACACACACCTGGCGTACACACACACACACACACACACACACACACACACCTGGCGTACACACACACACACACCTGGCGTACACACACACACACACACACACACACACACACACACACCTGGCGTACACACACACACACACACACACACACACACACACACCTGGCGTACACACACACACACACACACACACACCTGGCGTACACACACACACACACACACACACACCTGGCGTACACACACACACACACACACCTGGCGTACACACACACACACCTGGCGTACACACACACACACACCTGGCGTACACACACACACACCTGGCGTACACACACACACACACACACCTGGCGTACACACACACACACACACACCTGGCGTACACACACACACCTGGCGTACACACACACACCTGGCGTACACACACACACACACACACCTGGCGTACACACACACACACACACCTGGCGTACACACACACACACACACCTGGCGTACACACACACACACACACCTGGCGTACACACACACACACACACCTGGCGTACACACACACACACACACCTGGCGTACACACACACACACACACACACACACACCTGGCGTACACACACACACACACACACACCTGGCGTACACACACACACACACACACACCTGGCGTACACACACACACACACACACACACCTGGCGTACACACACACACACACACACACACACACACCTGGCGTACACACACACACACACACACACACACACACACACACACCTGGCGTACACACACACACACACACACACACACACACCTGGCGTACACACACACACACACACACCTGGCGTACACACACACACACACACACACCTGGCGTACACACACACACACACACACACCTGGCGTACACACACACACACACACACCTGGCGTACACACACACACACACACACACCTGGCGTACACACACACACACACACACCTGGCGTACACACACACACACACACACCTGGCGTACACACACACACACACACCTGGCGTACACACACACACACACCTGGCGTACACACACACACACACCTGGCGTACACACACACACACACACACACACCTGGCGTACACACACACACACACACACACCTGGCGTACACACACACACACACACACACCTGGCGTACACACACACACACACACACACACACCTGGCGTACACACACACACACACACACACACACCTGGCGTACACACACACACACACACACACACACACACACCTGGCGTACACACACACACACACACACACACACACACCTGGCGTACACACACACACACACACACACACCTGGCGTACACACACACACACACACACACACACCTGGCGTACACACACACACACACACACACACACCTGGCGTACACACACACACACACACACACACCTGGCGTACACACACACACACACACACACACACACACACACACACACACACACACCTGGCGTACACACACACACACACACACACACACACCTGGCGTACACACACACACACACACACACACCTGGCGTACACACACACACACACACACACACCTGGCGTACACACACACACACACACCTGGCGTACACACACACACACACACACACACCTGGCGTACACACACACACACACACACACACACCTGGCGTACACACACACACACACACACACACACACACACACACACACACACACACCTGGCGTACACACACACACACACACACACACACACACACACACACACCTGGCGTACACACACACACACACACACACACACACACACACCTGGCGTACACACACACACACACACACACACACACACCTGGCGTACACACACACACACACACACACACACACACACCTGGCGTACACACACACACACACACACACACACACACCTGGCGTACACACACACACACACACACACACACACCTGGCGTACACACACACACACACACACACACACACACACACACCTGGCGTACACACACACACACACACACACACACACACCTGGCGTACACACACACACACACACACACACACCTGGCGTACACACACACACACACACACACCTGGCGTACACACACACACACACACACACACACACCTGGCGTACACACACACACACACACACACACACACCTGGCGTACACACACACACACACACACACACACACACACACACACACCTGGCGTACACACACACACACACACACACACACACCTGGCGTACACACACACACACACACACACACACACCTGGCGTACACACACACACACACACACACACACACCTGGCGTACACACACACACACACACACACACACACACCTGGCGTACACACACACACACACACACACACACACCTGGCGTACACACACACACACACACACACACACACACACACACACACACACCTGGCGTACACACACACACCTGGCGTACACACACACACACCTGGCGTACACACACACACACACACACACCTGGCGTACACACACACACACACACACACCTGGCGTACACACACACACACACACACACACACCTGGCGTACACACACACACACACACACACCTGGCGTACACACACACACACACACACACACCTGGCGTACACACACACACACACACACACACCTGGCGTACACACACACACCTGGCGTACACACACACACCTGGCGTACACACACACACACACACACACACCTGGCGTACACACACACACACACACACACACCTGGCGTACACACACACACACACACACACACCTGGCGTACACACACACACCTGGCGTACACACACACACCTGGCGTACACACACACACACACCTGGCGTACACACACACACACACCTGGCGTACACACACACACACACCTGGCGTACACACACACACACACCTGGCGTACACACACACACCTGGCGTACACACACACACCTGGCGTACACACACACACCTGGCGTACACACACACACCTGGCGTACACACACACACACACACACACCTGGCGTACACACACACACACACACACACCTGGCGTACACACACACACACACACACACACACACACACCTGGCGTACACACACACACCTGGCGTACACACACACACACACACCTGGCGTACACACACACACCTGGCGTACACACACACACACACACCTGGCGTACACACACACACCTGGCGTACACACACACACACCTGGCGTACACACACACACCTGGCGTACACACACACACACCTGGCGTACACACACACACACCTGGCGTACACACACACACACCTGGCGTACACACACACACCTGGCGTACACACACACACACACACACACACACCTGGCGTACACACACACACACACACACACACACACCTGGCGTACACACACACACACACACACACACACACCTGGCGTACACACACACACACACACACACACACACACACCTGGCGTACACACACACACACACACACACACACCTGGCGTACACACACACACCTGGCGTACACACACACACCTGGCGTACACACACACACCTGGCGTACACACACACACCTGGCGTACACACACACACACCTGGCGTACACACACACCTGGCGTACACACACACCTGGCGTACACACACACACACCTGGCGTACACACACACCTGGCGTACACACACACACACCTGGCGTACACACACACACACCTGGCGTACACACACACACACCTGGCGTACACACACACACCTGGCGTACACACACACACACCTGGCGTACACACACACACACCTGGCGTACACACACACACCTGGCGTACACACACACACCTGGCGTACACACACACACACACACACACCTGGCGTACACACACACACACACACACACCTGGCGTACACACACACACACACACACACACACCTGGCGTACACACACACACACACACACACACCTGGCGTACACACACACACACACACACACACACACACACACACCTGGCGTACACACACACACACACACCTGGCGTACACACACACACACACACACACACACACACACACACACACACCTGGCGTACACACACACACACACACACACACACACACACACACACACACCTGGCGTACACACACACACACACACACACACACACACACACACACACACACACACACACCTGGCGTACACACACACACACACACACACACACACCTGGCGTACACACACACACACACACACACACACACCTGGCGTACACACACACACACACACACACACACCTGGCGTACACACACACACACACACCTGGCGTACACACACACACACACACCTGGCGTACACACACACACACACACACACACACACACCTGGCGTACACACACACACACACACCTGGCGTACACACACACACACACACACCTGGCGTACACACACACACACACACCTGGCGTACACACACACACACACACACACACCTGGCGTACACACACACACACACACCTGGCGTACACACACACACACACACACACACACACACACACACCTGGCGTACACACACACACACACACACACACACACCTGGCGTACACACACACACCTGGCGTACACACACACACACACACACACACACACACACACACCTGGCGTACACACACACACACACACACACACACACACACCTGGCGTACACACACACACACCTGGCGTACACACACACACACACACACACACACACCTGGCGTACACACACACACACACACACACACACCTGGCGTACACACACACACACACACACACACACCTGGCGTACACACACACACACACACACACACACCTGGCGTATACACACACACACACACACACACCTGGCGTATACACACACACACACACACACACCTGGCGTATACACACACACACACACACCTGGCGTATACACACACACACACACACACACCTGGCGTATACACACACACACACACACACACCTGGCGTATACACACACACACACACACACACACACACACACACACACACACACACACACACCTGGCGTACACACACACACACACACACACACACCTGGCGTACACACACACACACACACACACACACCTGGCGTACACACACACACACACACACACACACCTGGCGTACACACACACACACACACACACACACACACCTGGCGTACACACACACACACACACCTGGCGTACACACACAACTGACAGACAGTACAGATCTACACACTTATGTAGAGGAGACTCACAGATATCTCTGTCTGCTCGTGTGTTTCTGTGTGTGTGTGTGTGTGTGTGTGTGTTTCTGTGTGCGTGTGTGTGTGCGTGTGTGTGTGCGTGTGTGTGTGTGCGTGTGTGTGTGTGTGTGTGTGTGTGTGTGACTGAGGGTCAGATATCATTCGATGACTGGATTGATGATGTGAGATACGCAGACAGATGATCGTGTAGACAGACAGATTGACAGTTTAAGAGATCTGTGTTGATCAGACAATGTGATGTGTATAGAAGTGTGTGTGTGTGTGTGTGTGTGTGTGTTTGGATTACAGGCTAAAGTTAACAACCTGCACTCGAGTGTGATGGTTATCCGCATCCTGAGAGACCTGTGCACACGCGTGCCAACATGGGCCCCGCTCAAAGGATGGGTGAGTGTGTGTGTGTGTGGTTAATTTGTTGTAGCAGTGTTCATCATTGTGTAGTTGTATATTGCTGTGTATGTATGTGTGTGTGTGTGTGTGTGTGTGTGTAGGTGTTGGAGTTGCTGTGTGAGAGAGCGTTAACGACGAGCGATCGGCCGATGGGACCTGGAGAGGCGCTGAGGAGAGTCCTGGAGTGTATCGCCTCTGGAATACTGCTGGAGGGTAAACACACACACACACACACACACACACACACACACAGCATAATATATCACACAGTATTCAATTTTCAAGTTTTTTTCAATTCAATTTTATTTATATAGCGCTTTTAACAATTGTCATTGTCTCAAAGCAGCTTCACAAAAATGAAAGAAATTAAAATAATAATAATAATAATACTAATAATAATAAATACATAAAAAAAATAATAATAATAATTATAGAAAAGAAAATAATTTGAAGTGTGTATGTGCGAGAAAAATGTGCAGATAATAATAATGAGACGAATGAATGAAATGTCTCTGATGAACAAGCCAAGGGTGACGGCGACGGTGGCAAGGAAAAACTCCCTGAGATGGCATTAGGAAGAAACCTTGAGAGGAACCAGACTCAACAGGGAACCCATCCTCATTTGGGCGATAACAGATAGAAATGATATAACATCTTGTGTGTTGTGCAGGTGAAAATTCAATATGACAGAAATTATTTAAATTGACATGAAGACCAGTTCAGCATAGGGACGAGTCAGTAGGTGCAGAGGGCAGATGAGGTCTGGATCACTGGAAGCACAGGAGCAGCATGTGTAGCTCCAACCATCATAAAGCTGAATCCAGCTGGAGCTGGTCCTTCTCTGGACGCCTCAGGAACCTCGCAGGGTCGGCCTTTGTCTACTGAAGCTGGCAAAATCTCCCGATGCCTCGGGATGGGTAGAGAAATACAGAACAGATGGGGAGAATTAGCGTAGTTGCCATTCGGTATAGGTGTACTGGAGTATGAGATTATGGGATGAGTTATGTGTATGCCAGATTAAAAAGATGCGTCTTGAGTCTACTTTTGAACTGAGAAACCGTGTCTGCTCCCCAAACACTGTCTGGAAGGCTATTTTTGGAAAAAAAAAAGCTTTGGGCTTTGGAGCTAAATATGAAAAGGCCCCGCCCCCTTTTGTAGATTTTGAAATACTGGGAACTACCAGAAGTCCGGAGCTTTGTGATCTTAATACACACACACACACCTGCCTGGCTATCACGTGATCAGTGTGAGACGCCTGTCACTTCCTGTCTGCAGCTCTGACACGGATGATTTTTCTCATCAGGTTTTGTTGAGACGTATAACTGTGTGTCGTCAGCATAACAATGAAAACTAATACCATTCTTACGGATTATGTTGCCCAGAGGAAGCATGTAAAGGGAAAAAAGCAGTGGGCCTAAAACTAAACCGTGCGGAACGCCAAACTCCACTAGAGAACATGCAGAATAATCACCATTTAAGTCTACATACTGATAACGATCGGTCAAATAGGATCTGAGCCAGGAGAGGGCTGCACCCTTAATTCCTACTACATTTTCTAATCTGTGAAGAAGAATAGCATGATCAATGGTGTCAAAAGCTGCACTGAGGTCGAGTAATACAAGCATAGTTACACAACCCTGATCAGAGGCCAATAGGAGGTCATTTACTACTTTAACGAGTTCTGTTTCTGTGCTGTGATGGGGCCTAAATCCTGACTGATACAGTTCATGTATGCCATTTCTATGTAGATATGAGCATAGCTGCTCTGCTACTATCTTTTCCAGAATCTTAGTGACAAAGGGGAGGTTTGATATTGGCCTGTAATTGGACAGCTGACAGGGGTCGAGGTCAGGCTTCTTAATTATTGGTTTGATAACGTCTAATTTAAAAGATTTTGGAACATAACCAATGCTGAGTGAGGAATTAATTATTCTCAACAGCGGTTCTGTTATTACTGGTACTATCTGTTTAAGAAAATGTGTCGGTATAGGATCTAATATACAGGTTGATGAATTTGCAGAAGAGATGAGTGAAATTAGTTCATTCTCTTCAAGAGGAGTAAAGTATTCTAGGTTTGAATCTGACATGGCTAGGTTAACATCTATATCAATTACATTGTTCGGTTTCAAAGCCTCAATTTTATGAGTAATATTTACAATTTTATTATTAAAGAAGTTCATGAAGTCCTCGCTATTGCATGATGTTGTTGTGGAGATTTCTGTAGTGGTCTTATTTCTGGTTAATTTGGCTACGGTATTAAATAAAAATCTAGGATTATTTTTATTTTCTTCTATAAGAGTGGAGAGATACGTTGATCTAGGTACACTAAGAGCTTTCCTATAGTTCAGGATGCTCTCTTTCCATGCTATTTGAAATACTAACAATTTAGTTTGACGCCATTTACGCTCTAATTTCCGAGCGGTCTGTTTTAAAGTGCGCGTGTGATCGTTATACCAGGGAGCGAGTTTCTTATCTCTAATAATTTTTCTTTTAGCTGGAGCTACATTATCTAAGGTACAACGAAATGTCGACTCTAAATATTCAGTCGCCTGATCGAGTTCTGTGGGGTCAGACCACCGTGACCTAATCGAAGTTGGTAACTCTGGGAGATTACTGATAAAACTCTGTGTTGTAGTTGATGTGAATGTACATTTAATACGGTAGCGCGGTGCTGTGCGTACATTATCACTGTGACACACTTGAATGGAGACGAGATAGTGATCTGAGATAATTTCAGACAGTGGAATTGTGAATACATTTCTTATACTTAATCCGAAAAATATTATTAAGTCTAAAGTGTGACCTGCTTTATGAGTGGGTCCTACTACACACTGATTTACGCCTACAGAGTCCAGTATGGACATAAATGCTGTTCTCAGAGGGTCTTCTGGATTCTCAAAATGAATGTTAAAATCTACGGCAAATAACGTTTTGTCTACAGAAACGACCAGGTCTGAGATGAAATCCGCAAATTCACTAAGAAATTCAGAATACGGCCCTGGAGGTCTGTAAATTATAATTAGTGGAATCGACTGAGCTGACTTAATATACTTAAGTATATATAATTGGGTATCATCAGCATAACAATGGAAACTAATCCCATGACTTCTAATGATGTTACCCAAGGGAAGCATGTATATTGAGAACAACAGAGGTCCTAAAACTGACCCTTGTGGGACCCCATATTTCACTGGCATTACACCAGACGGTTCTCCATTTAGATCTACAAAATGGTAGCGATCAGACGGGTAAGATCGAAACCATTTTAATGCCTGTCCCTGAATACCTATATAATTTTGTAAGTGATCTATGAGAATATTATGATCTACAGTGTCGAATGCAGCACTAAGATCGAGCAGGACTAGCAATGAGATGCAGCCTTGGTCTGAAGCTAAAAACAAGTCGTTTGTAATCTTAACTAGTGCAGTTTCTGTGGTATGATTGGGCCTGAAACCTGACTGAAATTCTTCAAGGATGTTATCCTGCAAGAATGTGCAAATTTGAGCTGATACTACTTTTTCTAGTATTTTTTATATGAACGGAAGGTTTGAAATTGGTCTGTAATTTGTTATTTCATTCGCGTCCAAATTAGATTTTTTAAGAAGCGGCTTAATAACTGCTAACTCGAAAGGTTTAGGGACATGACCTAGATGTAATGAAGAATTAATAATGTTTAGAAGTGGCTCTCCAACAGTAAGCATCACTTCTTTTAAAAATCTGGTTGGGATTGGGTCTAACAGGCACGTTGTTGATTTAGCCGAGGTGATGAGTTTATACAGCTCTTCCTGTCCTATACCTGTAAATCAGTGAAAATCTAAATGTGAAGCTATAGGCTGAACTGGATCGTGAGATACTATTAGAGGTTGAACCTCCATTATTTTCTTCCTGATATTATTGATTTTTTCATTAAAGAAGTCCATACAGTCTTCACTTCTAAACTGTGATGGGATACTCTCTGCGGGCATCTTAGGTTTTGTTAGGCGAGCCACTGTACTAAATAAGAACCTGGGATTGTTTTGGTTTCTTGCTATCAGTTGGCTAAGATGCTCAGTCCTAGCAGTTTTTAGAGCCTGTCTATAGCTGCACATACTGTCTTTATACGCAATTCGAAAAACTTCTAATTTAGTTTTCCTCCATTTTCGCTCGAGGTTACGGGTTGCTCTCTTTAGGGCGCGAGTATGACTGTTGTACCACGGTGCAAGTGTTTTATCTCTGACTTTTTTTAATCTGATTGGAGCAACAATGTCTAATGTACTGGTAAAAATAGTGCCCATGCTGCTAGTCACTTCATCTAGATCATCTGCATTTAGGGGTCTAATAAGAAATTGGGACAGATCCGGCAGATTACTTGTGAATCTGTCTTTAGTAGTGGGATTCATATTTCTAACAGATTGATAACGTGGGGAGACACAGCTAATCTGTTCTACGGGTAGAGTATATGTCAGGAGGTGATGATCTGTGATATCACTTTGAGGTATGATCTCTATATTAGAGACATCTATACCATGGTGTAGCGCGGCCACATAAAGGGGCGGTTAAACAGCAGGGGAAAAAAGAAGGAGCTAATGTTGCTCACCTGCACCAACAGACTGACCCCTTTCGGTTATTTTCGTCCCCATGGCAACGGTGCCTTGGTTCCGGGGTTAAGCTCACGCGCGCATGCGCAGCTGTGCCGCGAGGGAACCCCGATGACCTATCAGGTCACGTGTGCCGGTATAAAGCCGGAACCGGCATGACGTTCGAGACTTAGAGATGATGAAAGCAGCGCTGTGTTTGGATAGAGAGAGCGAGCTAGTTAGCGATATCCACTGGATTATTCTTTTCCTGGACGGCAACTATACCCCTCTCATTCCGTTTCTCGAGCTCCCGGACTTACCATCTTTCACCGGTGAGATCGAGCCGTCTCTCCATTCCACCTTTACATACTCTCACTATAACCTGGACTTGGACATTCATACATACGCACTCACACACTCGCATACACGACTGATTTTGTACACATTTGTTTATATTTTGTATATATTGCTTCTTCGTTGCACTTCATTTGTTTGTCTTTTGTATATAATACACTTTGGTTTGGTTTTTGGAATCTGTTGTTGTGTCCGTCTTTCCTTGCTCCGTGAAGGTTGCGCAATACCGGAAGTAAGTGAGATTAACCCGTATATAGATATTAGACCCCGATTTAGTGTAATTAGCTCTAATAATAATTCTGAGCGTTACATATTGGTGGCCCGTACGGGGATTCTATTTGTTTGGGTGTTTTTCCGGTGTTGTGTGAATTGGTGGAGCAAAATAGACGCTAACATGGCTAGTGCTAGGGCTAACATGCTTGCTAATGCTAGTAGGGCCGGGAGGGCCAACTCTGTTGCTGCTAGTAAAACAAAGGATGATGTAGATGATGCAGTTGAATTTGTGACAAGGCGTAATCCTAAGTCATTGCTTAGTTCGTTGTATGTATCAGATAGACATGATAACATTGTGGGTCTTATGTCTAATATGTCTGATAGTTTAAAAACAATGCGTTCTGAACTTGAGCAATGTAAAGGGGATGTAGTGTCTATGACTGAAAAGGTGGGTGTGTTGAAGAAGAATTTCGGAGAATCCATGGACAGCAGCTTAAACCGGGAACTCAGTTTTCGACAGGCAGTAGACACCAAATTAGATGAGCTGGAGCGCTACTGCCAAGAGTCGCTAGGGAAACTGGAGAAAGCCGTGGCTGACTGTTTCATGCGCCGTGATATCGTCTGGGAGAAACAGATGAAGAAGCTGCGCTTCTTTAACACGCCCACCGCCCTCAGATCGGAAGCACACACCTCGGTCTCTTCACCACCTCCATCTCTACATTCAGCCGATCGTCCAACCGCTGCAACACCAGAGAAGGACAGCCAGGAGAAAGGGAAGAAAGGGACACCACTGCCCTCTGCTACTCTGGCCCAGGCCGGGCCGTCCAACGCCCAGCCCCTCTCTGCACCCTCTCAGCTCTACTACGCCGTGCCAACAAAAGCAGAACCTCCTCAACCTACCTCGGAGCGGTCAGCCGCCCCACCCAGAGACCTCGCAGAGGTGGAACCGCCACAGCGGGAAGGTCTCCAGGTGGTGCTACTAGCCACTGTGGTGGATGTCGGAGCGACCCAGAACCAGGGCGTCTCCTTCGAACACCACCAGGGGGCGTTACACCGTAGAGTTCCGAGGAAGAAGGGAGGAGCACTCCAGCTGGTAGTCCCACCTACAAACGTCCAGACGTTCCTACAAGACTTTCACCAAAAGCCGTCGGGTGGCCACCGGGGGGGGCTTAAAAACCCTACTAAGCCTCCTAGACGTCGCCTGGTGGCCCACCATCCGCAAGGACGTCTGGCGGTACGTGGGAGCGTGCGAGGTCTGCCAGAACACCCGGAGTGAGGCTAAGCGAACCAGGGGCCAGCAGAGATCAGCCACGCCCGTCGCCCCTAACCCCTGCAAACCCCAGGGTGGATCCGGGAGCTACCACCTGCCAGACCTCACCAGGGGCCGCTGGAGCAGCCTACCACCCAACAACACTCCACAGACCCAGCCACTGATACAGAACCGACCGACATCAGGATCACAGCGGAGGAAGAGACACCACCACCAACAGGTCAGCCTGCCAAAGAAGCCAGCTACCACAGTTCCCGGCAGCTCGAGGTGCCAGAGCTACCGGGCGGGCTGGTTTGGCGATGGACTCCATCTCTTTCCTCTGCCCATCAAAGACTTGTCAGGTGAGCTAGTGCCCAGTGGGAGGGTCCAGCTAAAAGAGACGAAGAAGAACCAATGGACTGACACTAGGTCTGGGGGCAACCCACAAAGCCGAGTAAGTGGATCAAAGAAAGCGCTAGTGCGGTCCTTTCCTCACACGCCGGAGGCTGGGGGGGGGGGGGGTCTATGTAGCGCGGCCACATAAAGGGGCGGTTAAACAGCAGGGGAAAAAAGAAGGAGCTAATGTTGCTCACCTGCACCAACAGACTGACCCCTTTCGGTTATTTTCGTCCCCATGGCAACGGTGCCTTGGTTCCGGGGTTAAGCTCACGCGCGCATGCGCAGCTGTGCCGCGAGGGAAACCCGATGACCTATGGTCACGTGTGCCGGTATAAAGCCGGAACCGGCATGACATTCGAGACTTAGAGATGATGAAAGCAGCGCTGTGTTTGGATAGAGAGAGCGAGCTAGTTAGCGATATCCACTGGATTATTCTTTTCCTGGACGGCAACTATACCCCTCTCATTCCGTTTCTCGAGCTCCCGGACTTACCATCTTTCACCGGTGAGATCGAGCCGTCTCTCCATTCCACCTTTACATACTCTCACTATAACCTGGACTTGGACATTCATACATACACACTCACACACTCGCATACACGACTGATTTTGTACATATTTGTTTATATTTTGTATATATTGTTTTTTCGTTGCACTTCATTTGTTTGTCTTTTGTATATAATACACATTGGTTTGGTTTTTGGAATCTGTTGTTGTGTCCGTCTTTCCTTGCTCCGCGAAGGTTGCGCAATACCGGAAGTGAGATTAACCCGTATATAGATATTAGACCCCGATTTAGTGTAATTAGCTCTAATAATAATTCTGAGCGTTACAATGGGATATAATTAAATCTAGCGTATGATTAAAGCGGTGAGTTGCTCCAATTATATTTTGTTTCACCCCGAAGGAGTTTAGTAAATCCATAAATGTGAGTGCTAAAGCGTCGTTAGCATCATCTACATGAATGTTAAAGTCTCCTACTATCAGCACTTTGTCAGAGTTAACCAATAGGTCTGATAGCAGATGTCCAAATTCTTTAAGAAAATCGCCATATGGCCCCGGGGGTCTGTACACGGTGGCCAGGGTAAAATATAGCAAGGGTTTATTACGTATTTCACTGAGTGCAACATTAATGATAAGCACTTCAAATGAATTAAACCTGGGCCTTATTTTCTGGGTAACAGTGAGTACATCATTGTAGATAGTGGCGACACCACCACCGCGACCAATTAGACGGGGCTCGTGCTTATAGAAATATCCTGACGGAGTAGACTCATTCAGACCAAAATATTCATTTGGTTTAAGCCAGGTTTCGGTGAGACAGAGTGCGTCAAGGCAATAATCTAAGATAATTTCATTAACAATAAGTGCTTTAGGCGCAAGGGATCTAATGTTGAGTAGTCCAAACTTTAGAGGTGGATTTTGACTACTTATTTTGCCTTTTTCTGGTTTTCTGGTTATCAGATTGTTTCGGGCAAATTTAACAAATTTATTCTTTTTTCTCAGTATTCGGGGAACAGACACAGTTTCTATAGGACAAGCTATGTGTGTGCGTCTATCACTACGGTGAGTTGTGATGTGGCTAATATGTTTGGAATCTACAGTATGACTTACCGCCAGTCAGATGGTTCGTAGTGTCCTGGAGATGTTGTCAGAGAGGACCGCTGCTCCAGCTCTGCTAGGGTGTAGGCCATCGGTGTGATAGAGCCTAGGACGCTCCCAGAAAACATTCCAGTTATCAACAAAGCGTAATTTCTGTTGTTGACACCAAGATTGTAACCATTCATTAAAAGCAAATAATCTACTGAACTTCTCGATTCCTCGCTGAAATGTGGGAAGCGGTCCAGATACGATGATCCTTGTCGTGGGTGATGTGCTGCGGACCTTCTCGACCAGGCTCCTCAAGTCCTTCTTTAGGATCTCCGTCTGCCTCAGCCTGGTGTCGCTCGTGCCGACATGAAGGACCACAGCTCCAATGTTCCTCCTCAGGGCAGCAGGCACCTGTGCAGCAACATCAAGAACACGTGCACCAGGTAAACAGCGTGTGTGCACCTTACCTTTAGCCGTGGTAGCACGCACGTGACGAACGATGGAGTCTCCGATGACCAGGACGTCGTGTGCCGTCTCGCGGAGAGGAGCGAAGCGGTTTTGGGTCGAGATGTCGAAGACGGGTGGTGGTGGTGGAGGGGGAGAGGTCCTCGCCCGGGGCTTGGCGTGCTTCTTCCGCTGCTGCTGTATCCAGGGTCCGTGGTATCCCGGCGCCGGGGTGAAGGAAAACTGGGCGGGCTGCGTCCTTGGTGTGTTGGACCTGGGCAGAGAAACACGCGAGGTTGAGGTTGTCGGAGAGATTGTGTCATGCCGAGAATTTACCTGGGACAGGTGAGCGTCGGTCCGTGACGATTCCAGCGTGGCTTTCCGCTGCTGTAGCCGGGCCAGCTTCACCTGTAGCTCACGGATCAGCTTCTCCACGGCCTCCACCTCCAAATCCACCGAGTGCAGCTCCAATGTCTCCTCACCTGCACTCAGAGGCAGAATCACAACCGACATGGTGTCTAAACACGGAAAATAATCGGTGTGAGGAAGCGAAAAAAAACTTTACAAACAAACGTGATAGCCGGGCTAACGGGCTAGCGATGCTAATGCTAATTAGCGATGCTAATGCCGGCTAAAAGCGGTGTGCTGCAAAACAATTAAAACTTAACGATATAACACGCGTTTCGAGTAAATATATTATAAGATATTATATCTTGAAAAAAAAAAAAAGCAATTTCCCTTTGGGATTAATAAAGTTCTTTGAATCTTGAATCTTGAATAAGATACTTATCCGTTTTATGTACACTCTTCGTAAGGGGACGAAAAAGTTTAAAAATTGGTCAGTATGGCGGAGCTCGGAAAAAAGCAGCGTCTCAGCGTCCTCGTACAAGGGTTGCCAGATCACCCTTGTATGAGTGTAGATCAATCCCTCTGTCCGTCATCACCCAGATGAGGATGGGTTCCCTGTTGAGTCTCAGTGACGAGCTGATTATATTCTGATTGACACACAAACACACCTCATACACACTTCTGTAATGTTCATATGATTGTGTAAAGCTGCTTTGCGATTCTAAGCGTTGTTTAAAAGTTCTGTGTGTGTGTGTGTGTGTGTGTGTGTGTGTGTGTGTGTGTGTGTGTGTGTGCGCGCGCGCAGATGGTCCTGGTATTTCTGACCCGTGTGAGAGGGCGGGTGTGGATGCGAGCGCCCATCTTACACCCCAGCAGAGGGAGGACATTACCCAGAGTGCACAGGTACAGCTCTTACCCAGAATGCACTAGGGTTGTTCTCTCTCAAGAAAAGCCTCTTCCTGAGGGGGCGGGGTGTAGATCAACCATGTGTGTATCAGTACTGTAGTATGTAAGATCTCTACACTGATATGTGTGTGATTAGTGCTGCACTACCAAACACACTCCAGTGGGGGCGCTTTAATCCCCCCCCCCCCTCTCTCTCTGTCTGCCCCTCCCCCTTTTCCCAGTTTGCTTTGCGCCTCATGGCGTTCGGACAGATCCACAAGGTGTTGGGGATGAACCGCCTGTCGACTAAAGTGGGGCACATGTACAGCGACACACTCATCTGTAAGGACACACACACACACACACACACACACACACACACACCTCTTTATTTAATTTATTTTTTATATTAATTAATTTCTGATTTTGATCTAGGTCTGCTCATACAACGGTGTTTCCTATATATACAGTGGCTTGCAAAAGTATTCGGCCCCCTTGAACTTTTCCACATTTTGTCACATTACAGCCACAAACATGAATCAATTTTATTGGAATTCCACATGAAAGACCAACACAAAGTGGTGTACACGCGAGAAATAACTGCAAAGACTATTATAGATCACTCCACTTTGCAGTTATTTATTTGTAAAAAATGTTTGGGATCATGTATGATTTTCGTTCCACTTCTCACGTGTACACCACTTTGTATTGATCTTTCATGTGGAATTCCAATAAAACTGATTCATGTTTGTGGCTGTAATGTGACAAAATGTGGAAAAGTTCAAGGGGGCCGAATACTTTTGCAAGCCACTGTAATTACCCGTGTGTGTGTGTGTGTGTGTGTGTGTGTGTGTGTGTGTGTATGTATGTGTGTGTGTGTGTGTGTGCTCGTGCGCAGCTCAAACCACAGCACCAGGGCTAAGTGTGGTGAAGCGCCCACTGGAGTCGACCACTGACGAGGAGTCGAGCAGCAGTAAAGTCCCTCGCAAAGGCACGTCTCACTGTGTCTCTGTCTCACTGTCTCTCTGTCTCACTGTGTCTCTGTGTCTCTGTCTCACTGTGTCTCTGTCTCACTGTGTCTCTGTCTCACTGTGTCTCTGTCTCTCTGTCTCACTGTGTCTCTGTCTCTCTGTGTCTCTGTCTCTCTGTGTCTCTGTCTCACTGTGTCTCTGTCTCTCTTTCTCACTGTGTCTCTGTCTCACTGTGTCTCTGTCACTGTGTCTCTGTCTCTCTGTCTCACTGTGTCTCTGTCTCACTGTGTCTCTGTCTCTCTGTCTCACTGTGTCTCTGTCTCTCTGTGTCTCTGTCTCACTGTGTCTCTGTGTCTGTCTCTCTGTCTGTCTCTCTGTCTCACTGCGTCTCTGTCTCTCTTTCTCACTGTGTCTCTGTCTCACTGTGTCTCTGTCACTGTGTCTCTGTCTCTCTCTGTGTCTGTCTCTCTGTCTCACTGTGTCTCTGTCTCACTGCGTCTCTGTCTCACTGCGTCTCTGTCTCTCTTTCTCACTGCGTCTCTGTCTCTCTGTGTCTCTCTGCGTCTCTGTCTCACTGTGTCTCTGCGTCTCTGTCTCACTGCGTCTCTGTGTCTGTGTCTCTCTCTGTCCCTCCATCTGTCCCAGTTCTAGTTTATTAACAGCATCTCTCCCTTTGAGGCTGATCGTCAGGACTCGGGTGAAAGACTGATTGATTAAATTCACTCTAATTTTTGAGGAAATCTCACTAACGTTATCACAGTTGTTCAGTGGTCTGTTTTTTGGGGGGAAGTGAGATGTGAGCCGTAAGAGAGACGTTTGTGTGTGTGTGTGTGTGTACAGAGATTGTTGTCGAGCCCAGTAATGCAGTGATGATCCTGAACCAGCTGCACCCGGGCCTGCTGTATCGCCTCGTGTCCCAAACCGGTCCTGAACACAGTCCCCAGTTCAGCATGTCCATCGAGGTGAAGGGGAAGAGCTACGAGGCCACGGGGTCGTCGAAACGCAACGCCAAACTGCTGGTCGCCCAAAAAGTGTGTGTCACACACACACACACACACACACACACACACACACACACACACACACACACACACACACACACAAGGTGGTTTGATTTCTGCACAAATTCTGTGAAAGTAATAGGATTTGGTATGTGCGCGCGCGTGTGTGTGTGTGTGTGTAGGCCCTTCAGGCTCTAGGTCTAGTGGTCACAACCACAGAGGCCACACCTGCAACCAATCAGACGGGAGATCAGGAGACGGTTGTCACGGGAACCAACAGATCTGCAAGTGCTGGAGGGGATGGAGCAGAGGTAATCTCTCTCTCTCTGTCTCTCTGTCTCTCTCTCACACACACACACACACACACTAAAAAAACACACACATTAAGTGGGGCTTGAGGACATTAAACATAGCTGTGTGTGTGTGTGTGTGTGTGTGTGTGTAGGTTACCCTACAGGGCGGTCCGATTCTCACTAAACACGGGAAAAACCCTGTGATGGAGCTGAATGAAAAGAGGCGGAGTCTGAAGTATGAGGTCGTCTCTGTGAAAGGACGATTTAATGACAAGATCTTCACCATTGAGGTGTGTGATTGTGTGTGTGTGTGATTGTGTGTGTGTGTGTGATTGTGTGTGTGTGTGTGATTGTGTGCGTGTGATTGTGTGCGTGTGATTGTGTGCGTGAGATTGTGTGCGTGAGATTGTGTGCGTGAGATTGTGTGCGTGAGATTGTGTGCGCGTGTGAGTGTGTGCGCGTGTGAGTGTGTGCGCGTGTGAGTGTGTGCGCGTGTGAGTGTGTGCGCGTGTGAGTGTGTGCGCGCGTGTGAGTGTGTGCGCGCGTGTGAGTGTGTGCGCGCGTGTGAGTGTGTGCGCGCGTGTGAGTGTGTGCGCGCGTGTGAGTGTGTGCGCGCGTGTGAGTGTGTGCGCGCGTGTGAGTGTGTGCGAGCGTGTGCGCACGTGCGCGCGAGCGTGTGCGCACGTGCGCGCGAGTGTGTGCGCACGTGCGCGCGCGCGAGTGCGCGCGCGAGTGCGCGCGCGAGTGTGCGCGCGAGTGTGCGCGCGCGCGAGTGCGCGCGCGCGAGTGTGCGCGCGCGAGTGTGCGAGTGTGCGCGCGAGCGCGTGATTGTGTGCGTGATTGTGTGCGCGTGTGATTGTGTGCGCGTGTGATTGTGTGCGCGTGTGATTGTGTGCGCGTGTGATTGTGTGCGTGATTGTGTGCGCGTGTGATTGTGTGCGCGTGTGATTGTGTGCGCGTGTGATTGTGCGCGCACGTGATTGTGCGCGCGCGTGAGATTGTGTGATTGTGCGCGCGTGTGATTGTGCGCGCGCGTGTGATTGTGTGCGCGTGTGATTGTGTGCGTGATTGTGTGCGCGTGTGATTGTGTGCGCGTGTGATTGTGTGCGCGTGTGATTGTGCGCGCACGTGATTGTGCGCGCGCGTGAGATTGTGTGATTGTGCGCGCGTGTGATTGTGCGCGCGCGTGTGATTGTGCGCGCGTGTGATTGTGCGCGCGCGTGTGATTGTGCGCGCGCGTGTGATTGTGCGCGCGCGTGAGATTGTGTGATTGTGCGCGCGCGTGATTGTGCGCGCGTGATTGTGCGCGCGTGATTGTGCGCGCGTGATTGTGCGCGCGTGATTGTGCGCGCGTGTGAGATTGTGCGCGCGTGTGTGATTGTGCGCGCGTGTGTGATTGTGCGTGCGTGTGTGATTGTGTGCGTGTGTGTGTGTGATTGTGTGTGTGTGTGTGATTGTGTGTGTGTGTGTGATTGTGCGCGTGTGTGTGTGTGTGTGATTGTGCGCGTGTGTGTGTGATTGTGCGCGTGTGTGTGTGATTGTGCGCGTGTGTGTGTGATTGTGCGCGTGATTGTGCGCGCGCGTGATTGTGCGCGCGCGTGATTGTGCGCGCGCGTGATTGTGCGCGCGCGTGATTGTGCGCGCGCGTGATTGTGCGCGCGCGTGATTGTGCGCGCGCGTGATTGTGCGCGCGCGTGAGTGTGTGTGATTGTGCGTGAGTGTGTGTGATTGTGCGTGTGTGTGTGTGATTGTGCGTGTGTGTGTGATGGTGTGCGCGCGTGATGGTGTGCGCGCGTGATGGTGTGCGCGCGTGATGGTGTGCGCGCCTGATGGTGTGCGCGCCTGATGGTTTGTGTGTTTTGTGAGATTGTGTGTGTGCGTGTGATTGTGCGTGTGTGTGCGTGTGATTGTGCGTGTGTGTGTGTGTGATTGTGCGTGTGTGTGTGTGATTGTGCGTGTGTGTGTGATTGTGCGTGTGTGTGATTGTGCGTGTGTGTGATTGTGCGTGATGGTGTGCGCGCGTGATGGTGTGCGCGCTTGATGGTGTGCGCGCCTGATGGTTTGTGTGTTTTGTGAGATTGTGTGTGTGCGTGTGATGGTTTGTGTGTTTTGTGAGATTGTGTGTGTGCGCGTGATTGTGTGTGCGCGTGATTGTGTGTGCGCGTGATTGTGTGTGCGCGTGATTGTGTGTGCGCGTGATTGTGTGTGCGCGTGTGCGCGTGTGATTGCGTGTGATTGCGTGTGATTGCGTGTGTGCGTGTGATTGCGTGTGATTGCGTGTGTGTGTGATTGTGTGCGCGTGTCTGTGTGCGCGTGTCATTGTGTGCGCGTGTCATTGTGTGCGCGTGTCATTGTGTGCGCGTGTCATTGTGTGCGCGTGTCATTGTGTGCGCGTGTCATTGTGTGCGCGTGTCATTGTGTGCGCGTGTCATTGTGTGCGCGTGTGATTGCGTGTGCGCTTGTCATTGCGTGTGCGCGTGTGATTGCGTGTGATTGCGTGTGATTGCGTGTGATTGCGTGTGATTGCGTGTGATTGCGTGTGCGCCTGTGATTGTGTGCGCCTGTGATTGTGTGCGCCTGTGATTGTGTGCGCCTGTGTGCGCGTGTCATTGTGTGCGCGTGTCATTGTGTGCGCGTGTCATTGTGTGCGCGTGTCATTGTGTGCGCGTGTCATTGTGTGCGCGTGTCATTGTGTTCGCGTGTCATTGTGTGCGCGTGTCATTGTGTGCGCGTGTCATTGTGTGCGCGTGTCATTGTGTGTGAGATTGTGCGTGTGATTGTGTGCGCGTGATTGTGTGTGTGTGCGCGTGATTGTGTGTGTGTGTGCGCGTGATTGTGTGTGTGTGTGCGCGTGATTGTGTGTGTGTGTGCGCGTGATTGTGTGCGCGTGATTGTGTGTGTGCGCGTGATTGTGTGTGTGCGCGTGATTGTGTGTGTGCGCGCGCGTGATTGTGTGCGCGCGCGTGATTGTGTGCGCGCGCGTGATTGTGTGCGTGCGTGTGATTGTGTGCGTGTGATTGTGTGCGTGTGTGTGATTGTGTGCGTGTGTGTGATTGTGTGCGTGTGTGTGATTGTGCGCGTGTGATTGTGCGCGTGTGATTGTGCGCGTGTGATTGTGCGCGTGTGTGTGTGATTGCGTGTGTGTGATTGCGTGTGTGTGATTGCGTGTGTGTGATTGCGTGTGTGTGATTGCGTGTGTGTGTTTGCGTGTGTGTGATTGCGTGTGTGTGATTGCGTGTGATTGTGCGCGTGTGTGTGATTGTGCGCGTGTGTGTGATTGTGCGCGCGTGTGATTGTGCGCGCGTGTGATTGTGCGCGCGTGTGATTGTGCGCGCGTGTGATTGTGCGCGTGTGTGTGTGATTGCGTGTGTGTGATTGCGTGTGTGTGATTGCGTGTGTGTGATTGCGTGTGTGTGATTGTGCGCGTGTGTGTGATTGTGCGCGTGTGTGTGATTGTGCGCGCGTGTGATTGTGCGCGCGTGTGATTGTGCGCGCGTGTGATTGTGTGCGTGCGTGTGATTGTGTGCGTGCGTGTGATTGTGTGCGTGCGTGTGATTGTGTGCGTGCGTGTGATTGTGTGCGTGCGTGTGATTGTGTGCGTGCGTGTGATTGTGTGCGTGCGTGTGATTGTGTGCGTGCGTGTGATTGTGTGCGTGCGTGTGATTGTGTGCGTGCGTGTGTGATTGTGTGCGTGTGATTGTGTGCGTGTGATTGTGTGCGCGTGTGATTGTGTGCGCGTGTGATTGTGTGCGCGTGTGATTGTGTGCGCGTGTGATTGTGTGCGCGTGTGATTGTGTGCGCGTGTGATTGTGTGCGCGTGTGATTGTGTGCGTGATTGTGTGCGTGCGTGCGTGTGATTGTGTGTGCGTGTGATTGTGTGTGCGTGTGATTGTGTGTGATTGTGATTGTGTGTGCGTGTGATTGTGTGTGCGTGTGATTGTGTGTGTGTGCGCGTGATTGTGTGTGTGTGCGCGCGTGATTGTGTGATTGTGTGCGCGTGTGATTGTGTGTGTGCGTGATTGTGTGTGCGTGTGATTGTGTGTGATTGTGATTGTGTGTGCGTGTGATTGTGTGTGTGTGCGCGTGATTGTGTGTGTGTGCGCGTGATTGTGTGTGTGCGCGCGTGATTGTGTGTGTGCGCGCGTGATTGTGTGCGTGTGTGATTGTGTGCCTGTGATTGTGTGTGTGTGTGCCTGTGATTGTGTGTGTGCGTGTGATTGTGTGTGTGCGTGTGATTGTGTGTGTGCGTGTGATTGTGTGTGTGCGTGTGATTGTGTGTGTGCGTGTGATTGTGTGTGTGCGTGTGATTGTGTGTGTGCGTGTGATTGTGTGTGTGCGCGTGAGATTGTGTGTGTGCGCGTGTGATTGTGTGTGTGCGCGTGTGATTGTGTGTGTGCGCGTGTGATTGTGTGTGTGCGCGTGTGATTGTGTGTGTGCGCGTGTGATTGTGTGTGTGCGCGTGTGATTGTGTGTGTGCGCGTGTGATTGTGTGTGTGCGCGTGTGATTGTGTGTGTGCGCGTGTGATTGTGTGTGTGCGCGTGTGATTGTGTGTGTGCGCGTGTGATTGTGTGCGTGTGTGATTGTGTGCGTGTGTGATTGTGTGCGTGTGTGATTGTGTGCGTGTGTGATTGTGTGATTGTGTGCGTGTGATTGTGTGCGTGCGTGCGTGTGATTGTGTGTGCGTGTGATTGTGTGTGCGTGTGATTGTGTGTGATTGTGATTGTGTGTGCGTGTGATTGTGTGTGCGTGTGATTGTGTGTGTGTGCGCGTGATTGTGTGTGTGTGTGCGCGTGATTGTGTGTGTGTGTGCGCGTGATTGTGTGTGTGTGTGCGCGTGATTGTGTGTGTGTGCGCGCGTGATTGTGTGATTGTGTGCGTGCGTGATTGTGTGTGCGTGTGTGATTGTGTGCGTGTGTGATTGTGTGCGTGTGTGATTGTGTGCGTGTGTGATTGTGTGCGTGTGTGATTGTGCGTGTGATTGTGTGTGCGTGTGATTGTGTGTGCGTGTGATTGTGTGTGCGTGTGATTGTGTGTGCGTGTGATTGTGTGTGCGTGTGATTGTGTGTGCGTGTGATTGTGTGTGCGTGTGATTGTGTGTGCGTGTGATTGTGTGTGCGTGTGATTGTGTGTGCGCGTGATTGTGTGTGCGCGTGATTGTGTGCGCGTGATTGTGTGCGCGTGATTGTGTGCGCGTGATTGTGTGTGTGTGCGTGTGATTGTGTGTGCGTGTGATTGTGTGCGTGTGTGATTGTGTGCGTGTGTGATTGTGTGCGCGTGTGATTGTGTGCGCGTGTGATTGTGTGCGCGTGTGATTGTGTGCGTGTGATTGTGTGCGCGTGTGATTGTGTGTGAGATTGTGTGCGTGTGATTGTGTGCGTGTGATTGTGTGCGTGTGTGATTGTGCGTGTGATTGTGTGCGTGTGATTTTGTGTGCGTGTGATTGTGTGTGCGTGTGATTGTGTGCGTGTGATTGTGTGCGTGTGATTGTGTGTGCGTGTGATTGTGTGTGCGTGTGATTGTGTGTGCGTGTGATTGTGTGCGTGTGATTGTGTGCGTGTGATTGTGTGTGCGTGTGATTGTGTGCGTGTGATTGTGTGCGTGTGATTGTGTGTGCGTGTGATTGTGTGTGCGTGTGATTGTGTGTGCGTGTGATTGTGTGTGCGTGTGATTGTGTGTGCGTGTGATTGTGTGCGCGTGTGATTGTGTGCGTGTGTGATTGTGTGCGTGTGTGATTGTGTGCGTGTGTGATTGTGTGCATGTGTGATTGTGTGCGCGTGTGATTGTGTGTGTGTGTGCGCGTGATTGTGTGTGTGTGCGCGTGATTGTGTGTGAGATTGTGTGTGATTGTGTGTGTGTGTGTGTGTGATTGTGTGTGTGTGCGTGTGATTGTGATTTTGTGATTGTTTGTGTGTGTGTGTGTGTGTGTGTGTGTGTGTGTGTGTGTGTGTGTTTCAGGTGGAGGTAGATGGAGAGAAGTTCCAAGGTTCAGGATCTAATAAGAAGGTGGCGAAGGCGAACGCTGCTCTGGCTGCTCTGGAGAAACTCTTCCCCAACGACAACCCTGAGAGTCAGAAGAAGAAGAAACTCCCACTCATGGTGGCGACACACATACACGCGCACACACACACACATATACACACACATATACATATATGTACATACACACACAATTTCACTCGTTGTTATATTGTACACACAGCATCCCATATTGACAGAAAAACACAGAATTGTTGACATTTTTGCTGATTTATTAAAAAAGAAAAACTGAAATATCACCTGGTCCAACAGTATTCAGACCCTGAATGAAAAAAGTGAAAAGTGTGTGTGTGTGTGTGTGTGTGTGTGTATATATATATACAGTGGTGTGAAAAACTATTTGCCCCCTTCCTGATTTCTTATTCTTTTGCATGTTTGTCACACTTAAATGTTTCTGCTCATCAAAAACCGTTAACTATTAATCAAAGATAACATAATTGAACACAAAATGCAGTTTTTAAATGAAGGTTTACGTTATTAAGGGAGAAAAAAAATCTCCAAATCTACATGGCCCTGTGTGAAAAAGTGATTGCCCCCCTTGTTAAAAAATAACTTAACTGTGGTTTATCACACCTGAGTTCAATTTCTGTAGTCACCCCCAGGCCTGATTACTGCCACACCTGTTTCAATCAAGAGATCACTTAAATAGGAGCTACCTGACACAGAGAAGTAGACCAAAAGCACCTCAAAAGCTAGACATCATGCCAAGATCCAAAGAAATTCAGGAACAAATGAGAACAAAAGTAATTGAGATCTATCAGTCTGGTAAAGGTTATAAAGCCATTTCTAAAGCTTTGGGACTCCAGCGAACCACAGTGAGAGCCATTATCCACAAATGGTAAAAACATGGAACAGTGGTGAACCTTCCCAGGAGTGGCCGGCCGACCAAAATTACCCCAAGAGCGCAGAGACGACTTATCCGAGAGGCCACAAAAGACCCCAGGACAACATCTAAAGAACTGCAGGCCTCACTTGCCTCAATTAAGGTCAGTGTTCACGACTCCACCATAAGAAAGAGACTGGGCAAAAACGGCCTGCATGGCAGATTTCCAAGGCGCAAACCACTTTTAAGCAAAAAGAACATTAAGGCTCGTCTCAATTTTGCTAAAAAACATCTCAATGATTGCCAAGACTTTTGGGAAAATACCTTGTGGACCGACGAGACAAAAGTTGAACTTTTTGGAAGGTGCGTGTCCCGTTACATCTGGCGTAAAAGTAACACAGCATTTCAGAAAAAGAACATCATACCAACAGTAAAATATGGTGGTGGTAGTGTGATGGTCTGGGGTTGTTTTGCTGCTTCAGGACCTGGAAGGCTTGCTGTGATAGATGGAACCATGAATTCTACTGTCTACCAAAAAATCCTGAAGGAGAATGTCCGGCCATCTGTTCGTCAACTCAAGCTGAAGCGATCTTGGGTGCTGCAGCAGGACAATGACCCAAAACACAGCAGCAAATCCACCTCTGAATGGCTGAAGAAAAACAAAATGAAGACTTTGGAGTGGCCTAGTCAAAGTCCTGACCTGAATCCTATTGAGATGTTGTGGCATGACCTTAAAAAGGCGGTTCATGCTAGAAAACCCTCAAATAAAGCTGAATTACAACAATTCTGCAAAGATGAGTGGGCCAAAATTCCTCCAGAGCGCTGTAAAAGACTCGTTGCAAGTTATCACAAACGCTTGATTGCAGTTATTGCTGCTAAGGGTGGCCCAACCAGTTATTAGGTTTAGGGGGCAATTACTTTTTCACGCAGGGCCATGTAGGTTTGGATTTTTTCTCTCCCTAAATAATAAAACCCCTCATTTAAAAACTGCATTTTGTGTTTACTTGTGTTATCTTTGACAAATAATTAAATGTGTTTGATGATCAGAAACATTTTGTGTGACAAACATGCAAAAGAATAAGAAATCAGGAGGGGGGCAAATAGTTTTTCACACCACTGTATATATAAATGTGATGACTGTGTGTGTGTGTGTGTGTGTGTGTGTGTGTGTGTGTGTGTGTATATAGAGTTATGGTGGAATGGGTGGAGTCTCATTTACTGCTGGGCGTGGCAGGGGAAGAGGGCGGGGCCGAGGATTTATCACCCAGTCCTCCACTTTTAAAGGTGAGACTTGTCACATTGTTGATCCTGTGTGTGTTTTATGTCACAGTTATAAAGTGTTATGTGTTGTGAAGGTAATTATGGGATTGCTGCTCAGTTCTACTGTGTGTGTGTGTGTGTGTGTGTGTGTGTGTGTATACTCACCCTGAACTCTGACCTTAGTCTGTCTGATGTGATGACTGTGTGTGTGTAGGTTCTCAGGAGGACCAGAGTGTCTCAGACTCACACACACCGGTGTATCAGGCCGTCCCGCCCCCCAGCAGCGGATACTACAGTCAGCAGAGTCACGAGTACGGTCAGTACAGGAAGAACTTGCAGAACCAGAACTCTGGGCAGAACCAGGAGTCTCTAGTGGGACCTGATTATGGATACGGCTACCAGAACACCCAGAACTACAACTATGGGGGTGAGACACACACACACACACACACACACACACACACACACACACACACTCTGTGTACTCACCCTGAAGTGTTTGAGGTTTTTGTTCTGTTCCTCAGGAGTGTGAAGTGTGAATTGCATCATCTGTCCATCACTCTTTTTCACCCCTTTACCCCCCTCCCCCTCCTCCTCCTCCTCCTCCTCTTCCTCTCTCTAGCGTACTCTAATCAGTCCACATTTGGGAGCGGTGGACCTGGAGCAGAGAATTATGGGTACCAGCAGAGCGCCTACCCGAACCTCGGTGGCTACAGCAGCAGCAACACAAACTACAGCTACAAATAAAACACACCCTGTCGGGGGGCGGAGCATCCGTTCACAAGCCTTCATTGGTCCAGAGGGGGTGGAGCTTCATCTTGACATAACTGTACAGAAAGGCGGAGCTTCTTCTCATCATCTTTCAGTCGAGCGTATCAGGAGCTTTATCTCGTACCACATGCTTTCCGTCCCCACAAGCTGGGTCGCCCTGGAGGCGGAGCTTCTTCTTCCAGTTTGCATAATAAGGACTGATTGATTAATGAGTAGTTTTGTAGACTTGATGTTCGGTTGAGTTAATGGTTTTTCGCTGCTGTTTGGCTTTAGATTTTCTTCACTGTTGCTTCTGTTTGTGATTTTGTTCAGCAGCGTTTTGGTGCATCAGCGTGTCCTCGTTAGTGCTTCTTCATCAGCGTGTCCTCGTTAGTGCTTCTTCATCAGCGTGTCCTCGTTAGTGCTTCTTCATCAGCGTGTCCTCGTTAGTGCTTCTTCATCAGCGTGTCCTCGTTAGTGCTTCTTCATCAGCGTGTCCTCGTTAGTGCTTCTTCATCAGCGTGTCCTCGTTAGTGCTTCTTCATCAGCGTGTCCTGTGTGTGTCACTAACCTCAGAGTGATTCAGTGTGTGTGTGTGTGTGTGAGGAGAAGTCTGGTCTGATTTTCCTTTGAGAAATTCTTCTTATTCTGTCCTTTTGTAAGTGAGCGTGAAGTTGAGAATCTGCCACACTAACCCTCGTTAATGCTGATGGTGAAATTAGTTTTGTTTCTCTTCCTGTTTTATTCAGTAACTGTGACTTTCATCTTCATGAGCTTCACTGACTGTAACAATAAAATGTTTTCTATTTTTAAACCAAAAATGTTTTGTCACTTTAAGATTTTCAGTCTGACACTTGCTGCAGTCGCACCGATCCACTCTCCCAACTCTCTGTCTCTCTCTCTCACACACACACACACGCGCACACACACACACACACACACACACACACACACACACACACACACACACACACACACACACACACACACAAGGGAACAGTGGCTTGTGGTTTAAACTCGTCAAACTGACTATTGATAAAATGCTGAAACATGGTATTTACAACAGATTACATCATTTACACGACTGAACACGAGTTTATAAACCTGACAGACAAATTGAAACGGTTTACACTGTTTGATCTTTATGTAGAATTTAATGATTTATAAGTTTTGACCTTCAGCGACCTCAGACGGCTTACAAACACACAAACCACAAAGACACGTGTGTGTCAGAATAGCAGCAAGATGGAAAATAAACGTGTCCGTCACAAGGCTGCTGATTCTCACACACACACACACACACACACACACACAGGTTTATATATAAGAGCTTTAAGTGGAACTGTTGCGTTGCTCCAGCTGAGAGACGAGACGGTCGAGTCACAGGTAGGTGAGGTTCACCTTTATTCCTCATTCTTATACACACGGGGGCCCGAAAGTGTAAACAAACTTCAACATAAAAATATATTAAATATATCTGACGGTCACATGACGGCGACGCCGCGACTACGGACATCTAGAGGAAACACGATGTTCCACACTGCGGCTGTAACTCAACTCCAGCCTTAAAAAAAGCCAATAGATAACTGTTGTGTGTATACATGATACACTTTAGACCCTGTATATAGGCAGCACGGTGGCCTTGCACCTGCAGGTCCTGGGTTCGAGTCCCTCCTCGTCATGGCATGGGTTTCAGGCCCCCGCGACCCTGCACAGGAGAAACAGTGTAGAACATGAATACATAAATACTACATGTAATTAATAACTGTAAGGTGTGTGTGTTTATAATCAGTGTGTGTTAGTGCTGTACTGAGTGTGTGTGTGTGTGTGTTTATAATAAAAGTGTTTGAGGACTAAACAAAGTAAATTCCATAAATTTTTTCTTGTTTCATCCCCGAATCATCACAGGACTGTTCTGGAGCGCTGTGTGTGTGTGTGTGTGTGACTTGGTGTTTACTCTGATTAGTGTTTGATGTCATCAAAAACAGCAAACTGATAAAGTTCTTACATTCTGATTTAATCTGATCTCTGACCTCATCAGTCCTGTCTACAAGTTAACCTGTGTGTGTGTGTGTGTGTGAGATTAGCAGATGAGTGTCAGCTGAGTGTGAGGACAGACTCGTTCAAACTAGGAAGTAAAAGGCTGTGTGTGTGTGTTTGTGTGTGTGGAGAGAGAGAGAGAGAGAGAGAGAGAGTCACAGGAAGGTAAAGAACAAACTGATGGTGAGGTTTATTTTAATGATGATTCTTTATTAATGTTATAGTTTATTAATGTTATAGTTTATATGTAATTAAATTATTTTGAATCAAAGTGTAATTGTTTCAATATGTTTGAAGTGTTAAATGCTTTAGTTGAAATGTAATAAATGTTAGTTTTACGCTGAGGTGAAACCTGTCTGTCTGTAGGCGTCTATACTTTTTTTCTTTTTTTTTTTCTAAATGTAAAACTTGTAAATTAGATTCCTAACTGCGTCCGTGTCTCCACAGATGGCTTTGGAGATAATTTCCATCCTCTTCATCACCCTTCCTGTCATCCTTTGCTCCCCTTCATTTAATGGCCTGGAAGCTGAAGGCAGTAAGTGTGTGTGTGTGTGTGTGTGTGTGTGTGTAAATTCTCTTCTCCTTCAGTTCAGCACTCCTTCTCCACTCTTCAGTACTTTAAGGTTAAAAGTGTTTCTGATTTCTGTAGATCCTGTTTGATGCTTTTTATATAAATATTAAGTTTGTCGTTGTGATGGTGGAGATTCTGATTAATAATAATAATAATAATAATAATAGTCGAGTGCAGCAGACACCTTCTGAGGAACGAAATGCCTTAAGATGGCAAATACACTCGTGATCTTCAATGCTGTTCCTTCTCGACTAAAGTGTTTGCCATTTAATGGACTTGTTCTGAATAACTTGTATTTCTGTGGCATTAATTCCCCCAGAATGCCTCGACTGCATGTCCCACATGAATAGAATGTTCTGGAAATCAGCCATCTTTGTTTTCCAGCCAATCGATCTGTCCGGTTCCTGGTGGTAGGAGACTGGGGCGGTTTGCCCCATGCCCCCTTCTTCACGCCGGTGGAGTGGGCTACAGCGCGGGAAATGGGCCGAACTGCTGAGCAGCTTGGAGCCGACTTTGTTTTAGCCCTTGGAGATAATTTTTATTACAGAGGAGTGAAAAGTGTGGATGATCCCAGGTTTCAGGTGTGTAGTCATGATGTTTCCTAAAACACTCTGATCATGGGCGCTGTGTTTAAGACTGTGTGTGTGTGATTAGATCAGTGGTTCTCAAACTGTGGGGCGCCCACTAGTGGGGAATACAGACATGACAGGTGGGGCGCAATGAACGGGAGGAAATAACAGGAAAGTACCTATTCTAATTCATGCTTTTCTTTATTGATAATGAAGAGCGTACACTCAAAACTAAACAATCACACACAAATAGATGGATCATTAATACAAGTAAATTTAAAATAACATCAGTTGTGGGCCGGGAGAAAAAGTGGAACCATAGTGGAACAATAACGGTTTAACGTCGGACAAACTTGAGCAGCGCTGCTCGAATCACAAACCTGCGCGAGCCACTGGGCAGCGCTGCGCGACTCTGACAGAAATAAACCGCGCCGACCATCAAATTAAATTTTCTGGGATGCGCACGTACAATCCAGGCATGACAAGGCGGAAACAATAATAAACAATTCCTGACATTTTAGTTTGTAAATAAAAACATAGTGGGTCGCATTCGAGCGGCGCTGCGCGATCCACCGGGCTGCGCAAATAAACCAGATCATCACTGCGCTATCCAGATAGTCGCGCTGCGCTGTATTTGCGCAGATATTCGGTTCAATCGGGTGCCGCGGTTTCGTCCCACTTTTGATGTGTTTGGCTTCACATACACTTCGACACTGGAAGAAGACGAGCAGTGAGTTTACTTACATGTGACGAAACCAACAACGAGGAGATTGTAAAGAGAAAAGCTGCCTCGTCTGTGGTGTGGAATTAGTTTGGGTATAAGAAAAGTGATACGAATGAGATGAACGTGATCCACTTTAAACATGTGGATTGCACAACCCTGGACATTACCATTCTTTTCCTACTCGTACAGCTGCTCTTATTGTTCACATATTCTTCATATATTTTCTATATTGTGTATTGTTGTACAGTTATTTTATTTTAACTTTAGTTTTTATATTTTATTTTATTCTTTCCTAGTTAAATTTACCCCCTATTTTATTTTTCATATTTATTTCCTATTCATAGTCTTTTATTTTAAGGTTTGAATTAAATAGAATTTTTGAATTTGATTTGCAAGGTACGCAAGTGCACTGTTTTAACAAGTGGTGGAAACACGTTAAACCTTTTCTATCATCTGAAATACAAACATCCAAACGAATATGGCCAAAGTAAAAAAAAAATACGGCAAACCTCAGCAATTCACAGTTTATATAAAATTACATTATGTAAAACAGTTTCTTTGTGTTTGAATTTTTATTTATGCATTTTCAGATACAAATTGCTATATTGTGATATATATATCGTTATTGAGGTAGAAAATTGCTTCTACCGTGATAGAAGATTTTGGTTATATCGCCCCCCCCTAATGAAGTCTAACTTCAGCTTGGATTCATGGTGGTGATGGTGGGGGCAGAGGAGAGGCTCGTGTGTGTTTTGTGTCTTAAACCGCTGGCAGCAGACCGCATGAGACCCAACAAATTAGGAAGACACTTAGAGACAACACACTCCAGTCACGTTAATAATCCACTGGACGTCTTTCAAAGAAAGCTGGCAGAATACAGACAGCAGGAGAATCACATGGTAACATCTGAATCAGTGGACAGCAAAGCACAAATGGCTTCATTCAAAGTTGCATACTGAATTGGCCAGTGCAAAAAAACTACAAACGATTGCTGAGCAGCTAATAAACATGGGGTCAAATATGCAAAGATAAGTGACAACGTAAGCCTTTTATAACAATTACACGTGTATTTTATCTTTTTTTAACTTGGTGTTGTTTGATCTTATTGGTTTAGAAATTGATATTTCAATAAACGGTAAACTTGGCAGATTTCGTTATTATTTTGTTGACAAGTGGGGCTTGAAAATTTGCTCACCCCCTTAAGTGGGGAATGACAGAAAAAGTTTGAGAACCACTGGATTAGAGGATGACTGAGATATTAATTTAATAATGATTACAGCGCTATGTGTAATTCTTAATGGGACAACAGTCTTTAGCAGCTAGAATGAGCAGTGAAGATCGGCAGGTCATGGTCTCGTCCCTCAGCATGTTCTGTACTGAACTCAGTAATGCATGTCATTGTATTTAATGATTTCACCTGTATAATTATTTGACTTTTGATCAAGCTGAACTCTAGATCTATTCTATTCTTTCTATTTCAGGAGACATTTGAGACTGTCTATACTGCTAAATCTCTCAACATTCCATGGTATGTGATCGCTGGCAACCATGACCATGCAGGAAATGTTCCTGCCCAGATCCAGTACAGCAAAATGTCCCAGCGATGGTTAGACCACTTTCATATTGCTTTTATTTGCTCAAGTGTTCTCTGTGGTGTAGAGCCGAGGTTCTCAACCGTATTCCTGTAGGACCGCTGCGTATTGTAGTGTTCGTCCAGCTCTCACTTGCAATGTGTCGGGTAGAAAAGTCAGTCAATTAGCTGATTAGTTAAATCCGGTGTTCCAGGAGCTAAGGGGTGCAAATGTGCAGTTAAATTGACCTCTGGAGTTGAAAACCACTGACGTATAGGGGGCCAGGTGTAGCTCAGGGGTTAAGGCATTGGACTACGGTCCGGAAGATCACAGGTTCAAACCCCACAACCACCAAGTTGCCACTGTTGGGTCCCTGAGCCTCAACTTAACCCTCAACTGCTCAGATGTGTAAAAACAATGTAAGTCCCTCTGGATAAGAGCTTCTGCTAAATGTATAGAAACCGCAACATCCAGTGACGTACAGATAAACTACTCCATGTTCTCTGTGATCTAAAGTTGATGCATGTGAGTTTGCAGTGCAGCTAACTTTTAAATTTGCAAGTTGATTTAGATTGTGACCCACCCCCCCCCCCCCCCCCCCCACCCCCAAATGTGCAAACTTGTCTAACACGGGTTTATTATTTCACAGGAATTTCCCGCATTACTACTATGACCTGAACTTCAATATTCCGCACACTGCTGCCACTCTGCAGGTGATGATGTTGGACACGGTGCTTCTGTGTGGAAACACCGATGACTTCCAGGATGGAAAGCCAGGTGGAGCCGAGAGCAGTGAGTCGGCCAACCGCCAACTGCTGTGGCTGCAGGACCGTATGCGGCGCTCCACAGCCGACTTCTTGATCGTGGCCGGACATTATCCTGTCTGGTCCGTGTCCAAACATGGGCCCACTGACTGCCTCCTGAGAAGGCTTCGCCCCCTGTTGGTGAAGTACAAAGCCACAGCTTACCTGTGTGGACATGATCACAATTTGCAGGTAAGTTTATAAATCCTGAGCAGAAGTATCTACTTGGGATGGGGGAGGGGGGGGGGGATTGGTAGAGGTTCTGTTTACAAAGTTTCATAAATTAAGTGTAGACGAATTGCACTGGTTTGGGTGTCGCCCTTTTGACTTTGTCAACCACTAACATGCACAATGGAAGCTCAGTGGTAAAGGTGGTGAGTTACTGGTCAGAAGATCAAGTCCAACATCGTTGCATCTTTAAAATGCTCTCTTCTGTCATGTCAAAGTTGCTATGTGGGGGCGGATTAAACCAAATGAGTTACATTATTGATCACGTTCAATGAATACAGTGTTATATTGGTCTAACACATGGTTCAACTTATTGAAAACATACGTAGTTACAACTACTGTTAATTTGATCAAGTACAGGTCTGTTTCTTTACATTGTTATTTATTTATTTTAAACTTCTGCTGCTAATGCTACAGCTGTGCTAAGTAGTTCTGTATATTACATTTTATTTGTATAGCGCTTTTAACAATTGTCGCAAAGCAGACTATATAATATATAGAGCAGTTTGAGGTGGTGTTGGGTTTGGTATTGTAAAGTGTTTAGCTCTAATTGTGCAGGTTGTAATGAATCTTAACTTCTCTCCATTTCAGTACTTCATGGAGTCTGGTGTCGGCTACGTTGTGAGTGGTGCAGGGAACTTCATTGACCCAGACATGAGGCATCGAAAGTCTGTTCCTCAAGACTCTCTGAAGTTCTTCACAGGAAAATCATCTACTCTTGGTGGCTTTGCTCACATGGAGGTTACTGATGATAAACTGACTGTAACCTTCATCCAAGCAAGAGGAACTTCACTCTATCGCACTGTGTTGCCCAAACGCAAGCTGTAATTCAAACAGTTTAAAAAAAAAGTGCATGCTTGTAATCTACTTCATTGTAATTTTACTCATTTTGGAAATTTAAATCCTTTTTAGCTTGTGTTTTGCGTATTAAATTAAATGTGTATTTTAAATGTAATTAAATAAGTATTTGAATTAAAAGCAAAGTGTGTTTGAAAATTGAATATGGGAAGGCTATTGCAACAAATCTCCGCTGTTGTAACCTGTTAGTATGTTGAAGTCGAAACAAGCAAAGAAAACCTTGTATGTGTATTAAATTTTATCTGTACTGTATGGCGCTTTTAACAGTTGTCAGTCACAAAGCAGCTTTACATATTCAAAATAAATTATGGAAGTGTTGTGGTCGGAGACACACTGTTATGCAGCACAACAAATGAGCTTATGCACTGGGGTTGATGTTAAGCTGATGATAATATACCAGCATTCAGTCCGTGTGGAGGTAAAATGGAGCGAGCAGTCTAAGGGTGTATGTAACCTTTAAAAGAGAGAAGTCATGTAGGAAATTCCAGTCCTGAACTATCAAGCAACTGCGTTCACAAGTTGAGGACTGGACCGTCTTCATGGTAAAGTGGAACCGTCCAGTCACCACACACATCCCAGACAGACCACATGGGGCATCCATTTGACTAGAACCTCAACCAGAAGCAGGGTACCAGGATGAGTCAGACAGATCCAGAAGGGGTCTGGATCACTGGCAGCTCAGGAGAGACCAGGAGAGGAGAGATAACAGTTAGGCATACTCGCTCAGCCAAAGCAAAATGCTAAGCCTGGACTACCGGGTGCTCACTATTCCTCTTCATTTGATGTGTCCAACAGGTTTGCTTTCCTTGGTGAAGCACCACTGCAGAGCCCAAAAGAGTTCTGGTTATAGGAGATTATATACTAGAGCATGTGAAATTAGCTAGGCCTTTAGGGGGCGGCAGTGGTTAAGTGTATCCCAGGGCAGCTAATCCCGGGGCCTTAGGCTTCCATTGCTTCTCACAGATAGTAATACATGCTGGAGTTAAGTTAAGCCATCATTTTCACATATAAATTTATAGTGTCCAGGAAGTTAACTTCTGGTTTGTGGAGGGTGTATTTAATTTTAATGGATTGATGAAAATTAGTGATTTGTTTGAATTCCTCTTCAGCTTGTCTTCAGACTCCCCAGATATTATCCAAGAACCTGTAATAATAGAGAGGTTTAGTATGCCGATGTTCCAATATTCCTCCCAATGTGCCAAATGTTGGCTTACCGATGGCTGTACCTCTAACCTGGATATAGTGTTTAGAGTTAAATTAAAAGTCACTTTTATTTATATTAATTTCTATCAGTTTTATTTCTATAATCCTCATCAGGTCTATTTTTATCTGGGTATCTAGCAAACCACACTTTGACAGCCTCTAGTCCAGTTGATGTGTCAGAATTGGTATAAAGACTGTCTACATCCATAGCAAAGGAGGAAACCAGCAGGAACTGTTATGTTACAGAAACAATTGGGTCGGCCTGAGGGCATCTCGAAGGGAATGCTCCATGATTGCTGTTTCTTATGTATTTTAGGAAGGAGATAGAAGTGGATGAGGCATGGATTGTCCGGTCCCATCAGGTAAGTTTCCTGTTTTTCATTTATATAACCATGTTCAAAAATGTTTTTTTTTTATTTCTGAAAAGTTTTTTGGAAAAATTGGTTGATCAGCTTCTTCTACTTATGCCTTTACCTGCTGGCTTAAAGATTGTATTGTTGTTCTGGCGTAGGTGGCATAGAGCACAGCGTTCCTCCTTATCGAGGTTTTGTGCTTCTTTAAAGTTCCAAAACACTTTATTACCTCAATGTTGTCAACCTGAATTTGTAAGATTGAAAAATAATGAATTTATTCTTAACACTTGAAAATATTTTTGAACTGCAATTTATTAACTTGAATATTTTTGCATTGAATTTTAAATGCTTGAATTAAATTTTCACTTGAAATATACAAACACAATAAATTGCAGTGGAAAAAATTTCAAACATTGTAAATGCTCTAAGGATTTTTTTTCAATTCAGATCAAACTGCAATGCAGAAAAATAATTTTTTTTTTATTGCAACAAGTTTTTTTTTTCAGTTCATGTAATTCTGTAATGAATGAAGAACATTTTTAGCAACCACTTTTCACCACCTCCTGATATAATTAATACAACCTTTATTTGAAGTTACTTTCAAAATGTTTCAAATTTTTGAAAACTCTATTTTGGTTTGTATTGTAGACATTAGTGTTTATATCAGAAATACAAACTTATTTTGTAAAAATTCCTCAAAGCTATTTTGCTTTGAGGAATTTTGACACTAATATACTTCCATACATTTATCACATTTTTCTTCATGTTGTGATTCAGAATAGAATGTGCCGGAGTCCAATGCATTTATATGATTTAAATGAAAAGTTATTATATGGATATGGAGAATTACTCACTTTTTTCAACACACTGCTATTATTTTGAACACAACTGTATGAATAGACCATGTATATTGTACTGAAGACAAAAAACATTAGATTTATAATTAGAATTGTTTTATTGAAACATTATTGAAACTTTAGTGCATGTTTAAGAATTATAAACATACTATTAGTTTGTCGGTGTGCTCTGATTACCCATACCAAAGGAAACTCCAAGATGAGATCACATGTTAATCTCTTCTTTTTCTCTGGGAAATGAGCCATCTTTGAGACTTGAATGAGATTTAGGTATTTTCTGCATCTCCTCAAATTGCCCCAAATGTGACTCTTCACCTCTAAATCTCAGAGATATATTTGTCTTGTGTGCGACTCACATATTTTTTGTTTCCCGAAAGCAGTGTTTCCCACACATAAAGTAGACAGTGCTTGTAAACTGTACATTTGGGTTTGCTGATATGTCATGTAGAATTAAACTCATCATTACTTAAAAAATTTAATTTTACCACTACCAGAATGACGATGCAAAAATGTAGAACTCTCAAAAAATGTGCATATCATGTCCTTGATATAAAATGTATGTTTGCTGACAGAGAGGGTTTTCATCACATGTCACTTTATTTTAGCCTGCATAGTTAGCGAACCCTAACCCTACATTTTTCTTCCACGTATTATTATTATTATTATTATTGTACGGTTACACGTGATCTTGTACGGGTGCCGAGAGAGGAGCTGTGGTGTTGTATGAGGAAGTCTGGAGTGGCAGAGAAGTATGTTAGAGTGGTGCAGGACATGTATGAGAGTTGTAAGACAGTGGTGAGATGTGCTGTAGGTGTGACAGAAGAGTTCAAGGTGGAGGTGGGTCTGCATCAAGGATCGGCTCTAAGCCCCTTTTTGTTTGCTCTAGTGATGGACACGATGACAGATGAAGTTAGACAGGAGTCTCCATGGTCTATGATGTTTGCAGATGACATTGTGCTTTGTAGCGAGAGCAGGGAACAGGTGGAGGAAAATTTGGAGAGGTGGAGGTACGGTATGGAAAGCAGAGGAATGAAGGTTAGCCACAGCAAGACGGAATACATGTGTGTGAATGAGAGGGACCCAAGAGGAACAGTGAGGCTACAGGGAGCAGAGGTAAAGAACGTGCAGGATTTTAAGTATTTAGGGTCAACGGTTGAGAGCAACGGAGAGTGTTCAAAGGAGGTGAAGAGACGAGTACAGGCAGGTTGGAATGGGTGGAGAAAAGTGTCAGGTGTGTTGTGAGATAAAAGAGTATCAGCGAGAATGAAAGGAAAGGTGTACAGGACAGTGGTGAGACCAGCGATGCTCTACGGCTTAGAGACAGTGACACTGAAGAAAAGACAGGAGGCAGAGCTAGAGGTAGCAGAGCTGAAGATGTTGAGGTTCTCTTTGGGAGTGACAAGGATGGATAGGATCAAGAATGAGTTCATCAGAGGGACAACCCATGTGAGATGTTTTGGAGATAAAGTCAGAGAGGCCAGATTGAGGTGGTTTGGACATGTTCAGAGGAGAGATGGTGAATATATCGGTAGAAGGATGCTGAGGTTGGAACTGCCAGGCAGGAGGTCTAGAGGAAGACCAAAGAGGAGATTTATGGATGCAGTGAGAGAGGACATGAAGTTAGTTGGTGTGAGAGAAGAGGATGCAGAGGATAGGGTTAGATGGAGGCAGATGATTCGCTGTGGCGACCCCTGAAAGGGAACAGCCCAAAGAAGAAGAAGAAGTAGAAGACGTGATCTTATAAATCTGCTCTATTTCTTGCCTATATGATCCTTAATTTTTATTTTTTTTTCTCAGTCATGTGTGTATATTTAGTTAAAATGAAATAAAATTTAGTTCATTATATTGTCTTGGTTGTGCTGGAAAAAATGTCTCTCTCTACTGCACAATCCTGACTCCTATATATTTACATAAAACATAATAATGCAAAGAATGGCAAAAAACTGCTTTGGGGTTTAAGGGCTGGGGTTCTCTGACAAACAGTGCCATCTATCCTAAAGAGTGTTCAGTACTTTTATAATATATTTGATCTTACTCTTCACGTACGGGAAGATGGAGGGGAGGGTTAGTAGGTCTGAAATGTGAAAAATATTTATTGTTAGTTGTATGTAGTGGAGCACTTTTCTGCGTCCCGCTGTGCTGGCTACCACCGCACGTATATTTCACACCTGTGGGAAACTGCAATGTGCAAATCTTCTGCTTTAGAATTGCAAAAAGAAAGTATTATTTTATGGTAATAAAGTATGTATTTTATTTTAAGTATGTATAATAAAATAAGTATTCTATGGGTAATAAAGTAGCCAGGGACAGTTTAATCTTTTAATCAACCATGTGTAAATGAAGATATGTGGATCTGCAGATTGGTAATGAATAAACTGCGAAATTGCTTTGTAACAGATAAATGTTTTATAGGGTCAGGTGTAGCTCAGTGGTTAAGGCGTTGGACTACAGTTCGGAAGGTCACAGGTTCAAACCCCACAACCACCATGTTGCCACTGTTGGGCCCCTGAGCCTCAACTTAACCCTCAACTGCTCAGATGTGTAATGAGGTAAAAATGTAAGTCGCTCTGGATAAGACCGTCTGCCTAAATGTAAAAGAAATGTTTTATTTTGAAATCTAGCTTTATTTTTTAAAGCCTAACCTTATATATTAAACCTTAATGAATTTATTAAAATTAAACTGGCAAATGGGAAACTTTACATTCTGTATAAATGTCATTACCTATAAGGAACTAAAATACTATATACAGATTTATTTTTCTTAATCAAGAAGTGAAGCAATGAGATAATGTTTGTGTTCAGACCTATTTTTGATTATATATTTATGACTGAATGTTGATTTTCTGATGGCCAACCCAATTAAGCCTACAGTATATGTAGATTCAAATAAAGACATAATTTCCCACAATTCCTCTCACACATGCTCTAAGCCTGAAAATGTTTAAGTGGCCAGTGTGTTAGTGATGAGTTATTCATAAACAATTCGTTCTTTTTGAACGAGTCTGTAACATGTCTTAGAACTACGAGTAGTCTCTGTATGGAAGCAAATCAGTCTTCTAAATAATTCACACAAAAGACACACAAGCGGATCCCAATTCACATGCACAAAAAAAATATATAGAAATGAAGTTTTACCGACTCAAACCAAGAACAGGATTCACGTCTAAGTTATTACTTTATTTTGTAATGTTTCATTAATGAACTTCGCCAAAAATAACACAGTTAACCAGTTTATCATCTTTAAAAACACTTCACCCTCATTACATGTTTGTCAATCAAGAGGGTGACAGTGTTTAATTTGGAGAATAGATGTTTCTGTATATCTGAATGCCACCAGATTTTCTTTTCTTTCATTAACAGTTCACATAATGTATAATGGATAATAATGTATAATGATTAATAATGTAAAATGGATTAAAGCTGCACGATTTCAAATTTGCTTTGGTGCGTCACTGAGCCACAGTGCGGTCGTCATTTTGAGGTTTTATTAAACAGCTTCACAAACTGTCCTTTCAGTCACCATTATTTCTTATAATATGATTTTCCTTACAATAATTCAAATGATCAGAGATACTGGGATAAAAGTTTGTATTTCTGATATAAACACTAATGTCTACAATACAAACCAAAATAAAGTTTTCGAAAATTGAATACATTTTGAAAGTAACTTTAGCTTTAAATAAAGGTCGTATCAATTATATCAGGAGGTGGTGAAAAGTGGTTGCTACCTTTTAACAAACAGTGGTGTTTGACAAAATGATGTGTTTGGTGCAAATGCAACCTTATCTTTACAAAACATGTTTTTAGGTTTAAATCTAAAAAGGTTTCCCGTTTACCCGACTGTAATGTCCATCAAATACCAACCGTAATAACTACTGTATTTATTATTATTATTATTATTATTATTATTATTATTATTATGGTACAACTGATTGTGACTGCTCAGAGTTGTTGATTAATTTTCTCTAGCAGTGGTAGTGACAGTAGTGCTGCTTGTAAGGTTTATAATGTGCTCTGTACACTGTATTATAATGTTAATAATAATAATAGTTACACAGGAACTGTACACACGGCTGTGTCTTTTGCCTTGTTGTTGTTTAAAAGTAAGAGAAAAAGGAGACGGCTGAAGGGGGGGAACTATTGTTTAAATCTTTCTAATGTAAGTGAATCAGGAACTTACACTAGTCAGCCATAACATTATGACCACCCACTTAATATTGATTCGGTCTCCGTTTGCCAGTAAAACAGTAAAATGTCCTCTGTATCGGACAACTTTCTATTGGAAGCAGCATTAACCCTTCGCTCCCCATGTGCACGACCCTGACTCCATCTCACCTCTTTTCATTTCTTAGATCACGTTTGGTTTGTCCTGGCCACGACATCCTGGCAACATCCCACAAAAGCTGCAGGTTTGGAGTTGCTCTGACCCCGTGGTCTAGACATTACAGTTTGGACCTTCTAACACTATCTACATCTTCTATATCTTGCAAATCTTTATTTTCCAGAAGTTGATGTGCTGGAATCAGAAGAACTGGACAAACATAAAGATTTGAGTGACTAGAGAACTGGGTGAGAGAAGCTCCAAACTGCAGCTCTTGTGGACTGCAGTGGTCAGGACATAGCAAAAGTGATCCAAGGAAGGAAAACTTGTGAACTGGTGACAGGGTCATGGATGGCCAAGGCTCACGCAGCGTGACAGAACAAACTGAACTAACGGGAGAAGAACAGACTATTAATAGGATCTGTGGAAGGTATCACGCCTGTGCATCAGATAGTCACAGGTCACCTCAGGTCACCTCAGGTCACAGGAGAGGCTGTTCTGCACTCGCTATTCTCTCCATTCAGCACAAAGTCAGAACATCAGTGGATATGGAGTCAGGAATAACAAAGTGTGTTGAAGATTTTAGTGTCCTGACCTAAACTATTTACACCCAGCCATGCACACAATAAGACTAATTATTTTTAATATTTTTTTAAATTAACATTATTTTCATATTATTCTTAATCCAACACCCCAATATTCATGCGTTTTTCTCACCCACTAAATCTCATTTGATGAAGCAAGACTAAACTATTTAAAAAAAGTAAATAACAATAAATAAACAGGGAGAAAGAATAAAAGCTAGAGAAATACGATGGCAAAAGGGGAGAAGAGAAGGAAAGAATGAAACATTTGATGAGAAAGCAAAAAGGAGAGAGAGGGAGAGAGAGAGATCCAAATCAAATCAATAAAGGATAAGGAGAGATGCAAAGACATAATACAAAAAATAAAATAAAGTAAATATAGTGATGACGAAGAGAAACAGTAAAATGCATTAAAATGATGGAAGGAGAGAAAGAAATCAGTCGAGTAGCAGGAGAAATAAAATGAAAAGCATTAAAGAGACAGAAGAAGAAGAAGAAGACAAAGAGGTGAAGACGAGGATAAAGATAAGAGGTAATTATTTTAATAAGTATTCTTTGGTATTATTTGTGTCACTCCATTGACCTGTCATGGGTTTTTTCTCTAACAGCACAGAAGACAATCGAGGCCAATCGTCATCTATTAAACTGCTGATCAGCTGGAAATACAAAGGTCTCTGTATCAGATCTGTAACCTGACAGAGTTACATTCTAACTGTAGAACATTGTTTGTGCATTAGTTAACCTGTTAATGTTGTTGTTGTTGTTGTTGTTGTTGTTTCTACAGGGCTGTTCTAGACATCTGGATGCTGTGGGATGTGGAGTGAAGGGAAGTTTAAGGGGAGACGTTTAAAAAAGCACTGAATGCAGAGGCCCCATGTCCATGTTCTCCCTCGAACCCCCAGATTGTTTCCTGCTGTATAATGAATGTCAACTTCAACATTTCTACTCAAATACAGTGTCGATGAGGCAGATCATTATATGTCACAGTTTCAGACAAAATGCCGTTTTGTGCCATATGAATCTGATTGTAATATATACTATATATATATATATTTATATATTTTGGTCAGTTCAAACATTGAATAAACAGATAGTTTCTGCACATTGTGGACAAGGACAAACGCCGCTGTGTTTCCTCACATGAGAATGTCTATTGTGCTTTAGAACCTGTGGTTAAATTATTCTTATTGTTGTTATTATTACCATTATGAGGGTCTAAGTGTGTGTTGGTGCCCACTGACAGACTGGCATCACATCCAGAGCGCATTCCTGCCCAGTATTCCCAGTATTCCCAGTATTCCCAGTATAGACTCTGAATGTCTTTTGTTAGTTGTTACGTTTCTTTCTTAACTCGGTCCTTTCTCAATAACAATTCCACCAAGTATCTTTCCTGAGCGTCGACACACTGTATCTGTGGGACAGAAGCACAATACACACTGCGGCCCGCACACTCTGTGGCACGTCATCACTTTATCACTTCAGCAGAACTGGTTTCAAGCCAAATTAAATCAAGGCTAATGTTTCTTTACCAGATAGTTTGCACATGATGACCCTCGTTTCGTAGACAGGCCCGGGTTTATTTTTATTAATGTAATTAACGGGTCCGTCAGGGACTAATGGGGTCTAATGTGGAATGATGGGAAACAGCATGGAGGTGTCGTGCTGGGGCAGGTGGCAGGTGCAGAGGCAGAGAATTACGGGATGAATTTCACTTTAAATGGACATTTCAATTCAAGTTTATTTTTAATAGCATTTTTAACAAGCGTCATTGTCTCAAAGCAGCTTCACACAATGAAGAGAAAATGTATGGAAGTGTGTATGAGTGAGAGAAAATGTGTTTAGATAATAATGAGATCGTCCCCGATGAGCAAGCCGAGGGTGTCGGCGACGGGGAAACTCCCTGAGATGGCAACAGGAAGAAACCTTGAGAGGAACCAGACTGAACAGGGAACCCATCCTCATCTGGGTGATAACAGATAGCAGGGATTATATCATGACATCATGTGTGTTAGGCTGCTGGAAGGTCAGTATAACAGAAGTTGTTCAGCACAGGGACGAGTCCGCAGGTGCAGAGGACAGAGGGGGTCTGGATCACTGGAGCTCATTTATTGGTCGAATGAAATATGCTAATTTTTTGAGATAGGGATTTTGGGTTTTCATGAGCTGTATGCCACAATCATCAATATTAAAACAATAAAAGGCTTGAACTACTTCAGTTTGTGTGTAATGAATCTAAAATATATGAAAGTCTAATGTTTATCAGTACATTACAGAAAATAATGAACTTTATCACAATATGCTAATTTTTTGAGAAGGACCTGTAGAGGCTTTACAAGATGAATTGTGAAAGATTTGTCATTTGTGCTCCTGATAAGATGAAGAGAGCTGCAGTCTGAGAGGAAATGTCTATGAGAAGAAATGTGAACATCAGATGACGTGAGATTATCGTCCTTGAACAGAACGTACGTAGAGGAGCAGAGAAGTTTGTGTCCAATATAAAATGTAACGGCTGAGAGAACGAAATCACCTCCCTGATGATCTTCTTAGTTAATATGTCTCATGAGTTCTAGACGACTCTGATTAGTCCGAGTTCATCTGGTGTACAGGGTCAGTCAAAAAATATACACACACTTCAAGAAAAGAAAAATACTATGGTGTATATTATATTAATATCATATTAATAATATTATTATATTGTCATTATAATGTTATCATATATACAGCACTCTCCACAATTATTGGCACCCCTGGTTAAGATGTTTTCTTAAGCTTCTAATAAATAATTTTGTTATTTAAACAATATAGAACCACAATGCAAAAGAAAAGAGAAAATTCCATCCAGGATGTTCAGTTGGGTTGGGGTCTGGGGACTGAGATGGCCATGAGAGGAGCTGGATTTTGTGTGTGCTGAACCATGTTTGTGTAGATTTCTCCACACATTTGGGGTCATTATCCTGCTGAGAGCCCCAATGACGACCCATCTTCATCTTTCTGACAGACGCCATCAGGTTCTGATTTAAAATGTGCTGCTATTCCAGAGAGTTCATGATGCCGTGCAGCCTAACAAGGTTCCCGGGGTCTTTGGAAGAGAAACACAGCATCACAGATCCTCCACCGTACGGCCCTGTTTGCTGGTTAAAGAGTCGATCCAACCACAGAAAAGGAGCTTCATTAGAGCTTAATTCATTAATAAGACACACACATAAACACTATTATTAGTTACACTTCAACTACGTCCCCTGTGTGTTGTTACTGTATGTTCGGGGGTCTTGTTGTCTCGTACCTACAGGTGATTTAATCTGGTGGGAACAAGTCATTTATCTGTTCAGGTTTAAAGGCATGAAAACTACAGAGGTCACTATTACATTTACATTTAGGCATTTGGCAGACGGTCTTATCCAGAGCGACTTACGTTTTTTATCTCATTATACATCTGAGCAGTTGAGGGTTAAGGGCTTTTTGCTCAAGGGCCCAACAGTGGCAACTTGGTGGTTGTGGGATTTGAACCTGGGATCTTCCGAACCATAGTCCAATGCCTCAACCACTGAGCTACACCTGACCCACTTACACCACTTACAATTACACTTACACCAACACTGATGTGAAGTCTGTTTTAAAGGCCTTCATCAAGATAATAACTTCTTCCCATGAGACAAAGAAAGAAGAAAAAATAAATGTTCCCGTGACTTCATTCGTGTGGAATTTAATTACAGACTCACGTTTTTAATAAATGTACAAAACGCCACCTGTTGATTTTTTTAAGGAATACAGAACGTTCCAGACGATTGTGACGAGTTGCAACTTTGTATATCCTGACATCGGCCTGCATTATAACTAGTTCACACAACTGACTTTCTCAGTCTCAGCCCTTCTCTCCTAGACGATCAACATCCTGTCATCGTATCTTAAGGTCATTTTCATTTCATGGTTTTTTTTAATAAGCATTGTTCTATAAAACTGTAATGTGAAGTGATATTTTCTGTTATTTTCTGTTTTCAGAGGATCACTGGAAAAGAGGACCTGTCAGTCCACAGCTCACCTAACAGAGATGCTGATCTGGATCACCCTGTTGATGGCTTTTGGGGTTATGAACCTCTCTCCTACTGTTAGAGGTACAGATTTCACTCTTTCACTGAGTAACACACACTATATTTGTTCTGTTATAATGTGAAAGCGTTCATAGATAAAGGAATGTATGACAAACACACAGTGGTGTAATTTATTCTGCAGGAATTAATTATCTTCTTCCACAAAGCTGTAAAGAGGTCATGAAAAGATTTAAGACGGCAAAAGGTATGCAACAGCACACTGAACAGTATTTCATGTAAGCAGCATCGAGTGTCGCTTTTGAAAGGGAACAAGATGTAATTATTTAGTGTTTTGCAGACGGTGTCCATTACCTGAGCACACCAGGCGGGATCGTGTATCCGGCGTACTGTGACATGACGACTGACGGAGGCGGATGGACTCTGGTGGCGAGCGTTCACGAGAATGACTTTGATGGGAAATGCACCAAGGGTCTGTGATCTAACTTCATGTTTATATTCATAATAAAATTCAGCTGATCTTAACTTCTAATCTAATCCTTATTCTAATATCACTGTAACACTTCAAGGAGACGTCTGGTCGAGTGAAACTGGTGGCACCGGTCCAGATGGAGGCAAAGCCTGGAGTAACTCTGTCACATTCGGCACCGCAGAAGCTGCAACCAGCGCCGACTACAAGGTTCCCGAATCACAACAAACCAGCAACTAAAAATACATCATAGATGTCTTCTTCATCTTCATCTCTGTACTTTCTCCCACAGAATCCTGGGTATTATGCCATCAGCGCGGAGGACGTGGCCGTGTGGCATGTTCCGAATGATAAGCCGATGGATCAGTGGAAGAATGAAGCGGTCCTGAGGTTCCACACTGAGACTGGATTCCTCAGCAGCTATGGAGAAAACCTCTACAATCTCTTCAATGTGAGTCACTTAATGTAAACCTTATAAGCTGCCTTGTAATGTTAATGTGACACTTAAACAACATTGATATCCAGAGTTGTGGATAGTTACAATGTTATCACTTCTGGTTTCAGCGATTCCCGGTGAAGGAATTCGCCTCATCAAACTGCGCTGGTAAACAAGGCCCCTCTGTTCCTGTGGTGTACGACAAGGGGAACGCTACATTCACCCAGGAGCTGTACGGATCCTACGCCAAAGGTGTGTATGGAAACTAAACACAGAGTGGAAACAGATTCTTTAATCTCAGTAATCTGGCTAATGTTAGGCTGTTAGGATCAGACTGAGGTTGTGATGCTGCTACATTATATATATATATATTAAGTCCTGTGCATAAAACACACACAAGTCATTATTCAATATTTTATAGAATTTTAATGCTGTAAAATAAATATACATACATCTTACTTTGTCTCCCCAGACTTCGCTGATTCCGGATACATCGCGTTCCGGGCCGTTAACCCTTACGGGAACCCGACTGCGATCTGCTCAGGGGTGAAACCGAGAAGCTGCTACTCGGCGTCACTCGTGAGTATGAAATCTGTTCTGTTCACACAGAGATTAAACCTGACTTTAAATCAGGACGCTGCTGTTTATTAGACTTTAATAGAAGTTCATTAGACATTTTTAGTCAGTTTGTCTACTTTCCTGCTTCTGCTTGTTGATGTAACAGAAATGTGAATAATTTACCGACTCAGCATCTCACATCCAGTGTAAGAGTCAAGCTGAGGGGTGAAGCCTGAGAATTAATCAGCTGCTCTCTGTCTCTCTGTGTGTGTGTGTGTGTGTGTGTTAAACAGTTCTGCATTGGAGGACGTGGCCTTGTATCAGGGTGGGGTGAGACCTGGTGCGGTGACTTTCCTGCTTTAGCCCGTGGCAGCGGCAGTAAGTCGAGAGCCAGTGCGCAGATGCTGGAGGCGGCGGTGCTCATCTTCTACCGCTGAGAGAGAACATTCCAGAACAAACAGCACACTATTCACACATCACTATGCATGCATGATTCCTAGACAGTGTGTGTGTGTGTGTGTGTGTGTGTGTGTCAGAGGACAGCAAGTTTATAATCAGTGTGTGTTTCCTCAATCCTGATTTTTACGACACAATAAAGTTCTGAGAATTCTCTCGTGTGTCAGTGTTTGGTTCATTCACACAATGATTTAACTGCTGAAAGTGTTTGGGGTCTTTATCACACCGCCAAAAATCTTATGTGCTGTAGACTTCAAAACATACAGGAACGTTCGGGTTAAAGTCTTAGTCGTGCCTGTGCTGAGATAGATGACATGAAGTTTAGGACTTTATCACGATCATTTAACATTCTTTTTATTTTTTGCAGAAAATTAGTTTCAAAACATTAAGAAAAAAAAGTGTTTCATATATACTGTATTAGTAAATATTAGAGCCATAGGAATATATACACACATGCAAAAATAAATAAATAATAATAATAATAATAATAATAATTTTCTAAAATACATTAAGACTGACAGTTCAACAGATATAAATTCCAATGAAAGTGAAAACATATTAACATAAGTCTTAAACATAATTGACGTATTAACACAGTCAGCTGTTATTAAACACTTGAGTTACTCAACAGTCTATTCTCATCTAAAAAGCCCAAAGTCCTAAATCTTGTAAACTGTGTGCATTTTTTGTGCTTGAATAAGTGAGTCTTTCCATTGCTATAGAAGACATTTCCTTAATCCAGAGTCACACAGATGGAGCAGGAATCATGGACCAGTGAATGTCAATCAGGCGCTTCGTATGCAATAGACACACATTTACTAACTTCTGTTCACATGATTTCGAAGATAAAGCAGGTGGAAAAAGACCAAGAATACTCATTTTAGTGCAGACTGGATTTCTTTACCAATAGTTTTATAATTTACACCTATTAATTCTTTCCAAAAGCACTGCAAGTACTCACATTGGAATCGTGTGCCCTTGTAAGTCAAACTTTTTTCTTTTTTCTACACTCACCAACCACTTTATTAGGAACACTCAAACACCTGCAGTGCAATCATCTAATTAGCCAATCAAGTGGCAGCAACACAGTGGAAACAAATCTTGACAGGTGGAGACCTTAAACTTTTTTGACATAAAATATCAGAATGAATAAAAAGATGTTGTTCGTATCAATGATGGTGTCGGATGACCTGGTTTAAGTAGAACCTGCTGACCTGCTGGTATTTTCACACACACCAGTCTCTAGAGTTTACACGTAATGGTGTGTAAAACATCAGGTTTGTAGGTGTTTGTGCTGTAAGAAAAGCTATGAATAATAGTATAATAATAATAATAATAATAATAATAATAACGTTTGTACAACTGTGTTAAACATCATCTCAGGATGCTGTAGATGGAAACCCATCAAAGCCAAAGCAGATAACCTACAATTGCAGAAGACCACACTGGGATCTCAGTCCTGTCAGTCGAGAACAAGAATCCAAGGCTACAGTTTCACCACAAATGTGACACGTTTGCAGATGCTGCAGGTTTGAAACAGAAATACTAGACACTAGAAATCCTCTTCGCAAGCAGACAATCAAGGCAAAGATTTCCATGTCATGTTGGTGTAGTACAGGGGTACAGGGGTAGCTTAGTGGTTAAGGCCCAGGTTTAGAAGGTGCCAGGTTCAAACCCCACACTATTAATCTTCTACCACTAGGTGGCAGAGTAAACTCACTTTAGCAGAGTTTGACATGTCTTTATATTTTACTGTTGACTCTAGCTTCTAGCAACTGACATTATTATTATTATTATTATTTTAGATGATCACAGGATTAAGCGGTATAGAAAATGAATGAATGAATGAATTTTAGATGATAAGAGCGTTGCTACATGCGGATGGACACCTGGTTCCACAACATAGGATGCGGGAGATGTTGGCACAGGTAAACCCAGCAGCTACTGCTAGGACATGGAGCAGCACTGTGGCAGGACGGGTGGATCATGCACCATACCCCAACAGCCTGTGGCATATAGATGGAAACATGCGCCTCATAAGGTGAATTCATCCTGGGAAAAATGTTGGTTACCCACAATCTATGACTTCTGCACTGTAATGATCCAGTCAAGGCTGTAGGTCAGGTTTTCAAGACTTAGCCATGCAGTAGACACCAAGACAGTGCTACTGACAATTATTTTAGACAATTAACCTATGCAGTGGTCGTCTTTATTGGCCATTAACTAGTTCATTAGTGTGCTTGAGTGTAAACCTGATGTACAACCTTGGCAGCCTGTTTGGTTTGTCTAGATCATGTAGGCTGCAACTCAAATATTTCTTGTGATAGAGGACTAAAAAAACACAGTGATGTCATCTAGCACAGTATTGTCATAACAACTGATTGTTGCCTTTATTTATTTGTTGTTTCACACTTTTTAGATGGAGCTTCGTAGTTCATGGAGCCATAGATGGACATTCTCGGCTGATGACTTTTCTACATTGCAACACTGACAACCGTGCCAACACTGTGCTGTGTCAGTTTCTTAAAGCCACGTGCCTGTATGGACTACCATCCAGAGTCCGATCACATCATGGTGTTGAGAACTTTCAGGTGGCCTTATTCATGAATCTTCTGCAGGGTATTGAGCAGCGCAGTTTCATTACAGGGGAATCAGTCCACAACCAGAGAATCGAACGTCTCTGCAGGGATGTTTTCTTGCATGTGCTGCAATCCTTTTACAGCATGTTCTACTCGCTTGAGGACTCACAGCATCTGGATCTCAATAATGACATCCACAAACTTTCTCTTCACATAGTTTTTCTTCCAGAGATTCAAAAAAGCCTTGAGCGCTTTAGGGAGGCCTGGAACGACCATGCTTTGTGTACAGAAAACAACCGGACACCCACTCAAATCTGGACGGAAGGCATGCTCTTAAATATGGCAGTGGACAGTGGAGCAATCAACAATGTGTTTGGGGAAAATCCCTACAGACCACAGAATTTGGAGGCGGTTCTAACACAGCATGGAATTGACTCTTTACCCAGTAATAATGATGCTGATCTCCCTGCCTTGATTCTAGGCCTCAAATCTCACATCAGTCTCAGTCAACACCAACAGGAGCCAATCTCTCATGCTGTTGATCACATTTCACATTTGAAGATAAAGTATCTAACATGCTGTGCAGAAATGACAAATGTAATTGAAACCTAAAACATACACAATCCACCACTGAATGCATCCGCTGTCACCAGAGCACAATAGATGTTTCTTACTGTATTATATAATGTTCCAACATTTGTTCATTTAATAAATTCATTTAATGTAATGTACATTTGACAGTTAAAGAGTTAACATCTAAACAAACAGTTCTTTTACTAATATAAATCTTGTGTTTTTTTCCCAGGAAGTATGAAGACATACATTCTGTAGAGTTAAACTCTACAATTCTTGGTGAAACCTACTGCCTTCCTTTGTTTAACTCAGCATCGTTAAAGATAGCAGATTACCTTGCTTGTATTTTATATTTAGTGTATATGTGTATATTTTGTATTGTTTGGAGAATGTGTAATTGCTATCCTTGCTTGTGCTTTTCCTCCAGGCAAAATGTAAACAGAACAGATGTGTTCAGGAATCATTATTTGTTTAATATGAATCATTACAGTTGTTTTTTCTTCCATTTTGGTTTTAACCCTGGAGAACCCATGGGGTCATATTTGACCCAGGCTTTTATTTCATCGTCATATTCAACCCACACACCAAAGTAAAGATTTCTTTTTGCATTACAACCCAGTGTGCCCTATGTGAACCCATAACACTGACATTTAGTGGTAACTGACTGAACTAACCTGATTTTTTTCACATCAAACATGGCTGCTACTGTGCTTTTTATTTGGTGATATAAAAGCTGATGCCAGTGTTTTTAGTTCCTGCCTTAGAATAAAACTTTATGTGCATAGTCATTGATGAAAAGTTAAAATCAATAAATATATTTTGAAATGAGAATCTGGTCTTTCCTTACTAAGAAAGAACTCCTGCCTTTATGTCATGAGTGAAAGTTACCAGTTGGTCAAACATACTGGATATCCCAAGGGGTCATATATGACCCATGTCATTACATGTAGTAGGAAAGGGTTAATTTTAAAAAAAAAACACCTGTTTTAGGGTTCACTGGGTCTGTATCATCATTTCAGCCAAAGGAGATAGATTTCCTATTAGGATAAGGTGGTCTGGGTTTTCCAGGGTTAAAAGGAATGTCTCTGCCACCCCATGACATATCCTCCCCTCCATGGACATATATCCATCGTTTTTGTGGCAGTTACTTAAGGGGGCAGTTGCAAGCTGAACGCTCAATTATCATTCATAAACTATGGGCAATTTCAGAATGCCAGTTAGCCTAATCTACAACTTTTTGTATTATCTATATAGGATAGGGACCCTACAAGGGATCTTTGTACCAAAACAATAGGAAATAACTTTATGGGGGAGTACCCTGCCTCTTTTGAAATTTGATGTAAAAAACGATTCCACACTTACTCCCGGTTTGAGCGAACGCTGGCGTGTCTGACTGCCGCTGCTCTCCGCTCTATATGTTTCTGAAGCTCTGCAACCTGTTTGATTTTCCAGTTTTATCCAGTCTCACCTGAATTAGTTTTTATCATAACGTTTTACAAACTTACCTGGATACCACCTTCAGTAAAGCTGTACCTCCCAAACGTGAGCTTCCGCCACCATGCAGCGGCTGTTCTACTGTCCTCCTCCGTGAGGAAGTTACTGTAACACTTACTCTCGGGGTGTCGGTTGTCGGCTGCTGGTTATCGGTCATGCGCTTGTTCTGGCGGAGGTGATCTTGTAAAGTGGCCTAGTTTTTTGGCGTGCTGGCTAACGTGTGTTTAAAACCTGGAGGAGTATATGCGGCTGTATGATGTCTTTCCTTCTGATGCTTGTTGTGGGCTTGTTCGTTTTCACTACTCTCTGTGTGGTCTTGCAGGATTCATTACTGCCTTTCGGCTTGTGGAATTATAATGTGCCATTTTATTCATCTTCGGACTGGCAGTCTTTGAAGTTTAAAATCCGTCCAAAACTGCACGTTGAACTCCGCGATCACTGTATCGCACTTGGAATTGCTGGCCGGCCCCGGTATATACATCGGGCCTCCCGTCACGGACAGTGTACAAAGACTGCTTCCACTAGCTCAGCTACTGGAGTTACCATACCTGCTGTTTGCTCTTCTTATCACCGATGGCATACAAAAGCACGTCGGGATAAATAGGACCGTGAACCTTAAGAATCTCCGTCACCTGGGATCTGTTTCATTAGGCACCTCTATTAGGCACCTCCACTTCTTCATCGATTACTCACCCACCAGTCAAAATGGCTCTAGTGAATGCTAGATCACTGGCAAATAAAACACTTATTTTAAATGGTTTTTTTATTTCTCATACCTTGGACTTTTTGTTTATGACTGAAACTTGGGTAATAAATGGTGACATGTCATGTTTTGGTGAGCTGTCCCCCTCTGACTGTTCCTTCTACAGCACTCCCAGACCAAGTGGACATGGTGGTGGCGTAGCCACTGGTTTTACAAATTCATTCAAATGTAGACTTCTGCCTGCTGATGCCTTTCTCAGTTTTGAGGTGCAACTTCTAAAACGGATCTAAATGGACCTTTGCTTTGTGTGTTAGTTTACAGACCACCTAAAGCCTGTTCGACATTTATTCAGGATCTTCTGCTATCTTAATACTTCTGGACTTAAGTGCTGCATTTGATACGGTTGATCATAATATTCTTCTGAATCGACTTGAGTGTGTTGTCGGCGTGCAGGGTTTAGCCTTAGAGTGGTTTGCCTCATACCCAAAGGGGAGAACGTTTTCTGTAAATATTGGATCTATTACTTCTCCCGTTGCACCTATCCAGTGTGGTGTTCCACAGGGATCCATTCTTGGGCCTCTTTTGTTCTCCATTTATATGCTTCCTTTGGGTTCAATTCTTCGGAAACATAATATTAATTACCATTTTTACGCTGATGACCTCCAATTATATTTTCCACTCAAATCAGGAAATGTCTTTTCATCTGATCATCTTTTGTCATGTCTTAGTGAAGTCAAAAACCTGGATGGCAAAAAACTCTTTGCAATTTAATGAAAATAAAACCGAGGTGTTGCTATTGGGTCCTGCTTTTATTAATAACTCTATCAAAATACAGTTAGGTTCTCTAAGTAACAACCTACATGACTATGTAAAGAATCTTGGCGTCTATCTTGATCCTTTTCTCCACTTTGACAAGCATATAAATACCGTTGTAAAGAGTAGCTTTTTTCATCTCAGATCATTGGCTAAGGTGAAACACTTTTTATCCTGTAAAGACCTTGAAATTGTAATTCGTGCATTAATTTCTTCTCATCTGGATTACTGTAACTCTCTGTACGTTGGCCTACCTCAATCTACATTCTCTCGGTTACAGATGGTTCAAAATGCGGCAGCCAGATTGTTAACAGGTGCTAAGAAAAGGGATCACATCACCCCAGTTCTCGCTTCATTGCACTGGCTTCCTGTAAAATTTAGAGTTGATTTTAAGATTCTTCTTTTTGCATATAAGGCACTGCAAAATTCTGCTCCAGACTGTAACCTTATTACACCCTACGCAGCTTCTAGGTCTTTAAGATCTAACGATCAATTACTATTATCCGTCCCTCGTTCACGTTGTAAGACGAAGGGTGATCGAGCTTTTTCAGTAGTTGCCCTAAAACTCTGGAACAGTTTACCATTGCACATCAGAGCTGCTACATCATTGGACATTTTTAAATCAAGCTTAAAGACTTATTTCTACTCATTAGCATTCGGGTGGTGATGTGCATGTATTTTGCATAACTAATTTGTGTTAAATTGTTGTGTTATGAATTTTCTTTTTAATTCCTTTTATATTTGTTTTATCTTTTGCTGTTTATTTTTATTGTAAAGCACTTTGGATCAACTACGGTTGTGTTAAACATGTGCTCTATAAATAAATTTGACTTGACTTGACATACTAATGGGTAATACTGTCAGATGTATGTTGGCAAAAGAGAACTTGACAGTCAAGCAGTAGACTGTGGAGTTAAACAAAGTTCAAAGTCAAGGCTGTAACAATCCATTTATTGAAGTCTACAGTAAATGGTCACACACTCCAGATGAGTATCTAATGCAGAATTATGCAAAATTCTAAACATTATAAAACCATTGCCAAACCCAGCAAAGTGTAAAACACTAACAATTTTCTAAATAAAGTGCTGCATCTCACAAACTTTTGAGGTGACAGTAAACAGTGTGTAACACTAACACCGAGTGAAAAAGCAGAGTGGTGTGGCTGCTGAACTATTACAGTCGCAGACTGTTCACGCAACAACAACAACCTGGAGCCTGCACAATTCCCTCAAGCATAGATTTCTTGAAGGTGTCCTAACCATTCTGTAGCTCTGCACATAAGGCCAAATTATTTATAGTGTAAATAAGTCGGCTTAAAATGAAGACAGCTGCAGCACTGTACTGGTTGCGCCCACCAAGGTTGTTTGTACCAATATATTTATATAGAATGTGTATTGGTTCCCGCTCTCAAACTCTCGCGAGACTACGTTGCCGGTCGGCCCGGGAAAATGGTGACGCACGTGGTCACGTGACACGGAAATAAAAGCCAGTCCGGAAAAAGCCTCGTGGGCGGAGTTTGGAGTTTTCATCGCGCGGGTTCTAGTTGGTGTGAGCGGAGGTTTAAGGAGAACAGAGGAGACTGTGCTTTGCGGGATTAGTACCCTCTACATTGCTTCTCTCGGGTTCTCACTCTCCGTCATCGGCCTCCGGGGGGATTAGAGCATCATCTCTGGTCAGACCGATCCATCTCCTCCATTCACACAGACAATAACCTGGACTGTGGACATTTTACACACACACTCACACTCCAGTTCTCATTGTGGACATTTTCTATATAGTGTTTATTTATCAGTTTTATTGGTTGGTGCAGCTTTTTGTATAATCCACTTTTGGTTTGGTTAAATTGCTCTGGTGTGTGTCTTCTTCTTGAAGCCCTCAGGCACAAAGCTAAAGAGCCCTCATGTAGTGTAACCTTAGTTAAAGCCACTTCAGCTGAACCTTACCATTGTGTTTGGGGAGGCGGAGGAGTGTGTGGCAGGTATTTGCCTCTGGAAAGATTTTATTGACATCATGAAGGAACTGAATTTGGGGACGGTGTGGAAATCCCAGGGGAGGAACAGTTGATGCTCCAGATGTGAACTCCAACATCTGTTCAAGGGGAATTGGACTGCATTCTGCACAACGTTGGGAGTATACAGTACGAAGCCCAGAAAAGTCATTTATGCCTCTTAAACATTTTAATACCTACTCTAATTTATTTTTTTTTTGACAGGTATGATAAATGACAAATATGAAGAGCAAAATCTTGAAATTGTTCCACTAATATTTAAAAATAAACAAAAAATAAAGTCGTTCTTAGTAGGTCTTGTTTCATTCTACCTCCACAACTAAAAAGCAGTGATGTCCCTCACTCCATGATGGAGATGGAGAAGTGAAACAGTCAATGGATTATTAAAGGAATTTCCAAATACTTTGATAATTTAATCTATTGGGAATGAAAGTAAAGAAATCTTTGATCTCAGCTTCTTAAATGTTTTCTGGTTTCTTTACTTCTTTATTACAGTAAACTGAATATCTTTGAGTTGTGGCAAAATGACTCTTTTTGGACTGAACAACAAAATGACCTCAAAATCACTGTATTAAGTACATGACATTACTAATACAATAAATAGTATACCTTCAATATCAATTAACCAGTCACGCCAAAAACTAATTGTCATGTTCTCCACGGCTCTTCTGCTGCTGCCCTGCACAGAGAAGTCAACTTCAAATAAAGTGCAGAGGTCCTTCGGCTGAAGTGGCGTCTCCTCGTTTACAAACATGTAGAATATCGCCGGATTCCTTCCCAACTCGTCCAGTAAGCTCGAGGTTCTTAACCCCTCAACAAACCTGTAAAATGTGTTATGTAATGTGTCAGTTGTCCTGTGCTAATGACCGTTTTTATTTATCTGACCAAAGACAAGTGGGTGAAATTGCTTACTGGTCCAGGGCAGTCTGCATCCTTCCATTGACAAAGAAGTCTGCAGCAGACTGGACAAGGGAGTCCTTCTCCTCCAGGCTGGAGACATGTCTCAAGGCACCTATAATGCTGAGACTGTCCGCTGCCTCTGCAATGGCACTGTTCGCCTCCTGGCCCGTCATTGCTTCCTTTATCAGAGAGAGAGAGAGATGCACTTAAGAGACAAGGATAATTACAACATTGTGAAGTAGAGCCCAGAAGCCCTGGCTTTTAAGAATCTTGTACAGTATATAGATGAACATAGCTCTCCACAATAAATTGAACCGGTAGATTAAGATGATTAAGTTGCCAACTTCTTATTCATATTAAATTTACCCCTTTAATGAACTGTGGAGAGCTATGTTCATCTTTATACAAGATTCTTGCAGCTTGAAGGATGTTCACAGAACAGACTGTACATTCAGTGTGTAACACCTTTAATCTCCCACTTACTTTGATTAATTGTTCCCTGAAGGTCTGGTCACCAACTTCATCTCCCATGTAGGAGGTGTTGGTAATCCACAGATCTGCTGGAAAAGCCTTTCGGAGAAAAAGTGTGGACCAACTCCTCCATGAACAACACACACAGCGATCATTTTTGCCACGACTGTGTACAGTTTTGTCTGCGAAGCTAAAATGAAAAATAATGCAGTAAAATATAGAATTTTTTAAATAATTCTTACAACAATGCATGTTTTAACAATGTAGTGATGAGTGTTAGCAGAACTACGACTGACATAAGAATAAAAACAGACAAAACAAGAAATCAGACAGGAGAAATAGTTAAGGCAAGATTAGGTTTTCAAAATAAGTTTCCAAGAACAACTTACAAGGGAATTCTGCAGGTTGGGAGAAAACAGTCAAGAATGTGGGCTTACTTACCTTGAGTATCAAAGCACAACTGACGTTTCTTCTCATGACCCTCATGGATGGCCCTCACCAACAGCCTTAAGTATTCTCTTGTTGGGCCACCTTCATCAACTGCCCCTTCAGCATCGTCATCTTCATCCACAAACACAACGTCTAACTTTGCTTCAGGGTTAAAGTGCCTACGTTTGAATACTCGCAAGCTACACGGGAAAATGTTATTCCTGCATACATTTATTTGGTTGCTTGTTGAGCTGGAGCTTCCATCAACTTTGCTGACTAGTTTTTTCAGTCTGGTCTGTAGATCAATCCTGTAATCAAAGAAGTTTATTTTAGTCATGTCAAATGTTCCATATAATCATAGCAAATTTAATCACCTGATTAAAGGGTAACAAGATGAGCATCACACTGTGTTTACCGACTTTGAGGATAGTGGTACAATCATAAAATAATAATAATAATATCTATCTATCAAGGTTAATGAGAAAACTCACACTCATTCACAGGTCGTTTGAGGTCATGTAGTGATTGGGAGACAGATTTTGGCTCCTCTTGTTCATCAAGAATAATGATTGGTTCCTGGGCAGGTGAAGCAGTGAGTGGTTCTTCACCTTGAGAAAACAGGGTTTCTAGTGGGTGTGATACCAGAGTGACTGGTGGCTGGCTGGAGGATTCAGGCAGTGGTGGCAGAATAGAAGGCACAGAGAACCTTGGTTCAGTGGAACACAGTGTGAGCAGTGGCTGGCTGGAGGGAACAGCCATTGGTGGCTGGCTGGAGGACTCAGGCAGCAATGGCTGACCAGGAGATGCATGTTGAAGGACATACATGCCATCACTTTCTTGATGTGAGAGAATTTCCTTATTTGACAACAAACATGCACAATATGTGAGCTTACATGAATCAAACATGCATTCTGTTTTCATGTGACACAGGAAATAAAATACAACATACAGTTACATATTCACCTGTACATCCTGATATGATAACCAAAGTACATATAGAGTTGAAGGTGCCTTCATGCCATGATCCAGTATCGACCCTGAGGAACTGCTCTTAATTGATTTTGATGAAGTGGCTCGAATCAAAAATTTCACTCGCCATGTCTCCTTGTCCAACAAAGTCAAACAAAAATCCTAAAAACAGACATTTTGTTATACCGGCCAACTTTAACAATCCACTTAATCACCATGAAGACGACTGATATTTTTGTCGAGCTGAAAACCTCACCTGAATTGACTCAGACAAGTTGAATTTCCTCATGCTGATGTGTCCATCTGGATATTTAAATTTTAACAATTCCCCATCTGCCGGTTCATCACACACAGACACTCGCTGACGTCTTGTCTCAAAAGCCTGAAATGTCATTTAGTTCAGTAAATAAAATTCTACTGTTAGTTCAATATACTTATAACAAACAAACCTTTTGATGCCTTTCCTCAGAGGCCTGATAAACCAGTTTCTTCAGCTCCTGTTGACGGAACAAAAAAAAAAAAAAAGGAAATTTAGTTTTTTGTAAGCGCATGGAAAACGTACATGAAAAACTTGAGGAATCTTACCTTTTCTTCATCCACTAACAAACTTTCTTTATCCTCCTGGTCCTGTGGCCATGTATTGTATTGCTCGCCATTCTTGAAGAGCCTTGAGGAGTAAATTGTGAAAAAGAGATTTATCACCACTCATGACAAAATAGTACACACACACACACAGAAACACACAATGTATTTAATTAAGCTCTTCTAGACCACGTCACAATGAGTTACCTGATCTGAAACCATATTTAGAGCTTGAGTATTCTCAGCCCAAACTGTCACATCTTGTAGCGAAGCAACTGAGAATTGCTGGAATGAATTCTGGGATTTAGCAAAAGATGGGGAGGTCACCTGGTAATGTACAGAATAGACTAATTATTTTTGCTTCAGTTAATTGGGGTTAAATAGACTTTTTCAAAATAACCTCTTTTGGTGGTAAAAGGACGGTCTACCTTTTCACAGCAGCCTAAAGTTACATGAAAGATTATGCTTACCACTCATCAACATAAAAAGCACAACGCACATGTCTAAGATGGGTAGATAGCAATCATTTTAATCTTGTTTACCTCAATGGTTCTCAGCTCTGATCCTGGAGGACCACTGCCCTGCACATTCTGGTGACTTCTCAGATCCCAGCACACCTGATTTAACTAATCAACTAACTAAGAGCATTTTCTTAATTGAAGCAGGTGTGGTAGAGAAGGGAAAGCAGTAACATAGCCGAGGCAGTGATCCTCCAGGAATAAGGCTGAGAACCAGTGCTTTACCTGATCTGAAACGACATTTTCCTCAGTCACTTGTGAGATCTCCTCTAAAGCTGCAGCTGTGGACAGTGGTGGAAATTAATTCTGCGGGTTGCCAGACGGTGCTGATGTTATCTGATGGTAAACAGGGACACTTTATAACTTCATGTACAGACATGTGACACAGAGAACAATAACATTACTGAAAATGATCTAAATCCTTATGTATATACAGTATTTCCATACTGTACCTGTAAGACAGTAGCTCGTGGCACAATGTAAAGTCTGCTTTTGCCAACTGAGGTTTTTAGCTCTTTTACAGAACTAACTTGTAATTTCTGTATTTTGCGTCCTTTGCCTGCCCTTGCCAATTCAAAACCTACCAAATTTAAACTGATATGAGGATAACTTTGGCAAACAAAGTTGTTTAATTCAGGTAAACTCCATTTTATGTCAGTCTTTGACTTTGCAGCCTTCATAGACTCATGCACAGGTTTTCCTAAAAATAGAAATGGAAAGCATCAGTATGATCAGTTTCAAGTGGCAGAGTAACACATTCTCAGCTTCCAGTTATATAGAGACCCATAGAATAGTTGAAAGCCATGAAATAAGATTGTTTTCTTAATAAGCTTTTCTCACAATGGGAGAGGTTCCTGGGAAGGTTCACCACTGTTCCATGTTTTTGCCATTTGTGGATAATGGCTCTCACTGTGGTTCACTGGAGTCCCAAAGCTTTAGAAATGGCTTTATAACCTTTACCAGACTGATAGATCTCAATTACTTTTGTTCTCATTTGTTCCTGAAGTTCTTTGGATCTTGGCATGATGTCTAGCTTTTGAGGTGCTTTTGGTCTACTTCTCTGTGTCAGGTAGCTCCTATTTAAGTGATTTCTTGATTGAAACAGGTGTGGCAGTAATCAGGCCTGGGGGTGACTACAGAAATTGAACTCAGGTGTGATAAACCACAGTTAAGTTATTTTTTAACAAGGGGGGCAATCACTTTTTCACACAGGGAGATTTGGAGTTTTTTTTCTCCCTTAATAACGTAAACCTTCATTTAAAAACTGCATTTTGTGTTCAATTATGTTATCTTTGACTAATAGTTAACGGTTTTTGATGAGCGGAAACATTTAAGTGTGACAAACATGCAAAAGAATAAGAAATCAGGGAGGGGGCAAATAGTTTTTCACACCACTGTATCTCTGGGTTATCTATCTCTGGGTTGAACAGTAAGCCGCTCCCGCCAATATCAAACCCCTCGTCCTGTACTTCTGACACAATTACAGATATCTGCAACGTCATTCTGTCTAGTCAAAACTATATTTCAAGATATCTGTAATTACAATTTGACTAGGCAGAATGAAAGTTAAAGATATCTATAATTCGATAAGAGATATCTCATTCTAAATTATGACTATCCACAATTGCTGTTAGAGATATCTACTATTTAATTCTGACTAGTGACAATACCAGTTCCAGATATCTAAACAGGACATTATAGATATCTTTAATTGAGGTGAGTTGAAGATATCTTGAATTGGAATTGTGACTAGACAGAATTAAATTGTAGATATCTCTAACAGGAATTGTGGATAGTCAGAATTTACTTGTAGATCTCCACATTGTGAAATGTTCATATCTACACCTGAGTTAAAGATATCTGTAAAGGGAAACTCCATAGAGATGAATGGGGAAAGTGACGTCATTCGTCCTAGTAAGAATGACGTTGTGGATGTCTGGAATGACAGTTACACATATCTATAACTGAGTTGTGGATATCTGTAATACATATCCAGACTTGCCATTAAATGTTAAAACGGCTTGCCATATGCTTCGCCTCTTTCACCGCCTTCCGGTCCCACAACCGCTTTCGTAAACACGCTGACGTCATCATCGGAGCTCTTCCTGAACAGAGATAGATATATATATATATATATATACTGGATGGCCAAGATGGCGCTGTTCCGAGCAGACGTGCTGCGCGCTTAATCCTCAGCCGTCACCGTCATTTCCATGTAATAAGTTAAGGAAAGTAAATTTTTCTTTTCATTTCATGTAAAATACATTTCAGGGCCTAGTATTAACTTTTTGAAAACTCGGTTATATGGGCAAACGCAAGGCAAAACATCACTCCGAGGCGAGTATGGAGATAAATGTAAATATCGTGCCGTCCCAACTCTTCGCCCCGAATCCCGATGAAGCAATGCTGACAGAATTAACCGGTAACTCAGCTGATATTATCGAGGCAGAGAACTCTGGCAACTCCATTACCGTGCAGCCCAGCTAAAAGCCCAGCACCAAAAAGAGGAAAGACTAGTGCTAATTCTCCTGAATGTGAGATCAACAAGGTTATGGCTGCCATTCAGTCTCTTTCTGCAAAATGTCAAACTAAAAGGTTTCAACTATGGAGAAAACCGTGAGAAACACTGATCAGGCCATGACTTTTCTGAATGAATCAGTGGAAAAACTCCTCAAAGACACCAACAACCACAAAGAGAGAATTTCAGCATTGGAAAAAAATACATTAAACTTGAGAGAAGAAAACAAACAAGTCAAACTTCAGCTGCTGGAGGCGAATAGCTATCGACGAAGATGGAGCCTGAGACTGCAGGGGATGAAGGAGGAAGAGCAACAAGAACATACTCGGGATCTGGTGATCAAAGTCCTTAGCAAGATCTCCCCCAAGATTGCAGAGAAATGACCGGAGCTGGTGGATTCGGTGCATAGAATTGGACAAAAGAAGGACGGTATTTCAACAAGAGGCAGAATCATTCAATTCAGCACTTTCGTCATATCGTCTGGAGGGATGCAAGAGGTTGAAAATTCCTGGAGGAAGCCCATCTCCGTTTAAAAGAAGACCTGTCACCTGACGAAAGAGCGATGCGGGCCAAAGCCTGGCCTCTGGTCAAAAAAGCCAGAGAAGAAGGCAGGAGAGCATCATTCGTCTGTGCCTTTGCTTATATCGAAGGTTACAAAGTTAATATTGATGTTAAAACAATATGAGTGAAAAAGGACACACGAGGACATTTTATACCCGATGCTTTTATTGGACGTTTTTTGTCCCTATTTAAAATGCTGTTGTGTTGAATCTCGTTACATGTGTAAGATCCCGGTGGGTCTAACTGTTCTCACTGTAACAAGTAACTTAGTCTAATTTAGGAGGTCTTGTTCAGTGTTCTATCCTTTTCTGGTTCTTCATTCATTTACTCATTTATTTATTTATTTATTGGATGACAGTTTTCAGTTTTGGCAAACTAGACATTATCTCTCTTAATGTCAGAGGTTTAAGAGATTTGGATAAAAGAGGCACTTTTTCTCTTCATTAAACACAGGGAGGCTCAAATGATTTGACTTCAAGAAACACATTCTTGTGTTAATGATGTAAAGTTTTGGAAATCGCAGTGGGGAGATGCTGCATACTTCTGTCATGGCACAAACCACCCTGCAGGGGGCGCTGTTTTCTTAAATACATTGAAGGGAGGAAATTATAATAATCCTAACCATAGACAATACAAAATGTATCATTTGCAATGTTTATGGACATAATAATAAGTCTTTAAATGTATATATGTTTGAATAAATTGGCCTGATATTACTAGATCTAAAAGGAAAGTACACAGATGCTTATTTATTGATTGGAGGTGACTTCAGTGAAGCCCCTAATGACTCTTTAGATCGAGTCCCTCGAAAGAGTAGTACATCTAAAGTTTTTGAGTTGCTTGTTGATAAGTTTCAGGTTACTGATGTTTGGTGTTTTCTACATCCTCATGATCAGGAATATACATGGACAAACAATGCTCTTACACTGAGTTATTTGGATTTGGTGAGAAATGTATAAAAATGGTTAAAATGATATATAAGGACATTAACAGTTGAGTTCTCTTACAATTTGAAACTTCTAATAGATTTCCTATTAACAGAGGAGTTAGGCAAGGTTGTGGAATCTCCCCCTTTCTGTTTTTATTAGTTGTGGAACGACTTTCTTTAAATATTCGAAATAGTCCTGATATTAAAGGGTTGACCATTTTTGATCGTGAGATTTTCACAACTTGCGGACGACACAACCCTGTTTTTAGAAAACACAAATCAGATTGCAAAAGCTCTTGAAATGATAAACACCTTCTCAGAGGCTTCTGGTTTAGAATGAAATATTCCTAAATGTGAAATTCTTTGTTTATTTCATAACTTTGAAATCTCCATGAATAATATACCTATTAAAGATAATGTGAAATATCTCGGCATCTACACTTCCAAGAAAATCTCTCTTAGGCAAGAAATTAATTTTCTTCCTAAAATTAAAAAAACTAAACTAATCTTTAACAATTGGCTTCAAAGAGATTTGTCTTTCCTTGGTAGAGTTCTTTTAATAAAGGCAGAAGGTCTGTCTCATTTTATATACCCATCTTTCTCATTATTCGTACATGATAATACATGTAAACAAATTAATAATCTATTGTTCAAGTTTTTTTTGGAAAAACAAACATGCTCTTTGTGGTAGGAAAGTTGATGGAGGTTTTGATCTGATTGATTTCTTTGACATAAATTACACTTTCCAGGTAAACTGGGTTAAGAAGTGGGTTAATGCACCCGACTCTATTTGGTACTTTATTCCTCATAATATCTATAAAAACGTGGGAGGTTTTAGATTTTTGTTATCGTGTAAATTCTCTCCTTCTAAACTCCCCATAAAACTCTAAACTTCATGAACAGACACTTTTGGCATGGAAACTTTTTGTTCACAATTTCTCCCCGAATAAAGAGACGCTATGGAACAACGAATGTATCTTATTAAAGAACAAGTCGATCTTTCTTAAGAATTGGCATGAAAAAGGTATTGATTATCTTTGTGATATACTAGATCCTCAAGGGAAACTTTATTCCTATTCTGAATTCATGTTTAAATATAATTTCCCTGTTGTTGATGAGGAATTTCTTACACTTGTTAAAGCTATACCTAATGGTCTTGTTCACTTAATGAAATGTCATTTATCATTTCAAATGATTGTAAAAAGGGAGACTAATTTTTGGGTGGATGATAAATGTATTTATGACCCAAAGTGTAGCAATAAAACTATAAGAAATGTGTTTCAGTCAAGGAAAAGAGTAACGCCGAGGGGAACATTGATCTGGAACTCTTTAATAGACAAGATTAAGTGGAAAAAAAGCACGGCTATTACCTTATACATTTTGTATCACCAATAAAGTTAAAGAAGTGCATTTAAAGATTCTGCATAATAAAGACCCCACAAACGAGATTACATGTAAATTTGGTAATAGTCATTTAACTTGTAATTTCTGTAATGTCAGTATTGAATCCATTGTTCATGTGTTTTTTGAGTCTCCTTGTTAAAACGTTTTGGATTGATTTATCTAAAGTCTTTTCTTCAAAATCTAATGTACATATTGATTTTACTTTGTGCCATATAATTTGTTACTTTTCTCATTGTAATCAGAACAATGAATATATAGGAAATGTATTTATTTTACTGGGACAATATTACATCCATAAATGTACATTTTTATCAATATTCCCCAAATTATATCATTTTCTCTGTGATTTCAAATACATAATGACTACGCTTAAAAATACTAATAACAAAAAAGTGCCAAACTTGTGAAAGTGTACAACGATTTGATGAATATCACATAAATCCTCTTTTTTACATTTGTACTCTTTTAGTTTATACATTGTTTATTATTTTCTACTTTTATTTAAGTTTATTTATAGCTTACTGTTTATTTCTTTATTATGTCTGATGTTATTGTTACGACCCCCGGTCTAGGGACACAACAAAGAAAATAATAAATTATAAATAAATGAACCTTGCAACCAAGAATTCAGTGCGTGAGTTTTTATTTTAATAAACACACACATACAGGAAGCTCTGGGCTTCAGGGGGGTCGGTTCTTCGTACGTCGCTTGAAACATCCGGGATGAACAGACACATCTAAGATGAGATCATGGTGCTAATTACACTCCGGCTAAGTCGGTTCTTCCAGCACACCTGTTGTTGATGATTAGTCTGGCCGGATTGAGTTGTCTAGGATTATTGCGCGTTCGTGTGTTGGTTTAAAAGGCGATATGCATCGACAGTAGAAACACTGATCACAAGCCCTTTGATTGGTGACGAAATGACAAAAGAACAAGCTAATTTTTTTTGTAACACCTGTTATGCGCTGAAATACTTCCCTGCCATGGATTCCCCCTCACACACACACACACACACACATAATCGCTATCAAACATTATATTAGAACATATGTGCATATGGTTTACAAATTACATGAGAAAATAATAAATAAGAAATATGAAAATAAATATGTTGTATACAGAATAGAAATATGAATATTTTTTTCAAAAACGTATACTTTTATATTGTTTACTTTATAATAAAATTAGTTGTCCAATTTTTCATTATAATTTTTTTATTATATATAAATATTTATTTGCATATTCATGAAGAACCCCTGAAAAATAAGTGTTACAAAATAAACATTATACAAGAATTTGAATTAATTGTCTTGAGGGCTGTCTCGTGCCTAGAGTTTATTATAATCATAAAAAACCTATGAATTTATGTTCTAATATAATATTTGATAGCATATATAAGTATATATATATATATATATATAAGTACTAAAGAAGTATTTTTGAACCCTAGTATCTATACTTTTACTCAAGTAATGAATGTGAATACTTTTGACACCACTGTATGCATGCAAGATACTTTTCTTTCCCCACGTGAGTTCAATTCAATTCAATTCAGTTTTATTTGTATAGCGCTTTTAACAATTGACATTGTCTCAAAACAGCTTTACACAATCAAAAGAATTATTTAAGTTTGTATGGAATGTGAATGTGTATGAATCAAAATGTTCAGATATTCCCTGGCGAGCAAGCCCGAGGGCGACAGTGGCAAGGAAAAACTCCCTGAGACGGTAATAGGAAGAAACCTTGAGAGGAACCAGACTCGACAGGGAACCCATCCTCATCTGGGTGAAACAGATAGCAGGAAATGATCTGCATTTATACAGTGTTAAGTGTTAGGTTCAGCTATAATAGTTGATGTTAATTGATGTTATAATAGATGATGAGTCAGTCCACGTCAGCGCTCTTTAACCAATCAGATGTGACCTCACCATTTCAACCAATCATAACCCGGCAGGAGCGCAGCCTTAATCCTGGTTACATGAAATAAAGCTGCTACCGAGCAGGTTCAAGCTTACGGACATGTTGCTATGACAACAAGTGCGAGATGAGCATCGAAGAACGAAACAATCCAAGATCAGGACAAATCCACAACAATCAAATCCAGCTAACTGAGTTAGTGACGTACGAAGACACACCCCCTGGGCTTCAGGATTGAGCCAAGCCAAAACAATAAACACCCCCTCTATCTCCACCCTCAAACTAACTAAACTACCAAAAGAACACTGAAATCAAAATACAAGAACTAAACTAACTACCTAGCTATTTATACACAAACAGGAGAAAACGGGGGACAACAAAAATGGCGCCCAACCCCTACTGCTTCCTTATAACTATATACAAAAAGAATAAACAATATATACACAATATTTACAACAAAAGAAACTATATACAATAGCGAGAGGAACACTTCCATCCACGCTAACACAAACAAACAAAAAGAAAACCCAAAACAACAAACAGGAAGGAGAGAGGGCAAGGCGCGACACACAGGCTCTCTCTCTCTCTCCAACCAAACAAACATGGAGTAAAATCACTGTCAAAAATATTCCTGCGTAAAAAAAAGATGTGTGTGTGTGTGTGTGTGTAATCTACGGCCACGACAGCGTACAGATACGAGATTTTGTGTGTTTGTTACAATACAACTCTGAAATATACGACTCTGACCGCTTACAGATACGAATCTCGTTGTTACAACTCCTCTGTTTCACGGACGAATTGTGAAATTACGGCTACGAATGCTGCGCGTGAAACCACTGTCCAAAATACGTCATCAAGATCACAGGCATTACTATCAGAGGGAAGATTAATCGATTCCACGATATGCGCATGATTCTGAGTGCTTACTTACTATAGTTAAACTATCTTCTTAATATTAATCCTTTCTGTAATTAGTGATAACTAACCCTTAGAAATTTGGGTGGAATTGTGCACTTACCTGAGACGATGAGTGAGCTATTGGCTGCTGATCCGCCATTTTTGGCGCCTGTGGTTTAAACCGCTAAAAAGGGCTCATGCGCATATCGTGGAATCGATTAATCTTTATCTTTATTAATCTAAGTCACACACAAGGCATAAGTCGCGCACTTCCTGTTTTCACCCGCCAGCTTAAAAAGTCGCGCAGATCAATAGCCAGCCAATCGCGGCGCACGTCACGGCACGTTCCATCGAGGCGGGGCTTCCTGTGTGAAGGACAGCAAGAGAGAGAGAGAAAGAGGGGGGGGGGGGGGGAGATCGCGCACCCGCCGTCGCGCATGCGCACATACGTGCACTACACCTCTGCACGTAACATTATAATGTCATCCATTATTATATTGTAATGTTGAAGTTATATATACCTGCAAAATAAAAAAGATATATATATATATACTGACTGGATGTCGCCTTGGGCCTCTAAGCAATACGTCAACATCGCCGCCATCTTGTGTCTATTTATTTATATTTTATATATACTTTATTTTATATTATTCATGTGTTTTTTCATATCACTATCAGCATCCCTGTAATTGTTTTGTGCAATTGTTTAGAACATATTAATTAGTTATGTAGGTGTGTCTAAGTATTGTATTGTATATGATATATCACAGATTTATGACAGAACATAGATTAATTAATTATTTTACTTCTATCATAAATATATGTCTGACATTTATAATAAACCAAACGGCTTGAAAATCGCTTGAAAATGAAGCAGATGAAGGTGATTTTAATGGTTGTTAGTTTCTCTGCCAATGTTAACTAATACAGAGTGGACGCGGCTTCCCGCGACACGAGATGTCGGCCGCGCTGACGCATCGTTCCTGTGGACAGCAGCGTCACAGGCCACATCTACTCACTATCAGAGGTGGAAAGAGTAATAAAATGTTGTTTTAAAATGTTAAAATGTTGTTACTTCAGTGAAATTTTACTTAAGTACAAGTAAAGTTACCATTATAAAAATCTACTCAAGTAAAAGTAAAAAGTAGCTCATTAAAAAATTTACTAGTTAGAGTTACTTTTTTATTTTTTTAACAGCGGGGGTGGGGTGAGGCATTCTAGCGTAGTTCAAAAAAGATCAGCAGATATAAATCTCAAACTAGTTGTTTTTAACTGAAGGAACACCTTTGCATAATAAAGCTGTTGTCTTTCTTGTGCTTGAAAATCAAAGTGGTCACTTAAATATGGTGTTACGTCCCAGTCTAGGGTCATACAGCAAAAGAATGGTTCAGGGTTCTATTTTAAACTGTATGGAAATGGTGGTATATGGCAGAAAGAACTAGATCCAATCATTAACTGATGAAATAATGAGGTTTGTATATACAAACACACACACCAGGAGAGGAGGATCAGATTCAGGGTGGACCCAGGCCAAAATAATAAACAAAATGGTATTTATATTTAGTAGCTAAATTACCTGTAAAAAGAAACAACAACAAAAAAACACACACAAACAAAAATACAGGTACCTTCCCGGACTCCCTAAACCAAAAACAGTGAAATTATCTACAAATATATACAAAGACCAACCAAACCAAAGGGACAAAGCAATAATCAAAGTTAATTGGAGGCAAAAAGTCAAAACCGGAATAAACAACCAAATATCAAAACGCCAAAATCACAACCACTTTCCTCTTTCCCGCGTCTCTCTCCGGTTTATATATGGTCGCGCTAGTCGATGACGTCACTCTCAGGGCGGAAGCGACCGTGTGGAAGGTCGGGTAGCTGCCGATGTCAGAAAACCTGGAGTGGAGTCTGGAGTATGAATATGATTTAAAATGTAGCGAATTACAATACTTCAAACAAAACGTACTTTAGTAAAAGTAAAATTACAGATTTTGAAAACTACTTTAAAAAGTGGAAATACACAAAAAAGCTACTCAATTACAGTAACGCGAGTAAATGTAATTCGTTACTTTCCACCTCTGGTCACTATATATATATATATATATATATATATATATATATATATATATATATATATATATATATATATATGTATATATACATACACACACACACTCAGCAAAAAGAGAAACGTCCTCGGACTTTCAGCTGTTTTTACTTTCAGTAAACTTAATGTGTAAATATTTGTATGAACACTAAAAGAGTCGACACCATAAGACATAAAGTAAAAATGTTTCCCAATGTGTCCCTGAATGAAGGGAGGCTGAATATCAGTCAGTAGCAGTCAGTATCTGGTGGCCACCAGCTGCTTGAAGTACTGCAGTGCATCTCCTCCTCATGGACTGGACCAGATTCGTCAGTTCTTGCTGTGAGATGGAGGGATCGTGTGTTCCTGGTGGACGAGATTGTGTCTCGTAGCCGTCCTTGACTGTAGTGTAACAGTGGTCCAGTGTCCTTTTACCCCTGGTGGGGCAGGTGAGGTGCTGATTAAAGTCCGGTGTTGTGTGAGCGCCTCTTTTCTTTCTCCTTTTGTGATGTAGGTAAATTATTATGGATTAATTGTCCAAAAACGCTTTTGCTGGTTGTGTGTTCTGTCATGTCTCAGGTTGGATCACCAAGTGTAAAGAATCTGGAGTTACTTCAGTATTCACCCAGGAAGGTCTGCTGGATGTAGTAGGAGGTTCTGTCACTCAAAAGAACCAATCTGGAGAGAATGTGACTGAGTTCAACACTGAATGAATAAAGGATTAAGACCCTTAACTAATGAATTCAATTATCTACAGACAAAATCTCTCTATTCAATTATGACTCGGCATAAATACATAAACCTTCACTTTGGAGGAAATCCATAAAACCAGTCACAGCTGAGTGTGTACACACACACACACACACACACACACACTGTAAAGTTTAAATAAATGTAAAATAGATCCTAATCTACTGTAGATCTCCACATTCCGTTGCAGTAAAATGCGCGAGGTCTCCAGATTCTGTTGCTGTAAAATAGACCAGGGGGGTCGGTTCTTCGTACGTCGCTTGAAACATCCGGGATGAACAGACACATCTAAGATGAGATCATGGTGCTAATTACACTCCGGCTAAGTCGGTTCTTCCAGCACACCTGTTGTTGATGATTAGTCTGGCCGGATTGAGTTGTCTAGGATTATTGCGTGTTCGTGTGTTGGTTTAAAAGGCGATATGCATCGACAGTAGAAACACTGATCACAAGCCCTTTGATTGGTGACGAAATGACAAAAGAACAAGCTCAATTTTTTTTGTAACACCTGTTATGCGCTGAAATGCTTCCCTGCCATGGATCCCCCCCCCACCACACACACACACACATAATCACTATCAAATATTATATTAGAACATAATATGCACATATGTTTTACAAATTACATGAGACAATAAAATAAAATAAGAAATATGAAAATAAATATGTTGTATAAGGAAAAATAGAAATATTAACATCTTTTTCAAAAACATGTATACTTTTATATTGTTTACTTTATAATAAAATTAGTTTTGTCCAATTTTTCATTAGACTTTTTTTTATTATATATATATATATATTTGCATATTCATAACGAACCCCTGAAAAATAAATGTGTTACAAAATAAACAATGGTCTTGAGGGCTGTCTCGTGCCTAGAATTTATTATAATAATAAAAAACCTATGAATTTATGTTCTAATATAATATTTGATATCAATTTTATATATATATATTTATATATATATATATGCAAGATACTTTTCTTTCCCCACGGAGTCAGTCCACGTCAGCGCTCTTTAACCAATCAGATGTGACCTCACCATTTCAACCAATCATAACCCGGCAGGAGCGCAGCCTTAATCCTGTTTACATGAAATAAAGCTGCTACCGAGCAGGTTCAAGCTTACGGACATGTTGCTATGACAACAAATGCGAGATGAGCATCGAAGAACGAAACAATCCAAGATCAGGACAAATCCACAACAATCAAATCCAGCTAACTGAGTTAGCGACGTACGAAGACACACTTCAGGGGGTGAAGGCAAAATTCTTTTGGCCTTATATTGGACAGAACTCGAAGTCCTGCTGTAAAATCAACTGGAAACCACAAGTTTTGTTGGAATTAAATCCAAAGTTCTGAAATTGTCTAGATGTTCAGTCAGCTTCCTCAATCAAGATGCTGTTGGTTCCTCTATTACCATTTTGTATTATTTTTCCAAGTAATTTAAAACAGCAAACAAATGCATAATTTCAGATAAAGTCAAATAAATCCATAAATGAATGAAACAAAACTCTACATGTCCTGTTTGTATGTGAATGGAGCTATTATTATTATTATTATTATTATTATTGTTATTATTATTATGGTTATTATTATTATTATTGTTAGTATTGTTATTATTATTATTGTTATTATTACAAACCGGATTCCAAAAAAGTTGGGACACTAAACAAATTGTGAATAAAAACTGAATGCAATGATGTGGAGATGGCAAATGTCAATATTTTATTCAGAATAGAACATAAATCACGGAACAAAAGTTTAAACTGAGAAAATTTATAATTTTAAAGGAAAAATATGTTGATTACAAATGTCACGGTGTCAACAAATCCCAAAAAAGTTGGGACAAGGCCATTTTCCCCACTGTGTGGCATCTCCCCTTCTTCTTACAACACTCAACAGACGTCTGGGGACCGAGGAGACCAGTTTCTCAAGTTTAGAAATAGGAATGCTCTCCCATTCTTGTCTAATACAGGCCTCTAACTGTTCAATCGTCTTGGGCCTTCTTTGTCACACCTTCCTCTTTATGATGCGCCAAATGTTCTCTATAGGGGAAAGATCTGGACTGCAGACTGGCCATTTCAGTACCCGGATCCTTCTCCTACGCAGCCATGATGTTGTGATTGATGCAGAATGTGGTCTGGCATTATCTTGTTGAAAAATGCAGGTTCTTCCCTGAAAGAGATGACGTCTGGATGGGAGCATATGTTGTTCTAGAACCTGAATATATTTTTCTGCATTGATGGTGCCTTTCCAGACATGCAAGCTGCCCATGCCACACGCACTCATGCAACCCCATACCATCAGAGATGCAGGCTTCTGAACTGAGCGTTGATAACAACTTGGGTTGTCCTTGTCCTCTTTGGTCCGGATGACATGGCGTCCCACATTTCCAACAAGAACTTCGAATCGTGACTCGTCTGACCACAGAACAGTCTTCCATTTTGCCACACTCCATTTTAAATGATCCCTGGCCCAATGAAAACGTCTGTGCTTGTGGATCTTGCTTAGAAATGGCTTCTTCTTTGCACTGTAGAGTTTCAGCTGGCGACGGCGGATGGCACGGTGGATTGTGTTCACTGACGATGGTTTCTGGAAGTATTCCTGAGCCCATTCTGTGATTTCCTTTACAGTAGCATTCCTGTTTGTGGTGCAGTGTCGTTTAAGGGCCCGGAGATCACGGGCATCCAGTATGGTTTTACGCCCTTGACCCTTACGCACAGAGATTGTTCCAGATTCTCTGAATCTTCGGATGATATTATGCACAGTTGATGATGATAACTGCAAAGTCTTTGCAATTTTTCGCTGGGTGACACCTTTCTGATATTGCTCCACTATCTTTCTGTGCAACATTGTGGGAATTGGTGATCCTCTACCCATCTTGGCTTCTGAGAGACACTGCCACTCTGAGAAGCTCTTTTTATACCCAATCATGTTGCCAATTAACCTAATTACTGTTAATTGGTCTTCCAGCTCTTCGTTATGCTCAAATTTACTTTTTCCAGCCTCTTATTGCTACTTGTCCCAACTTTTTTGGGATTTGTTGACACCGTGAAATTTGGAATCAGCATATTTTTCCCTTAAAATGATAAATTTTCTCAGTTTAAACTTTTGTTCCGTAATTTATGTTCTATTCTGAATAAAATATTGACGTTTGCCATCTCCACATCATTGCATTCAGCTTTTATTCACAATTTGTTTAGTGTCCCAACTTTTTTGGAATCCGGTTTGTATTATTATTGTTATTATTATTATGGTTATGGTTATTATTATTATTGTTGTTGTGGTTGTTGTTATTTCTTGCATTGCTTGGAGTAGGCCCAGATGTTTTAATGAGTTCTTCATTGATGTCTGTATCTGTATCAGGTGTGACTCCAGCAGGAAGCTGAGTGCACTGACTCTGATTGGTTCCGTTGAGAAACTGACTCGACTGACCACAGGAAATCCCAGCTAATTCAATTCAATTCAATTCAATTTTATTTGTATAGCGCTTTTAACAATTGACATTGTCTCAAAACAGCTTTACACAATCAAAAGAATTATTTAAGTTTGTATGGAATGTGAATGTGTATGAATCAAAATGTTCAGATATTCCCTGGCGAGCAAGCCCGAGGGCGACAGTGGCAAGGAAAAACTCCCTGAGACGGTAATAGGAAGAAACCTTGAGAGGAACCAGACTCGACAGGGAACCCATCCTCATCTGGGTGAAACAGATAGCAGGAAATGATCTGCATTTATACAGTGTTAAGTGTTAGGTTCAGCTATAATAGTTGATGTTAATTGATGTTATAATACTTGATGTAAAATGGAGTCCAGTAGTTATTCGAGACTCAGATAGACTTGTAGAAAGTTCCAGTCCTGAACTATCGAATTGTCAAGTCCTCAGAGAAACAGCTGACCACACCAGTCGAGGCCAGAACCATCTTCTAAGTATAGAGAATCATCCCCAGACACCAGACGCATCCTAAAGAGACACACGGGGCATCCATGCGATGAGACCTCCAACCAGAAACCGGGCACCAGGATGGATCAGACAGGTCCGAAGGGCAGAGGGAGTCTGGATCACTGGCAGCTCAGGAACCACATGTGTAGCTCGACAGAGAGAGAGAGAGAAAGAGTGAAAGGGGGAGACAGGGGGAGAGAGGAAAGAGAAAGAGGGGGAGGAAGAGAAGAGGAGGAGAGATTGCAATTAGGTATGGTCACAGTCACAATGTCTAACGTGAATGTATATTTACTGTAGAGTGCAAGCAGGGACTCCGGCAGGACTAATTATGACAGCATAACTAAAAGGGAGAGCCAGAAGGAAACACAAACATGAGGGCTCCCTGAGATGTAAAGCAAACAATCACCTCACCGTCAACAAACCTGAGTGATCAAATGAGACTGAGGAAGACAGCATCTAAACATACCAGTTCACCATAATACTCTACGTCCATGAGTCCCCCAGATCTGCTCCTTTACCTTATGGCAAATCTATTTATAAAATGCTTGGTTAAATAAATAGGTTTTTAGCCTAGACTTAAACACTGAGACTGTGTCTGAGTCCCGAACACTATTTGGAAGACTATTCCATAATTTTGGGGCTTTGTAAGAAAAAGCTCTGCCCCCAGCTGTAGTTTTCATAATACGCGGTACTGATAAGCAGCCTGCATCCTTTGACCGAAGTAGGCGTGGCGGATCGTAAGACACTAGCAGTTCGCTCAGATACTGCGGCGCGAGACCATTTAATGCCTTATATGTCAAGAGTAGTATTTTAAAATCAATGCGAAATTTCACAGGGAGCCAATGCAGTGAAGATAGGATAGGGGTGATGTGCTCATATCTTCTGGTTCTAGTGAGGACTCTCGCTGCTGCATTTTGGACTAGCTGAAGCTTGTTTATGCACCTAACTGAACAACCAGACAGTAAGGCATTACAATAGTCCAACCTAGAAGTGATAAAAGCATGAACTAGTTTTTCTGCATCATTTAGCGACAATATATTTCTTATTTTGGCGATATTTCTAAGGTGAAAGAATGCTATCCTGGTGATATTATCTACATGAGCTTCAAATGAAAGGCTGGAATCTATAATCACGCCGAGGTCTTTTACTGTTGCACTTGGCGGAACGGAAAGGCCATCTAAAGTTACGGTGTGATCTAAGATTTTACTTCTAGCTGTATGCGGTCCTATGACTAGAACTTCTGTCTTATCCGGATTAAGCAGAAGGAAGTTAATTAGCATCCAATTTCTTATGTCCTGAACACATTGCTCAACTTTAGTAAGATGGTTTTTCTCATCAGGTTTTGTTGAGACGTATAGCTGTGTGTCGTCTGCATAACAATGAAAACTAATACCATGCTTACGGATTATGTTGCCCAGAGGAAGCATGTAAAGGGAAAAAAGCAGTGGGCCTAAAACTGAACCCTGCGGAACGCCAAACTCCACTAGAGAACATGCAGAATAATCACCATTTAAGTCTACATACTGATAACGATCGGTCAAATAGGATCTGAGCCAGGAGAGGGCTGTACCCTTAATTCCTACTAAATTTTCTAATCTGTGAAGAAGAATAGCATGATCAATGGTATCAAACGCTGCACTGAGGTCGAGTAATACAAGCATAGTTACACAACCCTGATCAGAGGCCAATAGGAGGTCATTTACTACTTTAACGAGTGCTGTTTCTGTGCTGTGATGAGGCCTAAATCCTGACTGATACAGTTCATGTATGCGATTTCTATGTAGATATGAGCATAGCTGCTCCGCTACTATCTTTTCCAGAATCTTAGAGATAAAGGGGAGGTTTGATATTGGCCTGTAATTGGACAGCTGACAGGGGTCAAGGTCAGGTTTCTTAATTATTGGTTTAATAACTGCTACTTTAAAAGATTTTGGAACATAACCAATGCTGAGTGAGGAATTAATTATTCTCAACATCGGTTCTGTTATTACTGGTACTATCTGTTTAAGAAAATGTGTCGGTATAGGATCTAATATACAGGTTGATGAATTTGCAGAAGAGATGAGTGAAATTAGTTCATTCTCTTCAAGAGGAGTAAAGTATTCTAGGTTTGAATCTGACATGGCTAGGTTAACATCAGTATCAATTACATTGTTTGGTTTCAAAGCCTCAATTTTATGCCTGATATTTACAATTTTATTATTAAAAAAGTTCATGAAGTCCTCACTATTGCATGATGTTGTTGTGGAGATTTCTGTAGTGGTCTTATTTCTGGTTAATTTGGCTACGGTATTAAATAAAAATCTAGGATTATTTTTATTTTCTTCTATAAGAGTGGAGAGATACGTTGATCTAGCTACACTAAGAGCTTTCCTATAGTTCAGGATGCTCTCTTTCCATGCTATTTGAAATACCAACAATTTAGTTTGACGCCATTTACGCTCTAATTTCCGAGCAGTCTGTTTTAAAGTGCGCGTGTGATCGTTATACCAGGGAGCGAGTTTCTTATCTCTAATAATTTTTCTTTTAGCTGGAGCTACATTATCTAAGGTACAACGAAGTGTCGACTCTAAATATTCAGTCGCCTGATCAAGTTCTGTGGGGTCAGACGGTGGCCTAATCGAAGTTGGTAACTCTGGGAGATTACTGATAAAACTCTGTGTGGTAGTTGATGTGAATGTACGTTTAATACGGTAGCGCGGTACTGTGCGTACATTATCACTGTGACACACTTGAATGGAGACAAGATAGTGATCTGAGATAATTTCAGACAGTGGAATTGTGAATACATTTCTTATAATTAAACCGAAGAATATTACTAAATCTAAAGTGTGACCTGCTTTATGAGTGGGTCCTACTACACACTGATTTACACCTACGGAGTCCAGTATGGATATAAATGCTGTTCTCAGAGGGTCTTCTGGATTCTCAAAATGAATGTTAAAATCTCCAGCAATTAACACTTTGTCTACAGAAATGACCAGGTCTGAGATGAAATCTGCAAATTCACTAAGAAATTCAGAATACGGCCCTGGAGGTCTGTAAATTATAATTAGTGGAATCGACTGAGCTGATTTAATATACTTAAATACACTTATGTTACTATAGAGAATTTCAAATGAGTTAAATTTGTGTCGGTGTTTTTGTACGATAGACAGATTATCATTATGAATAACTGCGACGCCTCCTCCTCTACCAGTTAACCGAGGCTGGTGTATGTAGCTGTATCCAGGAGGACTAGCTTCATTTAGAGCTACATACTCGTCCTGTTTAACCCATGTTTCAGTTAAACAGAGTATATCAAACGCCTGATCTGTGATAATTTCATTAACAATAACTGCTTTTGATGTGAGAGATCTAATATTTAACAATCCTAGCTTCAGATCAGAGGTGCCGGCTGCGCATTCAGTATGATCGGAGTTTGTGGACTTTATGTTAATTAGATTATTGAAACAGACTTTCTGGGTCTTTCTACATTTTTGCTTAGATCGGGGAACAGACACAGTCTCAATATGGTGAACCCTGAGTGACGACTCTATGCAGCTAGCAGACGGTTGGTTTAGCCTGTCTGTCTGCTCCCTGGCCTGGGCTCTGGATTGTCACCGATTAACTAGACCTCTACTGAGACTATGAACTATACTACAGGAAATGAGAGCAGCACCTTCCCGAGTGGGATGGACACCGTCCCGCCCTAACAGGCCAGCTTTGCCCTCAAAGGTCTTCCAATTATCTATGTAGCCCATAACTCATCTGCCCACTTAGATCACCTGAAACCAGCTCAAAAACAACCAAAACAGAAGCTAGTGGTTCAGTGGAGCAGTCGTTCAAGGCTGCAGGCGTTCGAGCAGATGCATTCACTGTAATTCTTGGGTATGAATTATGAGTTATTGGATCTAAGAGATGTAAGATAAACTCAGTGATGTACTTGATGCATGATGTGTGCACTGGCCGAATGGTTCACATGCTTGTCTGTGTAATCTAAACAATTTAAGTCAGTCTTTAAATATGACTTGTAAAATGTACTAAACTATTAGGAAGTAGCTTTTTTTCTCTAACAGACAGCCCTCTAGTCTTCAGGCTTATTTATCCTTGTAGTCTTCACACGCGAGATCCTGGGCTCAAACCAAGAGTAGACAGAGCACAGGCATTAAAACTGCATGACGGTAACGAAGAAAACAACAACAATCAACCCTAGTGTTCCCAGCTCTGAGGCAGAGCTAAGCCTTAATCCTAATCCAAACCCATTGTCTGGATTACAGCACCGTATCCTTTTGCACATCACTTCATCATGTTATCTGTCAGGAGGAAAGACACAAGGCCTGCTGCTCGCCTCGCACAACAAACACACGCAGTAACTTCATAAGAGCTGAATATGTGAAGAAAAACCCCACATTGATCCGGGATGACCGGAGTGATTACACTTAGGGTTAGGGTTATGGTTTAACCCTAACCCAGACCACACATGGAGCCTTGGGGGCTGTGCTGATGATGAGGACCAGCATCTACATCTCTGCAGACCAGGTGCACACATCAATACATGCTGCATGTGCTTGGAGTGTAGACAGAGTGATGATGTTAAATGCTTTCATCCAATGCAAAGTGTTGATTATTGTTCCAAACTTCAGAACTGATTCCTGTCTGTCTGTTTTTGACCTTTTGACCTTCTTTCCCTTTGTTGTTCATGTCCCAGGTGATCATGTTCCTCACAGGATGGAGACGGAGGTGAGGAGAATGGGCTTTGACATGCACAACGTCTGGAGACTGTCTGACATCAACAGCAACTACAAGTACGAGCCACAAACTACATGAGCTCTCAGTAGGGCTGTGCAGTCATCAATAAATTATGGAGATTTGGATATTTCTCTTCTCCTTAGTAATCCTTATTTTAATTTATTTATTTATTTGTACAAAATTAGTGGAAGTAAATTTTAATCTCTGTTTTTTTTTCTCTCCATGAATTTTGAATTGTCGTAAGTGTTTGTTTACACACATGCATGTATTGATACAGAGCGGCTTAAAAGATGATGAAAGTCCCGGGTGTGTGGCCGCAGCCAAACAACTAAATTATAACCAAGAGCTTTTATTTGGGGTTAAGTAACTGTTCCTAACTGTTTTTCTCAGCAGACCTTCTGTTTAACTCAATAATCCACGACTGGTGATGAATATGTCAGATGTATTGACACCCGGTTCAGGTGACACTAGGTTTTCCCAGGACTTCTATTGATGTCTCAGCTGTTCACACCTACTGTATACACACTCGGATTCCTCACTGAGGTTCACTGAGGCCAGGGACAGAAACTAAAGAGAAAAGAAAAACAGAAAGAAAACAAAAGTCAGGCGTTTCTGAAACATTTGTTGAAATGCAATTCTTATGCAGAAAAACAAAACTACACAGCAAAAATGTTCAATATTATTATAATCACAGTGTTATATTATAACTGACATAAAGCTGCTCACATCGGCGTGCACCTTCACATTGCAGAAGGCATTTATTTAGCCTGTATATATTTGTGCATGTTTTTCTGGGGTAATATTATTGACTTTACATTTCGTCTGCTTTGTTAAAGTTCTCACTCTTTATGACCTGAAATAAAACTGTTCATATCGACGCCGAAGTCAGCAGCTTTATTTCATTCCTAATATATGTGGATCTAATTATATAAATATATATAGCTCAAATAGTGTGTGTCACCTGGAGGTACTTCCATGGAACGGTGTGTGTGTGTGTGTGTGTGTGTGTGGAGACACCTCATAGCAGGACCTGCTGAGATCAGTGAGCAGCACATGACAGTCACATTGTTGTTGTTGTCACACATGTTGTCTGTAAGTTGTGTGTGTGTGTGTGTGTGTGTGTGTGTGTGTGCCTAAAACCCCTCGAGGGAATTAAGCACTTATCCTGATCATAGAAGTAAATGCAGTTATTACTCTGACTGAATTGAAACGTTGCTGTGTTTATGTGATACGTGGTCATGTGATCTGAATGAGACCCTGTAGATTAGACTTCATGTGACTTTTCTTTGTTTGTTTGCCTCTGATGTCATCAATCGGCACCGGCGGCACTCTGGGATTCCTAGCAGTGCTAAGAATAGCTGCTAAAATCGCTAAAGTCTGGCGTTCCTGCTTCATCTGGACCAGGACAAAAGCAGCCACCCAACTGCCTGTCGTCCGACACAGCAAAATCCCAAAGTGGATCTCTGATGTTTGGCCACAGAAATATGGAATGTTTCAATCCAGATGACTTTAGCAAAGATGCATGAATATGTCGTTTCAGAGGACAGACGCAGCCACAGATAAAAGTGAACCGTCAATCAGAACTGAGCAACGTGGCTGGTAATGTAAACCTAGCCTTTAGGACAGCACAAGTTCGAACCGTGTCAATGCCTCAACCATCCTTAGGCAGGAGACACAGGAGCATCATTGGCTCTACTCTCTGGGTTCCAGAGGTGTCGTACTCTGTCAGAGTGTCATTAGACAATCTTACTCGGCTTCCTATAGCCACTGGCTTCATCTTGTCTTGGAGGAAGCACAGCTGGTAGCTGGTGTGTGAACAGGAGCGGTAGAATTGGGGAGAAAGTCGGGGAATGTCACGTTTTCAAGCTTTTAATATTGTACTCTCTCTCTCTCTCTCTCTCTCTCTCTCTCTACTGTGTCTTCCTCTATTTAAACTGTGCTCCAGTTATCCCCAAAAGCTGCTGGTGCCAGTGTGGATCACAGGTGAGGAACTGGAAAGTGTGGCCTCCTTCAGGTCCTGGAAGAGAGTCCCAGTAGTGCTGAACATAGGGTTTGGGCTGACAGTCAAATCTTTGATGATTTCCAGCTCGTTCCTGGTTTTTATTCCTTTTTACAGCGTAAAACGATGCTGAAGGTCCAAACTAGGCAATAATGTCCTTTGAACAGTTCACATTGAGACGTGTCCGCTACTTCTGCTCTGTAAAGCTTCATAACGCCTCTAATCTGAGGTGCTGTTTCTGAGGTGCTAATTATCATTCCTAATTATATCATTCGTAATTAGATACACAAATGCACACACACTTCTTCTTTTTCCGCCAGGACTAAACAGAAATGTGGAGCGGGTGCGAGTGAGCAGATTGTAAACGACTCTTTTGTTTTTGAGCTTGTTGCCCGAACCGTGGGCTAAAGAATGATTGGCGGCCTCTTGTTGGAGAGGTATCGCTGTAGTTCGTGACGGCGACACTACATTGGTTGACATTGGGAGCTCAGCAGATATAGCGGTAGCTCAGTGGGTTAAAGCCCTGCGTTACTGATGAGAATGGCAGCTGTTCAAGCCCCAGATCCACCAAGCTGCTGTTGAACACAGCCCTTGACCCTGTCTGCTCCAGGGGGACGACTGGACCACAGCTGTGACCCCGTGCTCTCACCCCAACTTCCCAACAGCAAGCCAGGACATTTCACTCTGCTGTAAACTACAGACTATAGGTAACAACATGTGATTTGTTTAGTTTGTTTCATTCTTTTTACCTGCTGAAATTCCTATAAGGAAAGAAGTTCCCTTCTCAGCATTCCTTCCAAATGAGTTTAGAATATTTAAATATTGACTTTATGGTACTGCGCTTCTTTAATCAACCCTTGCGTACGTGCGTATTGAGTAACATTTTTAGTATAAAACAGGAGGTTTTTTTAAAAATAAATTAGTTATTGTCAGCTTTTATTAAGTTATTTATACAGATTAGTTTTGTTTAAATAATATTATATCTGTTTGAAGGGAAAAGTTTAAGGTTTTTAATGAGTCCATAAAATCGGTTTAGTTTTTTTGTTTGTTTCTTGTTGTCATGATCCCTGTGTGTGTGTGTGTGTGTGTGTGTGTGTGTGTGTGTGTGTGTGTGTGTGTGTGTGTGTGTGTGTGTGTGTGAAGAGAGTGGACACAGATGCAGGAGTGTGTTGGTTTACTCGTCCTTTATTTAGTTTGGGTCTTTCCCCTTGTCTCTTCTTTTCTTTTAAACTCAAAGTCTTGCTTTATCTTTAGTGAGACTGCTTAAATCAAACAAACAAAATGAAGACAGAAAAACAGGCACGATACTCGGTCTCCACAGGCTGTTGCAGCCGGCCGGCTCCGCGAGTCCTGGAAGTATTCCAGGTTCTACTCACAAAGTCCCGGACGGGTTAACCTTCAGCGAGGTACGCGTGTCACCTTGAACTTGAACTGAGAAAGGAAATGAGATCAGTCTCGGCTTTCGCTCCGGCACTGCTGTCGTTTACTGCTGAGGGGGAGACACGAACATGTCAGCTTAGCGGTGAGTGAGACACACACAGAAACCGACATAAATACCACGGCTTAAATAGAGACACACAGGGTGACACACGGGTGTACATAACTTGTGATTGTGATGACATACCAACATGGACACACTAGGCGGGGACAAAGTGTCGGCTCAGTAGTCCGGAGACCCAGATCTCATTCCCCCGGACCGTGGTGGCACAGCTGTCACAGTTGTTTTCCCCCAAAACTTGTTGGTAGGTGTGTGATGGTCATAGCGCAGCCCCTCTGCAGTGACACACTCCTTGTTGTTTTTCCTAATGTGCCTCCTGTCTCTCCGTCTCTCAGACTCGTCCCTGGCGGTGGGTTCGGGTCCGGATGTCTCTCCGTCTCTCAGACTCGTCCCTGGCGGTGGGTCCGGGTCCGGATGTCTCTCCGTCTCTCAGACTCGTCCCTGGCGATGGGTCCGGGTCCGGATGTCTCTCCGTCTCTCAGACTCGTCCCTGGCGGTGGGTCCGGGTCCGGATGTCTCTCCGTCTCTCAGACTCGTCCCTGGCGGTGGGTCCCGGGTCCGGATGTCTCTCCGTCTCTCAGACTCGTCCCTGGCGGTGGGTTCGGGTCCGGATTTCTCTCCGTCTCTCAGACTCGTCCCTGGCGGTGGGTTCGGGTCCGGATGTCTCTCCGTCTCTCAGACTCGTCCCTGGCGGTGGGTTCGGGTCCGGATGTCTCTCCGTCTCTCAGACTCGTCCCTGGCGGTGCGTTCGGGTCCGGATGTCTCTCCGTCTCTCAGACTCGTCCCTGGCGGTGGGTCCGGGTCCGGATGTCTCTCAGACTCGTCCCTGGCGGTGGGTTCGGGTCCGGATGTCTCTCCGTCTCTCAGACTCGTCCCTGGCGGTGGAGCCGGGTCCGAATGTCTCTCCGTCTCTCAGACTCGTCCCTGGCGGTGGGTTCAATTCAATTCAATTCAGTTTTATTTGTATAGCGCTTTTAACAATTGACATTGTCTCAAAACAGCTTTACACAATCAAAAGAATTATTTAAGTTTGTATGGAATGTGAATGTATATGAATCAAAATGTTCAGATAGTCCCTGGTGAGCAAGCCGAGGGCGACAGTGGCAAGGAAAAACTCCCTGAGATGGTAATAGGAAGAAACCTTGAGAGGAACCAGACTCAACAGGGAACCCATCCTCATCTGGGTGAAACAGATAGCAGGAAATGATCAGCATTTATACAGTGTTAAGTGTTAGGTTCAGCTATAATAGTTGATGTTAATTGATGTTATAATAGATGATGTAAAATGGAGTCCAGTAGTTATTCGAGACTCAGATAGACTTGTAGAAAGTTCCAGTCCTGAACTATCGAATTGTCAAGTCCTCAGAGAAACAGCTGACCACACCAGTCGAGGCCAGAACCATCTTCTAAGTAGATAGAATCATCCCCAGACACCAGACGCATCCTAAAGAGACACACGGGGCATCCATGCGATGAGACCTCCAACCAGAAACCGGGCACCAGGATGGATCAGACAGGTCCGGAGGGCAGAGGGAGTCTGGATCACTGGCAGCTCAGGAACCACATGTGTAGCTCGACAGAGAGAGAGAGAGAAAGAGTGAAAGGGGGAGACAGGGGGAGAGAGGAAAGAGAAAGAGGGGGAGGAAGAGGAGGAGAGATTGCAATTAGGTATGGTCACAGTCACAATGTCTAATGAGAATGTATATTTACTGTAGAGTGCAAGCAGGGACTCCGGCAGGACTAACTATGACATCATAACTAAAAGGGAGGAGCCAGAAGGAAACACAAACATGAGGGGGAATTGAGATGTAAAGCAAACAATCACCTCACCGTCAACAAACCTGAGTGATCAAATGAGAGTGAGGAAGACAGCATCTAAACATACCAGTTCACCATAATACTCTACGTCCATGAGTCCCCCAGATCTGCTCCTTTACCTTATGGCAAATCTATTTATAAAAATGTTTGGCTAAATAAATAGGTTTTGAGCCTAGACTTAAACACTGAGACTGTGTCTGAGTCCCGAACACCATTTGGAAGACTATTCCATAATTTTGGGGCTTTGTAAGAAAAAGCTCTGCCCCCAGCTATAGTTTTCATAATACGCGGTACTGATAAGCAGCCTGCATCCTTTGACCGAAGTAGGCGTGGCGGATCGTAAGACACTAGCAGTTCGCTCAGATACTGCGGCGCGAGACCATTTAATGCCTTATATGTCAAGAGTAGTATTTTAAAATCAATGCGAAATTTCACAGGGAGCCAATGCAGTGAAGATAGGATAGGGGTGATGTGCTCATATCTTCTGGTTCTAGTGAGGACTCTCGCTGCTGCATTTTGGACTAGCTGAAGCTTGTTTATGCACCTAACTGAACAACCAGACAGTTAGTTCCGGTTTGGGTCCGGATGTCTCTCCGTCTCTCAGACTCGTCCCTGGCGGTGGGTTCGGGTCCGGATGTCTCTCCGTCTCTCAGACTCGTCCCGGGTGGTGGGTCCGGGTCCAGATGTCTCTCCGTCTCTCAGACTCGTCCCTGGCGGTGGGTCCGGGTCCGGATGTCTCTCCGTCTCTCAGACTCGTCCCTGGCGGTGGGTCCCGGGTCCGGATGTCTCTCCGTCTCTCAGACTCGTCCCTGGCGGTGGGTTCGGGTCCGGATGTCTCTCCGTCTCTCAGACTCGTCCCTGGCGGTGGGTCCCGGGTCCGGATGTCTCTCCGTCTCTCAGACTCGTCCCTGGCGGTGGGTCCCGGGTCCGGATGTCTCTCCGTCTCTCAGACTCGTCCCTGGCGGTGGGTTCGGGTCCGGATGTCTCTCCGTCTCTCAGACTCGTCCCTGGCGGTGGGTCCCGGGTCCGGATGTCTCTCCGTCTCTCAGACTCGTCCCTGGCGGTGGGTTCGGGTCCGGATGTCTCTCCGTCTCTCAGACTCGTCCCTGGCGGTGGGTCCCGGGTCCGGATGTCTCTCCGTCTCTCAGACTCGTCCCTGGCGGTGGGTTCGGGTCCGGATTTCTCTCCGTCTCTCAGACTCGTCCCTGGCGGTGGGTTCGGGTCCGGATGTCTCTCCGTCTCTCAGACTCGTCCCTGGCGGTGGGTCCGGGTCCGGATGTCTCTCCGTCTCTCAGACTCGTCCCTGGCGCTGGGTCCGGGTCCGGATGTCTCTCCGTCTCTCAGACTCGTCCCTGGCTGTGGGTCCGGGTCCGGATGTCTCTCCGTCTCTCAGACTCGTCCCTGGCGGTGGGTCCCGGGTCCGGATGTCTCTCCGTCTCTCAGACTCGTCCCGGGTCCGGATGTCTCTCCGTCTCTCAGACTCGTCCCTGGCGGTGGGTTCGGGTCCGGATTTCTCTCCGTCTCTCAGACTCGTCCCTGGCGGTGGGTTCGGGTCCGGATTTCTCTCCGTCTCTCAGACTCGTCCCTGGCGGTGGGTTCGGGTCCGGATTTCTCTCCGTCTCTCAGACTCGTCCCTGGCGGTGGGTTCGGGTCCGGATGTCTCTCCGTCTCTCAGACTCGTCCCTGGCGGTGGGTTCGGGTCCGGATGTCTCTCCGTCTCTCAGACTCGTCCCTGGCGGTGGGTTCGGGTCCGGATGTCTCTCCGTCTCTCAGACTCGTCCCTGGCGGTGGGTCCGGGTCCGGATGTCTCTCCGTCTCTCAGACTCGTCCCTGGCGGTGGGTCCGGGTCCGGATGTCTCTCCGTCTCTCAGACTCGTCCCTGGCGGTGGGTCCGGGTCCGGATGTCTCTCCGTCTCTCAGACTCGTCCCTGGCGGTGGGTCCCGGGTCCGGATGTCTCTCCGTCTCTCAGACTTGTCCCTGGCGGTGGGTCCCGGGTCCGGATGTCTCTCCGTCTCTCAGACTCGTCCCTGGCGGTGGGTTCGGGTCCGGATGTCTCTCCGTCTCTCAGACTCGTCCCTGGCGGTGGGTTCGGGTCCGGATTTCTCTCCGTCTCTCAGACTCGTCCCTGGCGGTGGGTTCGGGTCCGGATTTCTCTCCGTCTCTCAGACTCGTCCCTGGCGGTGGGTTCGGGTCCGGATGTCTCTCCGTCTCTCAGACTCGTCCCTGGCGGTGGGTTCGGGTCCGGATGTCTCTCCGTCTCTCAGACTCGTCCCTGGCGGTGGGTTCAGAACATATTTATTAAGTAAAAATAAATAAATAAAACAGCCCTTAACACTTCTAGTGATCATGCACAATACACATTTTAGTTTTGTTTAATTATATATCAAACTATAATGTGGTGATGTGGGTGGACACGACCACAAGCAGAACATTTACGATGATGACGATGATGATGATGACTTCTACATGATGGTGTGTGTGTGTGTGTGTGTGTGTGTGTGTGTGTGTGTGTGTGTGTGTGTAGAATACTACCCGAACTGCGAGGTGATGTTCATGGGCGTGGCTAATATCCACTCCATCAGGAAGAGTTTCGCGTCTCTGAGGGCTGTGTGCAGTCAAATCCCTGATCCTGCCTAGTGAGTACACAGGGCTGAACTTTAACCTTTAAACTTTAATGATTAGTCTGTGGGGGTTTTTCACTTTCCATCACAGCCAGTAGATCGTCATCATCTGGTTTTCCTTTAGTAATGATTCGGCCACATGACAGGAATATCATAGAGTGAAACCCGAAGCCATTACAAAGTTTTGATCTCAACATTATCATTTGCTAATAAAGTGCCAGCGTGAACATTTATCATTTTATTGTGTCTGTTGATGTTTTATAAAATGACCCATTTAAAAAAAAAACACGAGTATTTATATGTAACTGAATGGAGTTTTGATAAACTAGTAGGTGTGTTTGCTGAGGGATAGAATTTGTCCTATTTCTTCTCTTCTTATTTTCAGCTCTTTAACAGTAAACAATACAGAATAACAATAAGGTTACAGTGCAGATACACAGTGACACCGAGCCAGTAATAAGACGTCATATTCTCAGCACTGACTCACATTTAGGGGGTTTGTTGCGTGTTGCTTTCTCTCTGTGACATGGTTCGATCAGCTGGGTCAGGTGTGTGTGTGTGTGTGTGTGTGTGTGTGTGTGTGTGTTTACAGATTAAATGTTATCGTTATGTGGAACCTTTACATATTTCGGTCTTGTTTATTCTGACTGCAGGGATATTGATTATTAAAACCAGGTGCCTGACTCGCTTGGCATGTGAACCAATGTTACGCAGCAAACAAAACAAACAAACAAAACATTTTATAAAATGATTATTCGGTCATAACTATTTAAATTATTTTAATTAAATGGTTTATGCATGATTTCATTTGATTATTGTTTGTTTACTGTCACTAATTGATTTTTATTTGCTTTAATGTTATGCTGTTTATTTCTGGTCGTTTTATTTCTATCATTGTAAAGCACTTTGGTCAACTTTGGTTGTTTTTAAATGTGCTATAAATAAACTTGACTTGACTTGATAACCTTTTCTATGAAAAGATACAATATTACGTCATATTATCTATTTTAAATGTCTCTACAGTAACTAAAATAATATAAAACACTTACCGACATCTGTACTAATTTAACAGATTTCCCTAATTCGGAGATGAACGAGAATAATCTTGTATAAAGGCACACACACACACACACACACACACACACACACACACACACACACACACACACAGGTTACCACTATAATGAAAATATCAAATGAAATGTCTGGTAAATTCTCTGGTCTTTAATTCAGCAGATTAACATCAGCAGGTTCGGGGCTGCAGGTCTGCAAATGTAGAAAGAAGATAAGAGACGAGAGAAACGTAATCGTTCAAATGATGTTGAAATAATGGTTGAAAAGTCAGACATTCGGACCTGCTTCAGGATTCAGGCTTGTAATCGAGTGAATTACGTTCAGGGATATTTCATTTTCATCAGAGGATTTTGTCATAGCAAATTTTGACTTAGGGTTAGGGTTAGGGCTAACCCTAACCCTACGTACGTCATGTTTAATCATTTGTGAGTTCAGTTTGAACTGGATGAATTTTTGATGATAGAATTATTATAATTACGGTGGAACCTCAATACGCGAACATAATTCATTCACAAGTTCTGTTCGTAATCCCATTTGGTCGTACACCGAGTCAGTTTTTTCCATAGGGATGCATTTAAATAGGATCAATCCGTTCTCCGTCACTATGAACTATATTTAACTTTTGTTGTATTTCCTTCATATCGCAAAACATAAAACAAAGTTCGAAAAAGCCTTAATTTAGCAAAAATGATACAGCACTAAATATGAACTACAGGAGAACTGCAGCATCTGTCCGTCATGCAGAAGGCAGCCGCTCTTGTAAGTTGTGCTGTGGAGACGGAGGGACGTCCAGTGCTTTTTTTCCCCTTTTTCTTTCTTTTTTTAAAGACGACCTTCTCTCTTAAGTTGCCGTCCATTTAGTTACTGTAGTGCTCATTTATTATTAATAACCCTAAATACTCTGCTGTGCTCATCCCAGGACTCTTACACCCCTATGTTTGTGTTTGTGTATTAATATTCATTTGGGGTGTTGTTTTTCCCGCCCTTTGGGTGTGGCTGTGTGTTCCCTGTGCTCTCTCTCTCTCTCTGTTTGCTTGGCAGGTAAATGCTCGCGGGTGATGCCGGTCAGAGGGTGGCTACAGACGGGGCAGGTATTCCCGAGGAGACGCTCACTTCTCCCCTGCTCCAGACTTGTGTTGAGGTCCTGCTATAAAACTACTGTTGTTTGTGGTGCAAGTCTAACTATTATTACAGATAATTGTTCAGTGAGGAAGCTGTATGGTTATTTTCTATAGCTGGTCCAACCTACTATAATATACATGTTCTTTGTTAGTGGTTCTAACTGCTATTGTAACTGGGTTATTTTTATTATAGTTAAATGGGAAGCCGCAGGGAGACGGTGCCCTTTTATTGTGTTTAACCCATGTTTATTCCTGTTTTTCAGTTAGTAAGGGAGTTGAGGAAAGCCGTTGTAGATTATTTCTCTTATTTTACCTGGTTAGGTTATTTAGTTCTCCCTCAGTTAGTGTGTGTGTGTTGTTCATGTTGGCCTCGGCCCTCTCCTGAAACCATTTATTGCCCTCATACTTTAAAACCTGTAAATAAACTCTTGGTTAGTTATCAGAGAAAGTGTTGTTGCATTTCTGGGGCAGTGGACTGAAGTGATCCTTCACTGTTTTTATTCATTTCTTGGTTATAGGTTTTATTTCTTTTGTTACTCTCACTCCCACCCCTGGACTTAAGGGAAGAGGGATGGAACACTTACCCCTTTTTTCTTAGGAATGGGTGATGTAGACACTGAGCTTGCTGACTTCATTGGATCTGTGCTGCCAAGTTCAAATTCAAAACACCTGATGTTGGAGACTCTCCAGTCCTTAGGTGTGGAAACCCTGGAAGATGGAAAATATGTCCAGGAGCCAGATCTTATTAACGTCCTAAGGCCAATTGAAGCTAGAAAATGTATTGGCTGTATGTAAGTATATTTAATTGCAAGTATATTACAGTATATCCTCAACATAAGAGGTTAATAATTCTATTATTCTAGCTTTGCAGGCGATTGATAGCAATTCCTATTTTGTCTCTTCAGGTGAGAAGGATGCAGAGGAGATTCCTGATGGACTTACCAGAGCTCAGCCGAATCGAACACTATGCAGAGGACCTTCACCTACAAGTGTGTTTGAGTTAAAACTTTTGGCTGATTTAAAAAAAAAAATTCTTCTAATGATTAATTAAACAGAGGTACATCAAGTATATCTAAAGCCTACATAAAGTATTATGTGATCTTGATAATGTTTCAGGGTTTTTGTAATTTTTTAATAAATACATATTTTCTCTCTTGAGGTGAATACAGTGCAGATAACTCCAAGTCTCCGCCATCCACAAGTTCAAGTGAAATCTCAAACCCTCATAGACCGTCTCCAGTTTAAAACAACTGGCACTTCAATTTTGAGGTCCCGTGGAGTAAAATGGCACCAGAAATGACCAGAAAGCTCAAAAACAAGGAGCGACCAACAGGACGTGAAAGACGTGAACTGATTCGGCTGATGGTAGCCGAGCTCCTGACCATCTGCCCTTCACCAGGGAAGAAACATCTTAGTGAAATTGCCAGGAAGATTGTTTCGACATATCCTCAGTCATTCCGAGATATAATTGAAGATCAAGTTGTAGTGGTTATGACTCCCTCACCAAGCAGCTGCAGAGTAGAGTTGACCACATGAGAAGGGGAAAACACTCTCTTTTCCTGAAAAGACAGGCATCCAGCACAAGTGAGGGAGAAGACCCACCTTCCAAGATAAGAGTGGATACGTGTGGCTGTATAAACTGGCAACCAAAGCGCTTGCCACTTAATGACACGGAAGAGACTCAGAAATGTACACAAGAGGAATTAAAGAACATGCAGAAAAACAAAAGCAAGAACACAAAGTATTGGAAAGAAATGGTGGCAACTTTCTACACTGAGAGAAGCAACATCATAAGTGGAATGGAGACCCCTGTTCTGGTGAACGAGTGGCCATGTCTGTTCGAGACGTGTGGGATAATGGTTCACTTTATGGATGTTGATGGAGAAGCCATTTCAAGTAAATCTCATATCTCATCTCCCATGAGAAGAAGAGCAGAATTAAGGACATCACATCAGGCATGGAAATTGCTAAAGCAAAGGATCTACATGCTGATATTGCTGGATGTGTGTTGCTCCTTCTGAAATACGTTAATGAAGTACAGGCCAAGATGTTCCTCTTGGTTGATGAGATAAGTCTTCCATCTGAAGTTGATCAACTACCCAGCACACCTTGCATTGTTGTCTGTGGTATGATTTTTATTTTCTCTCACTTAACCAAAAGGCATTTTAATTTATACCAAGTGTATTACTTCTGCACTGTAAAACTGTTCGTAATTCTAACAGTAAAAATACCGTATAAATGCTACAGAATAAAACCATATTTCACAAAACTTGGCATAACCGTAGACTTTACAGTGAAAACCTGTAATTAGTTTTACAGAGTAAGACCTTAAATTTAACAGATAAAAACATATGAAAATATGGTTTATTGCAGTAAAATGTATGATCTACTGTATTTATAAAAAGGAAACTCTCAGAGAAGGTATTTGTTACTAATATCATGAAGCATCAGTTTATATTTTACTAAACCTTTGTTGATAGAGTTTAAAAATCAGTAAAATATCTGCTCTGTAAAAAATAAACTTAAAACATTTTATGGTAAAAACTGGCAGCTGTGATTGACAGAAATTTACCGTAATAAATACGGGAGCGACGTTATTGTTTGTACGGGACTGAACTCATTATACTGTATATTTTATGGATATTAATAGTTTTTTCTACGGTTTATAGCCGTCTAATTTACATTAACCGAGGACTTCATATTAGTGAATGGTATTCCACCCGCTAGCACAGCCGCTATGGACAGCCGCTAGCACGCGCCACTTCACCCGCCGCCACCGCCGTACTTAGAGTGTCTGCCCAATAAACTGTCCACCCTGACATTTGTATATTTGATTTTGAGAATTTAAATATTGTTTTTCTGTCTTTATTAAAGAATACATGGGGCCGTGCTGATGTCCGAGTCTTGAATAACTTTTGATGGGTTTTGATGATTTTATTTATGTTTGTGTTCATCAATTAGTATAAAAGTCCTCTTAATAGTTTATTAACAGTAAAATCCGAATGCTTAGCGATGTAACTTCTATCTCTTTTAGCTCCAGCTAGTGGGATAAAATGATGCTTTCACAGAATTGCTGAATGAATTCACTGTGTTTATTCATAATAAAACAAATAGTCCAACAACAACGACAGTAATTGTGTAGCCAGCATGGTAGTGTAGCGGTTAGCACTGTCGCCTTCCACCACCAGGGTCCGGGTTCGATTCCCGTCTCTGTGTGCATGGAGTTTATATGGTCTCCCTGTGTTTCCATCAGGTACTAGTCACTGCCTCAACATCAGCTATCCAGCGGAACTTGGTGCAGCTCTGGAGTTCATGCAGAGGTAAGACTTGAAAGTGTCACTAGAAAATTTCTTTTTCTTTTTTTTAGCAAAAAAAGGTGTATACAGATGCAACCTATAGATTTATAGATCAGATAAATTGTTCCTTGGTGTAGGCCACTGTCTAGATTACTGGACCTCTTTATTATTATTATTATTATTATTATTATTATTATTATTCAATGGATTACACTATTCAAAATAAATAGTTTTTTAATTATAATAAAAAAATGCTTTATTATAAAACATTATACAGCTTATCCACAGAATTGCTGATCATATTGTTTGTGGCATTATATTGAGTTTTTTTCTGTCTTTGTAGGTGCCTTTTCAAGATAAATCCAGATAACGGGACCAAGGTGGAGAAGAAAGAGTCTAAAAAACAGCAGTCTGTTAATCCCAAGGTTCTTTCGTTGATTACAAACATTGCTAACTTTGAATGGAGAGAGTAGAAAGCTTCTTCTATTGCCAGCTTCTTCACTTGTGTTCTTTTATTACAGTGGCTTGCAAAAGTATTCGGCCCCCTTGAACTTTTCCACATTTTGTCACATTACAGCCACAAACATGAATCAATTTTATTGCAATTCCACGTGAAAGACCAATACAAAGTGGTGTACACGTGAGAAGTGGAACGAAAATCATACATGATTCCAAACATTTTTTACAAATAAATAACTGCAAAGTGGGGTGTGCGTAATTATTCAGCCCCCTTTGGTGTGAGTGCAGTCAGTTGGCCATAGACATTGCCTGATGAGTGCTAATGACAAAATAAAGTGCACCTGTGTGTAATCTAATGTCAGTACAAATACAGCTGCTCTGTGACGGCCTCAGAGGTTGTCTAAGAGAATATTGGGAGCAACAACACCATGAAGTCCAAAGAACACACCAGACAGGTCAGGGATAAAGTTATTGAGAAATTTAAAGCAGGCTTAGGCTACAAAAAGATTTCCAAAGCCTTGAACATCCCACGGAGCCACTGTTCAAGCGATCATTCAGAAATGGAAGGAGTATGGCACAACTGTAAACCTACCAAGACAAGGCCGTCCACCTAAACTCACAGGCCGAACAAGGAGAGCGCTGATCAGAAATGCAGCCGAGAGGCCCATGGTGACTCTGGACGAGCTGCAGAGATCTACAGCTCAGGTGGGGGAATCTGTCCATAGGACAACTATTAGTCGTGCACTGCACAAAGTTGGCCTTTATGGAAGAGTGGCAAGAAGAAAGCCATTGTTAACAGAAAACCATAAGGAGTCCTGTTTGCAGTTTGCCACAAGCCATGTGGGGGACACAGCAAACATGTGGAAGAAGGTGCTCTGGTCAGATGAGACCAAAATGGAACATTTTGGCCAAAATGCAAAACGCTATGTGTGGCGGAAAACTAACACTGCACATCACTCTGAACACACCATCCCCACTGTCAAATATGGTGGTGGCAGCATCATGCTCTGGGGTGCTTCTCTTCAGCAGGACAGGGAAGCTGGTCAGAGTTGATGGGAAGATGGATGGAGCCAAATACAGGGCAATCTTGGAAGAAAACCTCTTGGAGTCTGCAAAAGACTTGAGACTGGGGCGGAGGTTCACCTTCCAGCAGGACAACCATTACAAATGACTTGTTTTTAGCTTCAGACCAAGGCTGCATCTCATTGCTAGTCCTGCTCGATCTTAGTGCTGCATTCGACACTATAGATCATAATATTCTCATAGATCGCTTACAAAATTATATAGGCATTCAGGGACAGGCACTAAAATGGTTTAGATCTTACCTGTCTGATCGCTACCATTTTGTAGATCTAAATGGAGAACCGTCTGGTATAATGCCAGTGAAATATGGGGTCCCACAAGGGTCAGTTTTAGGACCTCTGTTGTTCTCAATATACATGCTTCCCTTGGGTAACATCATTAGAAGACATGGGATTAGTTTCCATTGTTATGCTGATGATACCCAATTATATATCTCAACTAAACCAGACGAAATACCTAAGTTGTCTAGATTAACTGAGTGTGTCCAGGACATAAAAGATTGGATGACCAATAACTTTCTTTTACTAAATTCAGATAAGACAGAGATATTACTTATTGGCCCAAAAACCAGCACACAACAGCTTTCACAATTCAGCTTGCGCTTAGAAGGATGTACTGTTATTACCAGCTCAGCAGTAAAAGATCTGGGAGTAATATTAGACAGTAACTTGTCTTTTGAAAATCACATTTCAAATATCACAAAAACAGCCTTTTTCCATCTTCGAAATATTGCTAAACTTAGGAACATCTTATCCGTATCTGATGCAGAAAAACTAGTTCATGCATTCATGACCTCCAGACTGGACTATTGTAATGCATTACTAGGTGGTTGTCCTGCATCCTCAATAAACAAGCTTCAGTTAATCCAAAATGCAGCTGCCAGGGTTCTCACTAGATCCAGAAAATATGATCATATAACCCCAATATTATCATCCCTGCACTGGCTACCTGTTCAGTTTAGAATAAATTACAAAATAGTATTACTTACATACAAGGCCTTAAATGGTTTAGCTCCCACATACCTAACCAGTCTTCTGATACGCTACAATCCACCACGTGCCTTAAGATCACAAAACTCCGGACTTCTGGTAGTTCCCAGAATTTCAAAATCTACAAAAGGGGGTAGGGCTTTTTCATATTTAGCTCCAAAGCTTTGGAATAGCCTTCCAGACAGTGTTCGGGGAGCAGACACGGTTTCTCAGTTCAAAAGTAGACTCAAGACGCATCTTTTTAATCTGGCATACACATAACTCATCCCAGTACTCATACTCCAGTACACCTATACCGAATGGCAACTACGCTAATTCTCCCCATCTGTTCTGTATTTCTCTACCCATCCCGAGGCATCGGGAGATTTTGCCAGCTTCAGTAGACAAAGGCCGACCCTGCGAGGTTCCTGAGGCATCCAGAGAAGGACCAGCTCCAACTGGATTCAGCTTTATGATGGTTGGAGCTACACATGCTGCGCCTGTGCTTCCAGTGATCCAGACCTCATCTGCCCTCTGCACCTACTGACTCGTCCCTATGCTGAACTGGTCTTCATGTCAATTTAAATAATTTCTGTCATATTGAATTTTCACCTGCACAACACACAAGATGTTATATCATTTCTATCTGTTATCGCCCAAATGAGGATGGGTTCCCTGTTGAGTCTGGTTCCTCTCAAGGTTTCTTCCTAATGCCATCTCAGGGAGTTTTTCCTTGCCACCGTCGCCGTCACCCTTGGCTTGCTCATCAGAGACATTTCATTCATTCATCTCATTATTATCTGCACATTTTTCTCACACATCCACACTTCCAATTATTTTCTTTTCTATAATTATTATTATTATTTGTTTTTATTTATTTATTTTCTATTATAATCTTATTTATTTATTACTTTATATATAATTATTCTATATATATATATATATAAATTTTTTTTTTTTTTTTTTGTTAAATTTCTTAAATTTTTGTGAAGCTGCTTTGAGACAATGACCATTGTTAAAAGCGCTATATAAATAAAATTGAATTGAATTGAATTGACAACGACCCTAAACATAAAGCCAGGGCAACAATGGAATGGTTTAAAACAAAACATATCCATGTGTTAGAATGGCCCAGTCAAAGTCCAGATCTAAATCCAATCGAGAATCTGTGGCAAGGTCTGAAAACTGCTGTTCACAAACGCTGTCCATCTAATCTGACTGAGCTGGAGCTGTTTTGTAAAGAAGAATGGGCGAGGATTTCAGTCTCTAGATGTGCAAAGCTGGTAGAGACACACCCTAAAAGACTGGCAGCTGGAATTGCAGCAAAAGGTGGTTCTACAAAGTATTGACTCAGGGGGCTGAATAATTACGCACACCCCACTTTGCAGTTATTTATTTGTAAAAAATGTTTGGAATCATGTATGATTTTCGTTCCACTTCTCACGTGTTCACCACTTTGTATTGGTCTTTCACCTGGAATTCCAATAAAATTGATTCATGTTTGTGGCTGTAATGTGACAAAATGTGGAAAAGTTCAAGGGGGCCGAATACTTTTGCAAGCCACTGTATATTCTTTATTGTATAATAATGAGATGAATGAATGATGAATGAAATGTCACTGGAGAACCCACGGGGTCAAATTTGACGGCTGTTAATTGCTGCTACTCAAAATAAACAAACAAAAAAAACATTTTTTAATTTCACTTCAAAAGCCGATAGTGCCACTTCTGGCCCCGGTATAGACTCACCTATTGGGTGAATATTGAACTGACACAAGCCAGAGTGGTAGTGACAAGATGGCTGACCACATGTTGTTGTTTTGCGCTGGAAACCTACCCTAACAAAATTGTCTTCTCAGAAAACCAGAGGTTGGTAAAATTGTGTATTTTTAGTTAATGTATTTAGTATTAGCCTGCAGAATGCCTAGAAGTACATCTTATATAATGTTTGGATAAATTAGCCACTCTGAGCTAGTTCAAAATACAATAGAGCAAATTTTTTTGTAGATGGAGAATGGTGACAATCCTATATTTGACTAAAACTTTGAAATAAATAAATTTGTATAATATATTTTACTAAGTTACCTAGGTAGTACAGGGCCCGTACAGTACAGTCGATGCCCCTCATTGAGAAATTATTGGCAAAGGGAATCTGACATACGGTTTTTACACACGGTTCCTGTGTAGTAAAGTGCAACCTGATTACAGACAAAGACCTGTCCAAAAAAGGCCGTGGATCCTATGATTATCCAACACCAACACTGTTTGTTTGAAATGGCAAGACACAAAAGCAGTCAGTTTGATGTCATCGTATGCTGGACCAGAGCCTTTGGGCAAAGCTCGGCGCTGGGACAAGTCTAAAAAGGACACCAACATTAAAGCATTGTTCTCCTTGATGATGTTTGGCTGATCAATGTTGGAGTTGATATGCTGGATGCGCATCTTACACGCTGTAAATTTCCCATCAGGACCCGTCGTTGGTATATGATACTTTTCTGGCAGAGAAATCTTTTTATTTTTTATTATTTTAACAAGAGCAGGAATCACAAAGCTGTTAAATATTGTGTGAATTGTTTCTATGAGTCGGTGTTAAAAATCACAAATGACTAAATCTAAAATCACAATTGGTTTGGTAGGATTTAGCGAAATCTCCCACAGCCGCGGCTCCAGGACTCGACACGGGCCGACTGGGCCACTGGGTTTGTGGCCATGGACACGGGCCGTCAGTCAATGTGTTCTTACTGGAGCTTTAATATACAGTAAACTCATGTGCTTCTGTACCGAGTCACTCAACTCAAACTCCACAAATATGGGGAAAAAATACACGTAACACAATTATTCAATGGTTCTGTATGTATTTATTTATCTCTCTTCAAACAAAAGCACTATATAGACACAAAGCACCAAGCTGAAGATGAACAATGTCAGGATTATGTATTTATCTATTTTGTAACAATCAAAAGGTTGGAAGTGATGCTATGAAAATGATGACATGATAAATTACAAATGGTAGAGTAGTTTAACACTTTTGTTCAGTTTTATTAATCTGCTAAGTTTTTAATATCGATTACATATTTAAGGGGTTTATTTCTGTTTGTTTATCTTTCTTTAAACAAAATCACTAAGCTAAAGATTTAAAATGTCAAGAATTTTATGTATTTAAGTTTTTTTTTCTTTTAAATCACCTGTAACCACTAAAAACGTTTACAATATGAAGTGATAACGTACAAATGGTACAAAGTAATTAAAATTTTTTGTTTAGTTTTATTAATCTGCTAAGTTTTTAATATCTGTTATATATTTAAAGGGTTTATTTATTTCTGTTTGTGTATCTATATTTAAACAAAAGCACGAAGCTGAAGATTTACAATGTCAAGATTTTTATGTATTTTCACGTTTTTGTTTTTTTTTCTTTTAAATCACAAATTTTTGTTTAGTTTATTAATCTTTCATTCATTCATTCATCTTCTATACCTCTTTATCCTGTATTTAGGGTCGCGGGGACCTGGAGCCTATCCCAGGAGACTCAGGGCACGAGGCGGGGGACACCCTGGACAGCATGCCACTCCATCGCAGAGCGCGCACACACACACACACACACACACACACACACACACACTATGGTCAATTTGGGAACGCCAATTAGCCTAATCTGCATGCCTTTGGACTGTGGGAGGAAACCGGAGAACCCGGAGGAAACCCACCAAGCACGGGGAGAACACATGCACACAGAGACGGGAATCGAACCCGGACCCTGGAGGTGCGAGGCGACTAACCACTACACCACCGCGCCGCCATGTTTTATTCATCTGCTAGTATTTAATATCTATTTATTTTCTTGTAAGCTTTAAACCTATATTTAAAGGGTTTATTTATTTATCTATCTTTAAGCAAAAGCACTGAGCTGAAGTTTAACAATTTCAAGAATTTTATGGTTTAAAATTATTTTCAAGTTTTTTAGTTTTTTTTTCTTTTAAATCACCTGTACGACTCAAAACGTTTCACTATGAAGTGATAACGTACAAATGGTACAAAGTAATTTAAAACTTTTGTTCAGTTTTATTAATCTGCTAAGTTTTTAATTTCTGTTATATATTTAAAGGGTATATTTATTTATTTATTTGTTTTGTTTATTTGGTTATCTATCTTTAGCACTATCCAGCACAAAGCACCAAGCTGAAGATTTACAATGTCAAGATTTTCTTTCAAGACTTCTCATGTTCTCTGACATTTTGACATGTTTTGTTTGATTCTGTGTGACTCTATACGAGCTGGAAACAGCCCAGAGCTGCAATCAAACACATCAGGATGAACGTGAAGCTGACCCCTAGGGTTGCAGCACCAGAGCTGGGTATACCCCCATCGTACACTACTCTCCCACGAAGAGGCTGAACCGGTCTATAGGTCTTCACCAGGACGTTGGTCTCCTCTGTGCCATACTTCACATTGTAGAATACACCAATCTGTACAAGACAACAGAAATACAAATAGTTTCCAATGACAGACAATTCTTTTAGGCTACAGGTACACAGCATCACATAACCAGCTCGTTAAAATGACTGGACTCACTTGGGTGTCTTGCTTAAGTTTAATACGATCCTTCAACACGATCCAGATCGCTGGCTGACAGCCAGGTTTGGTCACAGACCCTTCATAGTAATAGTAGTTCTTCATGTCCACAGGGATCAACTTATTCAGGGTGATGTTTACGTCCTTCTCTGTGTCTGGACAAAGGAATAAAAAATAACGTATCATCATAAGTTACTCAGACATAACGCTCCATCACTTTTTGTCACTAGATGATTTCATGTCTAATAGTAAAATTATATCACAGAGAGTGAAAGTACATTTTCTTTTCCTTTTTGTGAAGCTGCTTTGAGACAATGACGGTTGATAAAAGTGCTATAGAAATAAAACGGAATTGAAAACACGGGTATCCTGGCACATTTACTGCAGGAAATCATGCAGATATACTGTAGGTCAAGAGGCTTTAGATATTAAATGATGATTAAAGGATTAAAGCATGTGTACAGATGTTCCTACTGAAGTGACAGAAGTATACAATACTTTGCTAAAAGTCTTGAGCCAGCCTGCATTTCTCTGTATTTTGCTTCCACATATCCAGGCGTTCTTGTATTTTATTAAGGTGACCTTGAGGAATAATTCTCCAGGCTTTGTGGAGGACGTTTCTTTGCCTCTTTTTGGACAGGCTGTTGTCTCACATCTTCAATCAGAGACACACAGCGACCTTTGAAACATTGAAATATTAAAATCATCTGCGGCGTGAACGAGCGAGAACCAGGTGCAGATGATGACAGATGATCAGGCCGATGATCAGTTTACTGCTGATGCTGAATGCTGAGTGCTTGGAACAGACGAGAGGGGAAATGAGGTCGCTGCTTTAAATTAGACCTTTAGGCACTTTGCAGCCGGTCACAGTAAAACATTTCCTCCAATTTCTTTATTTTAATCTTTATTAATCTAATCATTTAGAGGTGGCTCTGCACTGTGTGTGTTTATGGTCATATATCACTTTATTCATGATGTTCTTGTTCGGTAGCTGCAGTAAGTCGCAGATATTAAAGCTGCCTCATAGGATCGATAACGTGACGTCTACTTAATGTCATTCTAACTATGATATTATTGAATAATTACTCACATCTTTCTATTCTCAATCTGCCTATTAGCAGCCTAGAACTACTTAGTACAGTCTTTTAGTTAACTCTATGTTTGTTTCATCAATAAATATAGCAGAAAACAACTATTGTACATGTAGAGGACAAGAGGCCAGTCTGGAGGCTCAAACTGTTACGTCATGAATAAATATAACCCAAAGTTTAGGGAAAGCAAGTGTCACATTGAAACAGGCCTACCTGGTGCTACCCCCTCTGTCACAGCTTTAATCAACTCAGTGTACCCCGGGTTCTCATCAGTCCCCGCCTGGAATAAGAAATTCCAAAAATAATTTAAATCAAGTTAAAATTAAACATGTAATTGAACACCACCAATTCTGTCAAGAACAGTAATCAGGTATTTAACCAAAGTTCTGCCAGAGGCATGTTGATGCTACCAAAAGTGTTTGCTAAAGGTGAAACTAGCTGAGGCACATTCGTCCAGATATCAGATCTGCTGTATATTTATATATTACAGACTTTGTGTTAATGGAGTTCAATCCTCCAGGACATTTCTAGAAAGGTGTATTCGGGTCAAATGTTCTGGACGCTGATTCTGGCCCAAAGCAACACTAAGACATTTATGTAGTTTCCCCATTACATGCTCAGCTGTGGGTGTGTAATGGTTAATTATTATATGATAGAAATAATGATGTTTAAACAAGAAATAATTTACAGTAAAACGGCTTAAAATTACAGCAGACCATGAAAAGCAAACCTCAATCAAAAAGGCCAAAATTGCCACTCCAGTTGGGTCGTCCTGTGCGTCTTCTATCTTGGTGTATTTGTCCTTTAAATGCAGGACTTGTATCTGAGAAAAAGAGAGAGAGATTACAAATCTACAGTCCCAGTCAAAAGTTTGGACACACCATCTGATTCAATGTGTTTTCTGATTTATTTCCTACATCATATAACATTAATGGAGATTTCATAAAACTATGAATTATGGAATTAAATAATAAAAAAACAACGACAGTCAGTCGCTATTTGAAGACATGAAAATAAGTTGTTCTGGAATTGTTCTGGCAAGAACAATATCGTCAAAAGCATTTGCAGAACCCATAAAGCACCATGAGATTACTGTCTACATGAGGACAGTTTAGAGCGGTTATGAAGTCTTTACAGAGCAGAAGTAGCGGACACGTCTCAATAAACTCTTCAAAGCAGATTACTGCTTATTTTACACGCCTTCAGTATTGTTTTTCTATGTAGAGAGAAATAAATATCAGGAACGACCATGAGATTAGAGGGGGTGTCCAAACTTTTGACTGGCAGTGTGAGTGTGTGTTTAGATTAGACTTTATTGTCATTGTGTAAACTACACGCCTGTGAAATTCAGTTAGCATCTAACCAGAAGTGCACAAGTGGCCACTCGACAATAAATAACAGTGTGTTAAATGTGTGTGTGGGGCCACATGTAAAGGGGTGATAATATATGAAAACATGGACGTAATTATAAACAACCACAACAGTCAGTTATTATTGTAGGACCCGAAGCTCAGCTGTTGTGGAAGAGCTGTTCTGATATCGACGTTATATAGAACTAACATGCAGCTACGCTGGGGTAAATAAAACAGACCACATGTCAACAAATCTAATTCTAATACTTTATACTCACTACAGTCGGCTATTCGCTACCAGTACAACGTGCACGTATTGTGTGTTCATCTTAAATAGTGAACAAGACACCAGATATAATCTTAGATAGTCATTAAACCCACATCACACACTTTCCAAACCTGGGATCTCACTGCATTTCTCATGGGAAATGTCGATTCACATCAATACACACTGCATTCCACTTGATCAACAAACATCTACATATAGCAGTTTATCAGATAATCAGGTTTATTATGACTGTCAGTGTGCCAAAAGGAATCGTGACTGTACCTCCATTTTATACCGTGTACCATCAATGGTGTGCTCAGACCCTGGGTTATTACTGTCGCCCCAGTGGAAATCGATCCTCACAGCCCTGTAATTGTGTGGAATCTGTTCCCAGGCCAATGTGGCCTTAGAGGCACCAGGAGGGATTTCCAGTGAAACTGCAATGAAATAATGAAGGTGTTAAAATAGATCGGCACTTCCTTAAAGGGAACAAACACTGTGTAATGTAGTGAAAGTGACAGAGGAAGGAAGGAATTCTGAAACAGAACAGTGGCCTCCAGCCAATGAGCTGTGGAGCCCAACTGAGCCACGATCATCAGGTACTGGCACACAGAAACAATTACAAATATATCTTTTACTTTCATTTCCATTTGATTGACTTTAGGAGTCTGCAGAGTGTGTTATTTAGAAAAATAATCAGAGAGAAACAGATGACATCTCGGTTTTGATGGCTGATAAAATGAATCTAATGTTACAAGCTAACGCTAGCTAAAAGACAAATGTCTCTAGAGATCCTCTTTGAAAAAGGGAAAATGATGAGACAGCAGATAAGACTTTAAGACAAAAAAGACAGCTGCATAAAAACAACACACATGCCAAGAATCGTACTGAAGTTAGGGGTTTATCACAACAGGTGATTGACCGAGGTGCACCAAGGCCGCGCTATAGAACAGATATGGCCTTCAAATACGTAGAATAAATAATAATATCAAAGCAGAATATCCACAAAATCAATCTCAGGATGTTTTCAACAGAAATCTGATTACGAAGCAGACGACGTAGGGAATAAATACACTTTGGGTGTCACTTTCCCCCCCTCACTCTTAGATGGGATGGAAACAAGCTCGAGGCTCACACTGATTCTGTGTTATGGTGCAGTATGTAGTATTTATATTATACATCTTATTATGCTTTCTTACATACAACTGGTCCGTGGTGCAGAAACAGTTGGAGGCCACTGAAGACACAGAGTCCAAACTAAAGGTTATAAAGACATTTTAGACGCCTAGACAGCTGCATGTGACCTAAACACTCCTTTGGATGGTGTTGTTGAAGGGAAACAAGCTCGAGGCTCACACTGATTCTGCGTCATGGTATGTCGTGTATTAATTATGCTTTGTCACATGTGTAACACGTCTGTAAGTGTAAAGTTTACAGACACATTTTTAGCCTTCTAAGGAACTGTAGGTGATGTAGAAAAGTGTTGTGCTGTACAATCCTTACATGAACTGTGCTGAAGAAGGACTTCTGATTACAAGTCCTGCTTCTCTCGGACCTTTGCATATTATTGCCTGTCTTTAATCAAAGACTGCAGTTACTTCCTGGACTGGAGAAATTAGAGAACCCAGAGAACACTTATACGGGTGAGGAAGTGACACAGCTGACCGAGTTTCCCTTTCAGACCCTCTACACACCTGTCAATCTCAGCAGTGCCACTGGGTAAATATTACTATAAGCTACATGACGTGTACAGTAAGTTACAAGATTACCAGTTCTTTTATCGTTCTTCATCTTCATGTTCTGTTGCACGTCATAGCCGGTGAATTTTAATTCGGTCAGTTTGGCCGGCTTTTCAATGCCACTGGTCACTATGTCGATGGGAGATTGTTTGGCACCACCACATGCCCCATTCACCACGCACCATTCACCTGGGGCTGAACACAACAGAGATTTGAACAGGATTAGAATAAAATTTACCTGAAAAAAAACTGTACAAAACTACTGAAGGCAAAAATCTTCCACTGTGATCATTTATTATTACCTCTGCATTTCGCGATGACGTCCGTCCCGGAGTCGTAGCACCAGTCTGGAGGATCTGCATCAAAAAAAGCATCATCTCATATTTATGGGCGTCAGCACAGTGGATTAGAGGTCAGCACTGTCGCCCTGCTTACTGGGTCTCTTCCCAAAGACATGCAGGTTAGGCTAAGTGGTATTCCCAAAGTGTGTGTGTGTGTGTGTGTGTGTGTGTGTGTGTGTGATATGTTTTAAACTGATCTCCATGTGTACTTAATAAACCTTCATGATACTTTATGAACATTTAATCATGGGCTACTGTACATCTACCCGTGTATACACCTTTACAAATCATGCAGAAATTGTATAACTTTATGTTTGTATGAATGACGCCCCTTAACCCTTTAGGTCTTCTGTAAGACACCGTAGATTACGACCGTAGATTATCAGAGTAGTACGGTAAATAAAACACTACCAGCCCTTATTAAAGCGTTCCTCTGTTCTGTTTAAACACTCAGATATTCAGGAAAGTGTCTTTCCATGCTCACCTGCTGAGCCCCTGCTAAACCATCTTAGTTGTGTGTTTACAAAATTGACTTTGTATCCATAGTGGCAAAGAAGCAGTTTATAATGGCACTTCCGAGGTCTACTGTGATACCCTCAGGCCTTTTTCTACATAAAGCACGATCATCTGGAACGTACGCCTGCGTGCTGATATAATTATTGCCTGTTTATTCAGCCATCAGCACAAACGTTATTGTCTCACTTCATCTTACAAACACAAATTGTAAATTCAAGTTCCACCAAGCAGGAAAGTTTATACTATAATAAGATTATTCAATTCATTCTTCCCAGTTTCATTCAACTAGAGGGTGTTTCAGTTGGATTTAAAACTATTTATAAAAGGTGGGCTACATAGATCTTCATCTCGGAGTTGTATCGGATGGACAATGGACAGCAGAACGAACCTTTAAAAATTATACCTGTAGAAATAAACACTTTATGACCTCGGTAGGTGAAGTTGAACTGGCAGGAAATACAAGCAGCTCCACCACCAGACTCGAGCTAAAATTCAGCCCTTTTGGAGAGATGATTTTATATGTGCCTCAAAAATGGCCATTTTTCAGCACTATAGTCTCTCGCTTCAAACAATAATCATTTAAAATGCTAATTATTCATATATATTAGTATTGATACTAAAATTGGTTTCAGCCTTTAGAAGCATATGACCTATTATAACAGTATACTTGTTTCTGATAAAACATTAAAAAGGGAAAATCTGTAGTGTCTGTAACCATTGTCAAATTCATCTTAACAATTTTGCATTTTAGAATAATTTTCAATAAACTTTTTCAGGTTCATGTCTTTTCACGTGAAATCTAAATTGGCCAAGTTAAATCTGAATGACAATTACAGTAAGAGCATTGAAAGATCTGAATTTAAAGAAGTTACGGACACTACATAAAAGGCCATGAAATTGTATTTAGCAAATTTGTGTTTTATTTGATAGTGTTTATCTATAAATAAGTGCATATTTACAGAACATTGAGCATGGATAGTGAGACAAGAAGTATTAAGTATTATGACACGTGGTGTTATATGATCTGGAAATTCACTTTTTCAGCTACTTAGGTGAGTCACATTTTAGCACTCATACCATATTTTGGTTTTGCACTGGATCATTATTAGGGTCCAAGCACTATTATTACATCAGCACAGTGGCGACATATAACAACTATGGTAATTATGATGTTTCAATAGTGCTGATGTCATAATGTGCGAAGGTCACTTTGTTCTGCACACAATAGCAGGACAATAGTTCTGGACGTAGGCAGATGGCGGGACATTCGCACATTATGACATCAGCATTGCCCCCCCCCCCCCTACGTACGTAATCGCTATCAAAGATTATATTAGAACATAAATTCATAGGTTTATTATTATCAAATATGATATTACAATTATAATAAACTCTAGGCACGTGACAGCCGTCAAGACCATTAATACAAATTCTTGTATAATGTTTATATTGTGGCACATTTATTTTTCAGGGCTTTGAACATGAATATGCAAAAAATGCGAAATAAACATTTAAAAATTATATATAAATATTGTTTATGATGAAAAATTAGACAAAACTAAATTTATTATAAAATAAAGAATATAAAAGTATACATCTTATACAGTATATGAAAAATATATAAATATTAATATTTTTTCATGTACACCATATTTATTTTCATATTACTTATTTTATTGTATTGTCTCCTGTAATTTTTCATTTGTAAAGCTTTAACCTATGAATTTCTGTTCTATTATAATCTTTGATAGTGATTATGTAGGGGGGCAATCCATGGCAGGGGGGCATTTTAGTACATAACACCGGCACTGCACAAGTTGCTGCAGTTTGGGCATCGGGGGGCAACTGGACAGTAACCTACCGGTGGGCCACAAACGCCCCCCGATATTAATAAAATAGTGTCTTCTTAAAGAAATAAACCAAACTGGCTGACACACTGAAGTATATAGATAGCTGCCCGATTACAAACTAACTTATAAAAACAGGTTAAAAACATGAACTACAAGTTAAAACTAAATAAAATGAAACTTTCCTCATAATAAATAAAGCTGGATATCGTCTAACCAAACCCTCCTCATTAAACTCATTAAAGCTAACAGTCGAACTCATTTTATTATCTTTAGCTAAATACCTTATAGGGAGTGAAGTGACAATGACAAATACTGTGGGGACATTTAGTCATTTAGACGCTTTAAATATGCACAACACAAAGCCAGTGTGTTACTGTAGGTAATTAGTTCAAACTAGTTAAAAACATGAATCCGGGTAAACAGTTAAACTGCCCCCTTCGTGTTACTCACCATCAGCACAAAGGCAGGTTTTAAACCCGGAAACCAGAAGAAATGACAGAATTAGTCTCATCATGTTGGATAAACTCCAGAGATCTTCACCAGACACTGACACACACTAACACACACTAACACACACTGACACACACTGGGGTCTCGAGCAGCGATCAGGGGGAAGCTGACTCGTCATAGTCGAGCCTCATCTAGGATCTCGGATCCTCAGCAACTGCGTCACTAACGGGTTTTCATTCTGACGTATCAAACGTTTATAAACGTCGCGTCATAATGTCTAGAGAATTCCACCAGATAAATATATAAATATATAATCACAGGTTATAATTATAAAAGTGCACAAGTGTGACTTACTGTCTATTAACATCTGTAATATTCCCTCCATATGTTCTATTAACATCTGTAATATTCCCTCCATATGTTCTATTAACATCTGTAATATTCCCTCCATATGTCCTTTTAACATCTGTAATATTCCCTCCACATGTTCTATTAACATCTGTAATATTCCCTCCACATGTTCTATTAACATCTGTAATATTCCCTCCACATGTTCTATTAACATCTGTAATATTCCCTCCACATGTTCTATTAACATCTGTAATATTCCCTCCACATGTTCTATTAACATCTGTAATATTCCCTCCATATGTCCTATTAACATCTGTAATATTCCCTCCATATGTCCTATTAACATCTGTAATATTCCCTCCATATGTCCTATTAACATCTGTAATATTCCCTCCATATGTTCTATTAACATCTGTAATATTCCCTCCATATGTCCTATTAACATCTGTAATATTCCCTCCACATGTTCTATTAACATCTGTAATATTCCCTCCACATGTTCTATTAACATCTGTAATATTCCCTCCATATGTCCTATTAACATCTGTAATATTCCCTCCATATGTCCTATTGACATCTGTAATATTCCCTCCATATGTTCTATTAACATCTGTAATATTCCCCTCCATATGTTCTATTAACATCTGTAATATTCCCTCCATATGTCCTATTAACATCTGTAATATTCCCTCCACATGTTCTATTAACATCTGTAATATTCCCTCCACATGTTCTATTAACATCTGTAATATTCCCTCCATATGTCCTATTAACATCTGTAATATTCCCTCCATATGTCCTATTGACATCTGTAATATTCCCTCCATATGTCCTATTGACATCTGTAATATTCCCTCCATATGTTCTATTAACATCTGTAATATTCCCTCCATATGTTCTATTAACATCTGTAATATTCCCTCCATATGTTCTATTAACATCTGTAATATTCCCTCCATATGTTCTATTAACATCTGTAATATTCCCTCCATATGTTCTATTAACATCTGTAATATTCCCTCCACATGTTCTATTAACATCTGTAATATTCCCTCCACATGTTCTATTAACATCTGCAATATTCCCTCCATATGTTCTATTAACATCTGTAATATTGCCTCCATATGTTCTATTAACATCTGTAATATTCCCTCCATATGTTCTATTAACATCTGTAATATTCCCTCCATATGTTCTATTAACATCTGTAATATTCCCTCCATATGTTCTATTAACATCTGTAATATTCCCTCCATATGTTCTATTAACATCTGTAATATTCCCTCCATATGTTCTATTAACATCTGTAATATTCCCTCCATATGTTCTATTAACATCTGTAATATTCCCTCCATATGTTCTATTAACATCTGTAATATTCCCTCCACATGTTCTATTAACATCTGTAATATTCCCTCCATATGTTCTATTAACATCTGTAATATTCCCTCCATATGTTCTATTAACATCTGTAATATTCCCTCCATATGTTCTATTAACATCTGTAATATTCCCTCCATATGTTCTATTAACATCTGTAATATTCCCTCCATATGTTCATATTCCTGTGAAAGATCAAGTTAATTACAGTTGTGTTTAAAATAATAGCAGTGTGTTGAATAAAGTGAGTAAATCTCCAGATCCATATAATAACGTTTAATTTAAACCACATAAACACACTGGACCGCCTGTACATTCTGACTCACAACATGAAGAAAAATGTGATAAATGTAGTATTAGTTTAATGTAAGTGAAGAAAAACTAATATTATTCTGTTAAAAATAAATATCAGTGTCATTATTCATCTTTATAAAGTGATGAATTTACTGTTTAAACAAAATGCTTGAAGTTTAATCTCTCTTGTGCGTCTCTGAACTAATATTTCTTTGTATAATCAGCTTTCTGAGATCTGCTTCACATCTGTACAGTTGTACTACACGCCACAATTCCTCTACATTTCCTGGTTTTGCCTCAGAAACAGTATTTTTAATGTCAGGCCACAAGTTGTTCTGTTGGATTAAGTTCTGGGGATCGGACTGGACTCTCCATAACGTTAATCTTGTTGGTCTGGAACCAGGATGCTGCTCGGATTGCTGGTGTGTTTGGGGTCGTTGTCTTGTTGAAACACACATTTCAAGGGCATTTCCTCTTCAGCATGAGGCAACACGACCTCTTTAAGTATTCTGATGGACTCAAATTGATCCACGATCCCTGAAATGTGATAAATAGACCCGACACCACAGTACGAGAAGCTACATCTCCATATCATGATGCTTGTGTCTCCATGCTTCACCGTCTTCACACTGTTCTGTGGCTTGTATTCAGTGTTTGGGGGTCACATGACAAACTGTCTGCGGCCTCTAGACCCAAAAACAACAATCTGCTTTCGCACCATTTCCCTTTAGGCCGGTCAGTGTGTTCTTTGGTGAACTCTAACCTCTTCAGCACATGTCTTGCTGATAGCTGGACTTCACTGTTTTCAACACACTGCTATTATTTCGACCTCTGTATTTAATCATCGTAATTAATAAAGACATTTATACATTTGGTGGCGATCGTGATGGTGCGGGTGCTTGGGCCAGTCATCGCTTGTGTAGAATAAATAATTTGTGTGTGTGTGTGTGTGTGTGTGTGTGTGTAATGTGTCTCCATTGTTTTGCAAATGACCCAATATATCTGTCCTCCTGTTGGATTGAGCCAATGACCTTCATAGTGAAAACTATTCGGCTCAATGAGCTCTAGAAGTGTACCGAGTTTGACTTGTTTATGTGTAAGTACAGTAGCTATGCATCAAAGTATACAAGTCACACTCGGGGCCCAAACTCGCAGGCGTCCTAACGGCAGCAGTGTGTGAGCAGGAGAAGATCTCCAAAAGGGCCTGGATAATTGACAAAGAAAGAAAATTTTTTTTTTTTTATCCTTAATGGGCCTTGGCACATTATGACATCAGCACTATTTAAACAGCATCATCAGAGCAATGGCGATGACGTCATATTCATGTTTCTTTTAGGCCTGACATTTTCTGCATTTATTTACCAATTTCCATGGGTTTTCCTGTTGTTTTTTTTGTTCTATTGTCTAAATAAAATGAGTCCCTTTTGGCCATTTGTTGAACATTGGATAAGTATACTGTAGTTGATATTAGTGATTCATTAACGGCTCATACTTTGGCATATTTGCTTTTTCATCAGCAGTTGTCCCAGGACTTGTACCCCTCTCTCACCTATGCAGAGTCAGCGCAAACAAAATGCACTAAAAAGAATGTATATAAATGTTAAAATCTACAGATTTACAGTTACAATAAAATGCTATTAAAATATAAATATATAAAATGTATAAATGAGACAGAATGTGCGATATAAAAGGGTATAAGATGTATAGAAACGCGCAGTGAATCACGACTTGGGGCTCAGCAGACAAAAGTGTTCAAGGACGTTGACTCGGCCCCCAAATTCTCCAGATCCCAGTCTGATTGAGGATCCACCAAATGCACTGGACAAAATATTCTGCCTGACGGAGGCTCCACCTCACAACCCACAGCACAGTAAGGATCCAGTGCTACAGCACACACCAAGAAGCTCCGTGTGTGTTCCTCCATGGTTTTAATGTTAATACTTTTAAATGTTGTGGCTGATCCGTGTAGAGAAAACAATTAAACACTTCAAAGCTACGTAAAGTTTTGTCCAAGGTTAATTTTTTCTTTAACAGGAAAAGAAAATGAATTAAAAAGAAGGCAGATCCCACAGACATTATTTTTATTTGCCCCATGGGATTAGACTTGAACAGTGCAATTCTTTACCACATTTACTAAGTGACAAATTCCAGCCACTACAGGTACAGATAACTATATATATATATAATTACAGTGGGTTTGGTTTTTATTTTATTTTCTAAATCCGTCATCATTTTCCATTCGGGGAAAAAAAAAGACGTAGATCATTATTTCATGGCAGAACCTCAGAAACACTCACTTGCTAAGTATTCGTACCGTTATACAGGTTTAGTCATTAATGAGAAGTGACATGGTGCAGTCGACAAGAGAAGGAAACATTTAATGAAAATAAATGATGTATAATAAATATATATTTGAACATATTTTTTTAGGATTTGCGTAATGCTGTTCTGCATGTTTCAGTTCAACGACACACAAAATTAAACTTTCCTCGGGTCTGAACAATTCACTGCTCTGTGAACTCGCTGCTTCAGAACTGTTTAACATGCCAAAGGCAAGAAGAAAAAGGAGAAAAAGTTAGTAAATTGTATTGATTTTCATTTTTAAAGATATAATTTTGCATTAAAAAAAAAAGAATACAAATGATTTGGAACTTTCTACAAGTCTATCTGAGTCTCGAATAACTACTGGACTCCATTTTAACATCAATTAACATCAACTATTATAGCTGAACCTAACACTTAACACTGTATAAATGCAGATCATTTCCTGCTATCTGTTTCACCCAGATGAGGATGGGTTCCCTGTCGAGTCTGGTTCCTCTCAAGGTTTCTTCCTATTACCATCTCAGGGAGTTTTTCCTTGCCACTGTCGCCCTCGGGCTTGCTCGCCAGGGACTATCTGAACATTTTGATTCATACACATTCACATTCCATACAAACTTAAATAATTCTTTTGATTGTGTAAAGCTGTTTTGAGACAATGTCAATTGTTAAAAGCGCTATACAAATAAAACTGAATTGAATTGAATTGATTTGCAATGTTTATATGTAATTGGTCTGACTATTTTATTCATTTAAAGTTTCCTTTTAGTTTTTTTGAGGCACAGGAAGTTTAAACAGAACTGGTAGCAGAAACCACTCCTTAAAATACTTCACCCACCTGTTGATGTTAATCTGTAGTTAAATCAATGCTGATGATAAGGATTCCCCTGAATACACAAGAGCACGTCAAGAACAGAACTACAACAAGGAGGAACAGTACAGCAGTGATGCTGCATCTTTTAGCCTCCATCCTCATACGCACTGGTTTCTGCCCCCATTATGTGAAGAAACAAGATACACTACATATCAAATCAATTGTGTTCCTCCGTCTCCTCCTCCAGAGTTCTGGATACAATGTGACTTGTGCTTGTGGAGATGAAACATCTTTTTGCACCACGGACACTGTAGCCACAGCGCCCCCTGGTGGACTTTGTGAAATCAGGCTTTCTCTGTCAAAGAGAGAGAAAGAGATTTATGAGTTCAGCTCCTCTGTGTGATTAAAAATCCTTCACCTCTTCCTCCGTTTTAGACTCCATTCAGTCATTAAACCGTTCCCTGACTCAGTCTTGTAGTTCATTCTGAATGAAAAGTTCTTACCTGCAGTGACGGCGTCTCTTAGCAACCCAGAACTCACTGTCACAGTCGAAGCGATGCCAGGCCATGTGGTCTGGAACCCACCTGGTAACCAGGTTCAGAAACAAGTCTGGGTCAGATCGCATTTAATATATAGACTTTAACTTATTTCATTTATATTCATATTTAATGACAAGTTTATATGGCTAAAATATGACTAAATCTAAACTTTCAAGGCATGAAAACAGACACACACCACCTCCCACTGCTGATCTGGAGTTTGTAGTTTACTCCACTAATGCCAAAAAACATCACCTAAAGACCCAAATCTGCATGATTTAATAAACTGCAGCAAGATTGTCCCAATGAAAAATGACATGAAGATACAAGTGTCCGCTATGTAGTGACTGGTTACTGGTTATTATTAGGGTAAAGCAGTTCGGAATGATTTGTCTATATTTGAGTTGCTGACACCGGAGATGTGAAATGATTCACCTCGGTATCTTTTCTCTCCACTCGATCCCAGCTGCCCTCGCCGAGGCGAGTCCTCTTCGTCATCATCATCATCATCATCTGACTCTCGGAGGCATGTCTGCAATGAAAAAAGGTTAGCAAATTCAAATTGTTGTCCTGCATCCTCAATAAACAAGCTTCAGTTAATCCAAAATGCAGCTGCCAGGGTTCTCACTAGATCCAGAAAATATGATCATATAACCCCAATATTATCATCCCTGCACTGGCTACCTGTTCAGTTTAGAATAAATTACAAAATAGTATTACTTACATACAAGGCCTTAAATGGTTTAGCTCCCACATACCTAACCAGTCTTCTGATGCGCTACAATCCACCACGCGCCTTAAGATCACAAAACTCCGGACTTCTGGTAGTTCCCAGAATTTCAAAATCTACAAAAGGGGGTAGGGCTTTTTCATATTTAGCTCCAAAGCTTTGGAATAGCCTTCCAGACAGTGTTCGGGGAGCAGACACGGTTTCTCAGTTCAAAAGTAGTTCCTGAGGCGTCCAGAGAAGGAGCAGCTCCAGCTGGATTCAGCTTTATGATGGTTGGAGCTACACATGCTGCTCCTGTGCTTCCAGTGATCCAGACCTCATCTGCCCTCTGCACCTACTGACTCGTCCCTATGCTGAACTGGTCTTCATGTCAATTTAAATAATTTCTGTCATATTGAATTTTCACCTGCACAACACACAAGATGTTATATCATTTCTATCTGTTATCGCCCAGATGAGGATGGGTTCCCTGCTGAGTCTGGTTCCTCTCAAGGTTTCTTCCTAATGCCATCTCAGGGAGTTTTTCCTTGCCACCGTCGCCGTCACCCTTGGCTTGCTCATCAGAGAAATTTCATTCATTCGTCTCATTATTATTATCTGCACATTTTTCTCACACATCCACACTTCCAATTATTTTTCTTTTCTATAATTATTATTATTATTATTATTATTTGTTTTTATTTATTTATTTTCTATTATTATTATTATTTTTTTTAATTTCTTTAATTTTTGTGAAGCTGCTTTGAGACAATGACCATTGTTAAAAGCACTATATAAATAAAATTGAATTGAATTGAAAAAATTTAAATTTTATTAGTCACATACACAGTCATACACAGTATAATATGCAGTGAAATCCTTAAAAAGAAAATAAAAGCTTTTACGTAAAATAAAAAATCAATAAAAAGGAAATACTAAAGAAATACATTTAACTAGTAAAATTAACTGTACAATAAGGGCATAATAAAATATTGCAAAATATAGAAATATAGGGTATATGTATATAGAATTTAAAGTGTCAGTGGTTGTGCAAATATGCAAATATGCACATCAATGGTTTAAAATAACCCACCATCAATATTCCTTTGTTCTATGCAGTAACTGTGGTGGCGCTCACAATGTCATCCTCGTAGTAGATGTCTGGCTTGGATGAAGCTGTACTGCCTGCTCTTCAGCTTCATCTGCAGCTGTTTGACCTGCCGCCGCAACCCCTCCTGCTCGTAGCTCGCCTCAATTTGACGTAGCGCCACCGGCAGACCGTCGTCATCCGCGCAGTGGGCCGCTGACGGAATCTGAGGGAACGATGGTCCCAGGGCTGAAGAAAAGGATGAAGAATTGCAGAGTGCAGCGTTTTTCACTGCTGACATCCAACCAGGCTGGACTGGACTGCTCAGATTACGCTGAGCCTCTCCGTACCCTGGGTTGGTGTTACCGGACTGGGTACGGAGGAGCTTCCTAACACCCTGGGTCCACTTTTCATCATTTGTAGCCAGAGCGGAGACCGGCGCCTTTCCCGTGTTGACCCGCTGAACAGAATGCAGCTCGGCCACGGTGCCATACTCGTCCTTTATGGCGAGGGTGGCGTCTCCTGACATGGGGCCACTTCCTGGTCCTCAGTACACAGTTCAGTGTCAGAGGGTAACTCTTGGTGGTCTGTGAAACTCCGCCCCCCGGCCCATGATTGTCTCCAGAGGAGGCCGTCCCTCTCGGCACTGCTTATTTAAGTCGGGATCGCTGGAGGTGCGTGTGAGGGCTACGCCATTTTCAAAAGCGCACAGCAAGTTGTCCATCGAGCGCGTCTTGGGGAGCCTGTATTAAAATAAAACAGCTCTGTAACTCCCTTTTACACTCAAAAAAATTTAACTGTGCTCTACTCAATTTTTTGTTGGAACATTTTTACACTTAAAAATATAAAAATAAATATAGAAATTGCAAAATCATGTAAAATATACTTCATGAATTGAGTTACAGGTCAGTAAAAAAAATGAAGTAGACCTGAATAACTTTATTTAGTACAATAATGTACAAAATTGAGTAAATGTAATGAAAATCAGGAGTTAATGCAATAGTTACCCCGAGTGAAAATGAGTCAAATAATTGAGTAGATATGATTGAAGTGCAAAGTAGAAGAAACTGAAAATTACACTATTATTTAACAAACAAATGTGCTCCATTTACTAAATATTTTAACTGCATTTAATTCTTACTGCTCCATCACACAATTAATATCTTACACTTAATGTTTTTTTTAAATATAAATTTAGTTTTTAATCAAGTTTTTTTTTAGTTCAATGTATCTAATGACACCAAATGATAAACAAATAAACACTTTACCATTTTAATTCAACATTTATTCCCCCAATTGGACAGGACATGATGTCTAAACTCAATCTGGTTTACTTTACAAATGAGCTGATCATAAACAATGAGCTGAACTGATCTCATTAGTAAACATAAACAATACTTCTGCCACAAGTATTATACAGTTCATATGTGGAAAGTAGACTTTTTGTATTAGAATAGAATCACAGAGTCACATTTTACACCTGAAAGACTGAACACCTTCACATATGGAGCGATATCGCGGACAATATTCAAATGCAATTGCTTTTTTGCAATTATCGCTTCGTGATAATACTCATATATTATATTTGATAATAATAATATGAATATTTGATTGTGATGTCCTCATATATTTGACAGAGATTTTGTGGGGGTGCAATCAGTGGCAGGGAGGCATTTTAGCGCATAACACCGGTACGCAGCGTTTCTGAAAGATTTAGCTCCAGCAGGCTGTAACAGGAGAAGATCTAAAAATATTTTTATTTGTAAAAACTTCTCTGTCCACTCCGGAGCAAGAAAATATGCGATTTGTCATTTTTGTGTGTTTATTTCTTGATAAACAATTGAGATAATCTCGGTTCACCTCCAGTGCTCAAATATCCCCCTCTTGGTCGGCGACTGCGAGTGACGTCACTCCCCATACAATCCCGCCCCACAGTATAGACCCGCCCCTGATGCTGATTGACAGGTTTCTGTGTAACGTGTTGGAAATGCAGTTGCAAATGGATTAGCGATTGCGTTTGAATTTTGGCGGCTTGACGCGCGGCGCAGAGAAAGTGAAAAAGCAAATGTGGTGATTGATTTTGATATTTAAATATGACAGGTTCATGACGTGTAAGACCTGGAAATACAAATGCAAATGGACTTTGTTTTTTCATTTGAAATTTGTCAGTCAGTGTGCGGCTCGTGAAGGCGAATCAGCAAACGGTAATGTAGAGTTTGCAATTGCATTTGAATTATGGCGCAGTTTGTGCGTCTACATATGGGAAACGCAATTGCAAATGCATTTGAATATTGTCCGCGATATCGTTCCATATTCACACTTCAGTTTCCTGAAAAATCTGGGGTCCATACGGATGTTACACCTGGGGTTATTGGAATACTTGGCAACCCGAGCAGAGAGAGAGCCGCTGCTTTATTCCGAGCTCCGCCGCCAGCTTTATAACTTGTTCGTCCTCTTACGAAGACTGAACATATAACCTATATTATAATATATTATTCCCTCGAAACGCCGGTGATATGGTTAAGTTGTAATTAGTGTAAAAAATGTCATTAGCACCGCTAGCTACCTGAAGTCTGTTTCCGCTGCGTCACACCCGGATGATCTCCGTCTTCAGACACCAGGTCGGCCGTGTCTCTGCCTCTGAGTGCCGGGGAGGAGACACACTGGAGCTGCTGGAGGCCGTGGAGAAGCTGATCAGCGCCCCCTACAGGTGATGCTGTAGCCCGCTGTTCGTACAGTCTAAGCCTTTTTAACCTAGTGATGGGAAGTTCGAATCATTTTAGTGACTCGGTTCCTGAATCTTTTTTTGAGTCATTTCGTTCTTTTGATCAGAAATAAATTAAAATGTTGCGTTTTCAATAAAAATACCCCCAATACGTCTACATACACAAATTTTGGCTATAGGTTTTGCGATGCTTTGCGCATGCGCGCCCAGTAGAACATGAAGGAATCACTCTCCGGGACGACTCGTTCATCTGAGTCATGTTAAAGATTCGTTGAAAAAGAACGAGTCGTTCCTGAGCGACCATCAGTATTTTCCCCACACCGGGGTAAATGTGGAGCAGGAGGTAGTTAGGAGCTCATTCACACTTCCGGTTACTAACGTTTCTGTACATTAATACCTGCTGACCGGAAGTAGTGAAAACCGACACTGTGGACGTTCAGTGTTACTAGCAGAGCTGTTTGTGTTTATTAGCATCATCATAAATGTCATCAGAAACGCAGCTCATCACGTGTGTAAGCATTTCTGTATCAACTCCTCTGTGCACTGAATACTGCTGCACACACACACACACACACACACACACGAGAAGCTGAAGATAGTCAAGCACACAAAAATATGTAAAAACGTAGGAGTTTAAATTTGAGCAATAAAGCTTTTCCACCATAGTTTTCTGCTCTAAGTTTTTATTTTCCTCAACCTTGAGGCTCATTCATGACAATTTATGCAGAAACTCAAACGTTTCAAACAGTTTAAACTCGCCGTCAACCGAAGTCTGAGCTACCGAAGGCAGCATGGATTTATGGGCGTGGAAACGGAGTGCAAACATGTGGCACTGCACATGCGCAGATCCGGTAGTTAGCACAACTCGATGGGTAGCATGTTTGAATAGAACACCGGCCTCGGTCATAGCTGATGCTGCAGCTTCCCGTCCACATAGCAGAAAATGTCGGATGATGTTCAAAGGCGTGCTGACCCATAAAGTGATGTAGAAAAAAAGACAGAAAGTGTTAAAAGGAGTTTTACAAGGCTATTTGAGGCGTCTGCAGAGGTACGTACAAGGCAGAAGCAGAAGCCCTACTGGAACACATGAACACAAGAGTAACAGAAGTCAATAAAATGATGAAATAGAAAACACAGTTAAACATCTAAACCCAGGGAAAAGCACCGGAATAGACCGGCTAACAAACCAAGTGTACAAGAAATTTACAACACAGCGAATAGCGGTTTTGAAAGCAATCTATGAATAAATTTTCAACTTAGAGAAACAATGAAAACAGGAACGATAAATCTGTAGGTAAGAAAAAAGGAGATAAAGCTGATCTTAAAAACCTCAGGCCAGTCACAAAGCTTAATACACATTTTAAAGTCTTAACAAAGTTTTACTGATTGAACCAATTGAAAAGAGTTTTTATCTGAAATGCAGTGAAACCTCGGATTGCGAGTAACACAGTTTGCGAGTGTTCCGCAAGACGAGCAAAATGTTAAAATAAATTTTGACTTAAATAACGAACGAGTCTTGGTTTACGAGTACCGAGTATCATGTATCGCGCATGCGGCTCTTGTTTTGACGCGGAGCGTCACGTAATTACAGCTGAGCCAATGGTTTTCTCTCTTGTGCTGCGGAATTGTGGGTAACCGTCTCCCCTGCTGGGTCTTAGTGCTCGTCGAAAAGTGTCAAATACAAATATATGTATGATGTTTTTTTAAAAACTGGTTTCAGAGAAGGTGTCAGGATTAACGTGTAGTAAGACGCAAGTGCAGATAAGCAAGACTAGTTTTATTAAACCAATTACCAAAACAAACACGGGTAGTTCGTACTCCGAAGTCAGAAACAGACAACGGTCGGTCGATCTGCAAAACACACACACACTCGGAAACTCGCAATCAAAACTCGTAAACCAAAATACCAGAACAAAGTCATACACGGAAAAGCTAATACAAATAAACACGGCTTGGTAACGTCCGGAAAAACTCACAGGAGCGTAAACTTCACAACGTTCCTCCATTACTGGGTCCTTTTTAAGCACCTGGGTAATCGGCTGCAGGTGTGTTTAGAGTTCAGGTGACGTGGAACGTGTGTCTGCTGGGAGTTGTAGTCCGTTTCTGCCGCGTCTGTATGTGGATACGGTCTTGTCTGTTTTGTCTTTTCTGCTGGCCTGACAGAAGGTTTTCTGGATAAAAATAATTTATAACGAGATCTTAACTTGTATTAAATGTAATGGACTTTTGACTGAATGCTTTCCATCCACCAGATAGACAGGGACGCCCACTGTAAATAGACGGTATATACGTAATATACATCCACATATGGATTTATAAGCCAGCTAATGTGAGTATGCTAACCGCTAGTGCTTAGCATAGTAAACTAGCTTGTTTATTAATTCATATTTGGACACATACCTGATGTAAACAATTAGCTCCATTGTTTCTGTAAAATTCTTGTCCAAATATGGAGTTATAAGCAAGCTAATATCACTATGCTAACCCGATAGCTTACTGAAAGAGCTAATAGCAGACTATTAACGGTTGCCTAGCGCTAATTAGCCCTGAGCTCCTGTTACGGGATAATGTTACAGATGATGAATATATTGTTGTACGCAACTTATTGGAGCTTATCAGTGCTGTTGTAGTGCCGTATAATGTGTACTGGTGTATAATGTAGTGGCATTATCATAGATCTTCTGAATAGTTAGCCATGTGCTTACACAACGTACGTAACAGTCAAGAAAAGGGGCTTTTGTTCGGGTTCTGTCTATTCTATTATAAAGTCATTAAATGTGTGTTCATACGGCTTATAACATGTACGCTTGTGTGTTTTCCTTCTCACAGTGAGCTGTATGTAAATCATCCACTGTCTGTGTATCAGCTGATTTCTACACCAGCTTTACATCCTGAGCAGAAGGTCAGTGATAATGTAAGGCTTCACCTCTCTTTTCAGAAACATCACTGAGTACGTCTTAATCTGGGGACGGGGACACACGCGTCTCTCTCTTCATGGACATGATGTGTGTGTTCACACGTTAACAGTATGCAGTACTTAACGGTAAAAGCCATTCTCAAAATAAGGCACCTTGATTTTCACATCAAATGCTAAATGTACAGAGGTGTTCCTGAAAAGAGCAGAGGTGTTCCTGAAAGTTCTCACTCACCTTCTGCTCAGGATGTAAAGCTCGTGCCACGGAGCTGATTGTTTACATCAGTGTGTTTAATGGTCTAAATGAGATGCTATTCCTTTTAATGATTGACATTTACACTCGGCTCGGCATTTTCCCCAAACACTCCAATAGTATTAGCACTGCTACAAAGCTCTAAAGCTACTGTTTACTGCTCTAAACAGCAACGTCCAACTCATTTCACATGTAGTATCTGGTAAGTGTTGCAGATTCACAATGATCACGCTATAATTCACTGTATATTCCACCATGATAAGTCCTGGAGCTGCACCGGCATGGTTCTGTGTTCACCGTGTCCTCGTCAGCCTCCAAATCCCGTAGTGCCTTGCGCATTAGCTTTAGCATTTAGCTCGCAACTTAAATGAGAAAGAGAGCTGCGCATACATGGAAAAAAACCAGCACACACAAGGGAAAAATCTTACATATATACTGGAGAGATGCTTTGACCTTCTGGACTAGTGATGGGTCGTTGATGAACGATTTGT